>CM029013.1:77612509-78185517 GCA_016801055.1 Panax notoginseng
CTCTCTCTAGATTAGTGAGTGTATTTTTGTGAGTATTTAGATACTTTGAGAGTTGCTATTCAGCACACAAGTTTCATTCAGCCTCATATCCGAAATTCAATCAGAAGTACGATTATTTTGAGGTAAGGGATATTATTTTCTTCTTAAATGATGTTATTTTTTTTAATATCATTATGTTGAAATATTGATATGAGTTTTTTTATCAAATTTGAAATTTTTTGTGTCGGGGTTACTGTTCACGTATACGGCACTATTCACGTATACGACACTATTCACGAATACGACACTATTCACCGAAAAATAATTTTTTTTTCTTTTTGTCCAAGATGTCTATTATGGTTACTATCTTTGATTGTATCCATGTTTTGATCTTTATTTTTGAATTCTGCTTCACAATTGATTATTATGAAGTATTATTGATCTTGGATAAACTGTTATACGAATCCCTACTATTTGTTCTTCTGTCTCACTGGATTCGTTTTTTTAAGATATTTTTCATCATCCCCAGTCCTAAATGATGATATTACTGAATATCTTTGGCCTGTAGCGCAAAGATATATGATTACCTGATGAATATCTTTGGCCTGTAGTGCAAAGATGAACAGGTGTTGAGATGAACATGACTGACTGGTGATACAAATGAATATCTTTTGCCTGTAGTGCAAAGATGAATATTTGGTTAAAGATGATTATTAATTGATGTTACAGGGATAAAATATTGATAATGGACTTTTAAATCTTAGAAGATAGTAGAATTTATTCTCTACTTGACTCTTCTAATGGTTTGCTTTTTCTGCTGCAGTTGTTGATCTAAAACTTGTTGTCGATTATGTTCTATCAGATTTTTTCCCTGTTGAATACTAATGATAATTTGTCGTATATTATCTTAGTCATAATATTCTTTACTGGACTAGTTGAACTCACCCTTTTTCTTTTTGTTCCATTTTTCTTCTCAGGAGATGAGAAACATCAGAATCTAGTCGGGGTATGGAGTGATGGTTCTAGAAAGATGTTTTAGCAGTCCTCACATATTTTTGTAAAATAATGTTTAAATAATTGTAATGAGGACTTATTTGAGTGTGAATATTGTCTAGAAGACAATATTTGTATTTAAACTCACAGTATGTGTTGTCGTATTTTACACGACAATTGTATTATTGAAGTTGTGGTTTGTTTTTTGTACTATATATTTGACGACTCAGAATGAATATTATATTCCTATTTTAGGGGCGTCACATGAGTGGACAATTAATTTTAATTAAAATTAAACTTCAAATCAATACTAATAGTAATCTCACTTTATTCAATTGATCGCCGTAATCTATTTCATTAACTGGCCTTTACATTCGACAACTACCACTCAAAATTGGGGTGATCTAGAAAGCAAACCAAACATCAATTACAGTGTCCAAAAGCATTAGCCAAATGTTTACATTCATTTTCAAAACCATGTCTGCATTACATAATGATGCCACCTAAAGCACCTAAGCATGACAACTAATAAGAAAAAAATATGCCTGGAGTTATAAATTACCAATAAAAACACATTAAAATTAAATTATTTTAAAAATCCCAATAATAATAATTGTGCAAATAACAAAATTAATTACAGAAAAATGAAGTGCTCAATTACGGAAACATTAGGGGAAATTAAAATTGAAAGGATTGGAAACATAAATTACATGCCTCCGGTTTCTTAATCATCACAGTCGCATTGTAGAGCTCTTCGACGGTTCGTTTTTTGCAGTTCACCATCGCCGAAATCTACTGACAATGGATCAAACATTAACTTGTTTTGGATTTCAACCTCTCTCCCACGATTTCAAACCACACTAATAAATTTATTAAAAATATCCCCAAATTCATCTCTACATATCTCTAATTATGAAAAAGAACTGAAATTATCGAAAATTAAATAGCGGCAGTATTATGCACTGGGGCTGACTCACATGTCCTCCTTTCCCCCCTCCTATATTAGAACCAGCTGAAAGTAACGTAACTCCTACAGATTTTGTCACAACCCAAAATTCCAATTAAAGCAAACATTAAATATCAAAGATCCTCTGATCGTCGATGATGAGTCAATGGGGTAATAAATGATCACATCATCTCCACATTTGTTGCATATAAAGCATGTAAATCTTCCTTTACCTCCTGGCTCCTTAAGTTATCACTTGTCAAGATCGTGGCCTTTGCCACCTTGCAAGTAAAAACACTCCCTTAAGTGGAGCTAAAATTTTTCCATCCTGCTTTCCGAGAGAAGGAGTGAGAACAGCCCTGAGATCTCAACCAGACATATAAATTCACAGAAATTTACCTACTTCTCTCCTGCCTGACTACTATGTCCTCTTATACCTCTCAACTTCATCTAAAAGTATTTAAAACAATTTGCTGCTCTCGCAGTTCAAAATCAAGAAATACTCTTCAAAGAATGGAATTCCATGTTTGCTTCCGCCAGCAGGCCTGAACATATTAGCTAAAGTCCAGAGTATTTGAGATATCAGTGAACATCTACTGACAATGGATCAAACATTAACTTATCTCCAATCTGTTTTTCAGTTAATTTAATGATTAAACACACAGTTAATTACAATAATAATATAGAAATGCTAACAAAAAGAATGAACACAACATAAAATTAAAAGAACCAAATGACTCACAGCAGCCACTCCTTTACTCTGAGGATTTTTTCTTTAAATTGTACTCTGAAACCCTCCATGCAACAAAATTAATTCAGCAAATATATCAAAATCAATAATTTTTAAAAAAAACAAAAAAAACAACTATAATTAATGTTTAAATTGATAAAGGAACAAAAATAACATACATGAAAACGAAGAAAGCACTGGGCAGCCTCTTAGGTTTGTTAGGGTCCTTGGCAGCCGACACTTTTAGTTTTGCGCACGGAAAGCCTGTCACCATTAACAAAAAAATCAACGGCTTATGCTTATATATATATATATATATATATATATATATATATATATTATATATATATATCTGTGTGTGTGTGGATAATTCATGATTTTATGTTTCAATTAGCCAAAAGAGGAACCGAATCTGGGGAAAAAAAGAAGGAATTTACCAGTCAGAGTTTTTGGATTCTGCCTTGGATCGACCTCCTTTCGTGGCGATTCCTACAACAATAAGATTGAATTAATAAAAAAAAATTACACGATGATAATCGATAGAACACGTTCAAAAAATAGGTAGAAATCAACTTGAAATCGATCAGACGTACCGGTTTGTGGGGGTTAGGGTTCGAGAGCGAAAGGGGCAAAATAGAGGAGGGGTTTGGGAAGTTGAAGGGAGTATGGGGGGGGGAAGATAACCCGCGCGTTAACTTACTCTAGTTGTCGCCTGTCGTCTGTTTCATCATTTGGGGCTGACGAATTTGAACCAGAATGAATTTAATTTCTACATTTGAATGTATGATTACAGATTTAGGTTTTTACGATCTCAGTTGTTATTTAGAGGCGCGGCTGTGCTACTTTTGTGAAAGGATAATAAGGAGCATTAAATAAAATTGTGTCGTATACTGTAATTTAATATATATAATAAATAATAGATATTAATTCAACTATCTAAACTATTTAAATGTTAACATTCAATTTTATAAAACTCTGCCTTAATTTTTTTTAGACGAGGGAGAATTAAATTTATATCCAACAATTTTTTTTATATTAAAATTAAAAGTATTTAGATCAATAACTACACGAGATTAGTACTCCAACTTCCTATTTCTTTCTCTCCTTCCCTAGGAAGTCAATCCACAGCAGTACCCATCTCCAACCGCCGAACTTCCCACTTTCCGACTGCCGATCACGGCCATCCCACCTCCCCTCTTTACCACTAACAATAGCCAGTAAAACCCACCTCCTAAAAGGGTTTCGTTGACTTCTATTTTTGGAAACTAAAAGTAATTGCTTGTAAATTGGTTCATTAAAGAAGCCGGCAGATTGCTTTTCATAGCATGGATACTTTCTTCTAATCAAAGATTTGATTGAACTTCAGGTATCCTCTCCCTCCTAGTCTCCTCTGATTCTATATTCTTTATAAGAAAATATGCTCAGTTTTTGGGAGTTTGACCAAATGAACTTTGAACTGGGTATTTTGTTTGCTTAGCTAGCTGATTGAATTGATTTGAAGTTTTAATGATAGTGTTTTTTCAGTTCTTGATGTTAAAAATTGGTGATGATTATGTAGTTTGCCAATTTTGAGGTTTTATCAAACATTTCGGCTGCAGCCTGCAAGATGTGAAATTCTAGACTTGGGAAACGGCTTGTGGTTAAATTGGAGGGGTTTTGATTAAATAATTCTAGATTTACTTAAGTTCTGACATTGCATGGACAGTTTTTTCAATCTTTGTTCTGCTAGCTCTTTTGTTCAGAGTTCAGACAAATGCTTTCTTTTTTTGATATGTGATTTTAAATGTTGCTTTACAATTGTTATATTTTTGCTGTCAGCTTCTTCTAGTTGTCAGATCTTGTATTTAATTCCTGTTGTCTATGGTCCAACTTCTTTAGAAAGTTCAAATGTTGGGAGAATTCTAGCCAAAGTAGAGATTGTTGAAATTGGCATGAATTTACATGCATTCTTACTCACGGGTTGCATGCTAATTTTGCTTTCTTCTAACAAAATGATAACTAGTCTAACATGTTGACAAATCAATTTTTGGACTTAGCAAAATCAGTGACCAGTCAATTTGTGTCCTTGCAGATGGTGTTACTTTCATATGGAAACCCATTTAAAATGTCAGAACCGTGTTATTATATAATGGTGGGCCAAATGAATGTTATGTCTATACCCAGTTAGAGTATTTTGTAGAAAATGGTGAGAGTTTTGTCCATAGAGTTATTTCTCAGTAAGAGAAATAGTGAGCAAGAGAGTTGTATTCTCCAGATATTTTTTACAGTTTTGTGCGTGTGTTATTATCTTACTGTGTCTACGTGTGACGATTTTCTCAACAATTGAATTATATACACATGCCAAGTGTAGGTTAATGGATATGCACGAACTTGTGTTATGGCAAAATAGTCTAGGTACGTGTAAATTTATGGAGTCAGCAATTATCACATACTCTAGCTAGAAGATCATATTTTGAGGGAAAAATGAAAGTTATTGCAATCAAATGTCACATAGAAAACAAACACACATCACACAAAGAGTATAAGTTTTGACAGTTTGGCTTGTGGCCTATATTCATGCATGAAGAAAAGATTAAAGTTTCACTAGGAGGTCAAACTTCAAGTTACAATAGATGTTTATGTTTCTCTCAAACTCCTGAGGCCCACCACATCCAATCTGTTTTTAAGTATTTCACAACAAGGAAATTCCGAAGATATTTTATTCAAATAAAGATAATCTTAAAATTGAACTACTTGTTTACATTCTCAAATCTCATGCAAGCCTCCCCAAATTATATGAAACTGAATTTCCTCTTGAAGCCAAAGTAAACTCTTCAATTACTAGATTGGAATAGTTTTTGGACATTTCTTTTGCTCTCACATGGGTTGTTAATCATACAACTTGCTGCTATTCTTATGCATATTCACTTTAACTTTTGAGATGGTACGCAACTTTTTTAACCCCACTTTCAGAAATAGATAATGGATTGGCCATCAAAATACACCCCCCCCCCCACTTTAAAGTTCAGTAAGAGCTATTTCGCTTTACTTCACATTATGTGGCCTTTGTATCGTTTTCTTCTTGTTGGTTAAGCATTTTTAGCATATTGCAACAAGTCAGTTTGAAGTTTATATAACTCATCTTTATTTGTATCCAGATAATCTTTTGCAATGAAGACTCTTGGCAATGATGAATTCGATGTGGAAGGTGGTAAGTTTGAAAGTGACAGAGAAAAGTTGATACGAAGTACCAGGGTAGTTAAAATAAACAACCAGGCCTTATTATCTGGTCTAGCATATTGCATTTCATCTTGTAGCATGATACTGGTCAACAAGTACGTTCTCTCCAGCTATGATTTTAATGCTGGAATTTCTTTGATGTTCTACCAGGTTAATTGTGTTTGATAGGTCTTCTAAATTAAAATTTTATAACTCCAGTATTTCACAATTATTTCATTTGCCTAAGAAGTTTCTTTCATGTCTGCAGAACTTTGTTTCGGTATTAATTGTGTCTATGTTGAGTATTCTTGGTATAATATCAACTGAACCACTCACGTGGAGATTGATTAAGGTGTGGCTGCCAGTGAACGTAATTTTTGTTGGGATGCTAGTCACAAGCATGTTTAGGTATGTCCTTTTTCTTTCTTTTATCATCACCTATTATCTCGGTTTTCCTCTTCTACACCTTAATTTCATAATTGTTTATCCATCCACAATATCAGTTAATAATTTGTTAGCCTTGTCCTTATTCTGAATTTGTTCATCCAGTGTATTTCATCTATATTTGCTTGCCCCCCCCGTTCTTGTTAGAAACACATTGGAGGTTTTCTGATCGTAGTTGCAAAAATGGTAAAACTTATGTTAATACCTTCTTCCAACCAACTTAGGATTTTGTTTGACCAGAACCTTTAAGCTCCTATCTGAATGCTAGATTTTCTTAAACTTTATTCCAGTTGAGAAAGTATCTGTATCTCTTACTTTATTAAAATGTTTTCTTGTGATTGAATTTTTCCGCCTCATCCCTAATTTTATTTAACTTGTGCATTGAAAGGTGTAAAGCTACACATCTCAAGTTTCTTTCCTTGATAGTTGAAATTTGAATTTCTCTTACTGGATTATGGGATGCCCATGTTTCTATCAAGTATTTTCTGTTTTCATTTATTTTCTTGCCTTCTAATCCTCAATTTATATAATGGAAAACAGCCAAAAGTGAAGTAAATTCTGTACAAGGAAGCATTTTACCCTTATGATTGCCTGTTGCCTCATTGATTGAGTTGCAATTTGATGTGCCATATGTACAAAATAGTATGGTTATGGACTTGCATTTTATGACTTGTTACCTCAGTCTCACATACTAGAATGTTGCTTAGCATCCATGTATTTTGCAGTCTGAGGTACATTAATGTCGCCATGGTCACAGTTCTGAAGAATGTTACAAATGTGATAACAGCGGTTGGTGAAATGTATCTATTCAGTAAGCACCATGACAACAGAGTTTGGGTCGCACTTTTCTTAATGGTATGTTGATATGATTTTGCGATTGCGATCCTTTTTTCTATAAACTTCTTTATCCTCAAAAACCAATTCTTGTATTCTTTAGGAGTTTGAATTAGTATGAAAAATTACGCATGCTTCTGTCCATACTTACTCTTTCACCATAAAATTTTGGCTGAATTTCCCATCTTTTTCCCCCTTTGAAAAGGAAGTATTGATGAATTAATAAGGCGCCAGAAGGGGATGCTTACTTTCCTGTCTCTGATATAGGTCGTGTTTTCACTAGTGTCTTTACAGGTTTTGGGATCATTGTTCAACTCTTGTTTTTTCATCCTACGAACCCTGATACAATTTGTTGTTGCAACAGAAATGACGAAATACCTTCTTCCTCGTTAATTGCGGGACAATCTTTATGCCCCTCTATTCACTTAGTTTGGCGTGTTTAAGGTTATGCCACAGTTGGCTCTAGTGTTAGAAATGGAGCTTTGTGAGGAATCATTTGCTGAACATTTGGTCAATGGCTATTTATGTTTTTGGTGGAGTCTTTGGTATGGCCTTGAAGTCATTTAGAAAGTATTGACTGTTGCCATCTGGTGATTAAAACCAAAAAAAACTATATTTTTGTAAACATTTTATGCGTATACCACTGAAAATGTTTTCACATGCCAGAAGACCATATTCATTTGCCAAATATTAACTGCTCAATCTTTGGTCATGACCAATGTTACCTGGAATGTGGTTCGTTCCGATACGCGGTACACTTCATAGCTAAAATGCGGTATGCTGGGATATTTTTATATAAGTTCTTATAGTTAGGAATTCCCTTAGATTCTAAATGAAATAAACTTAGTTTGTTTACATCTGATTGCCTCTTAATGAACTGTCTCTTATTCGTTAAGAGACATGATGCTGTTTGTTTGTTTTTTGTCACCTCTGAATGCATCTTAATCGGTAAGACAGAAAATAAAATCTTAATAATTAAGAGGTACCTCTTAATAAAAAAATTTGATAAATTTTTTTATATAAATATATTCAACAATATTATGCACTTATTTTTATTAAATTGAATATTTAAAATTATTAAATAAAATTTTACCCTTTAAAATGGTAAAATAGTGTCATTAAGAGACAACTTATTTTTTAGTTATCAAACAATTTTTTAGATTCAGACCTCATAACCATTCAGATGATCTAATTTATTAAGACATCATAATCATTCAGATCTTAATCTCAAGTTTATCAAGCACAACCTAAGTTTTATTGAAGACTTTTAGTTGAATCAACAAGTTGGTTGTTTTATACATAGTTTAGGACAAATGTAATATTTGAACATTCAATACTATGTTAGAATATTGATATTTGTGCAATTATAAGTAAAACAACCACAAAAATTTTGATACGCTAAATTTAGAGTATTGGTATGTAAGAGTATCGTGTTTGGGTATGCAAGTACCAATACGCAGTTCACTAGGTTAATGAGAGTATCCGGTAACTGTGGTCATGACGACCAAATCAATGCACAAATGGAATGAGTACCCTTGAGAGAGAGAGTCGGAGGAACAGACATTTGTTTCCTGAAACTACTCTCTGGCACCTGTGGAGTTCTTGTAGAAACAAATATTATTTTGGTTTATTGTATACTTTAGAAGATATCATTTTTGGTGTTCACATTTCGCAATTATTTTAGAAACTTTTATATATCTTTAGTAGCATTTATAACTATAAACTCTTATGTGCACTCTATAATACTTTCAAATTATTTTTCATAAAATGCAATTCAGTGCTTGTCTTATATGTGTTTAGTAAAATTCACATTTGAACTTCTTCTTTTATCATTTTGGTGTTAAATTTTTGTTTGTGAGCAGCTGAAATTTAGTATCTGATGTTTATACTTGTGGCACAATGTAAAGAGGCTAATGTAGTAGTTCTCTCCCTGAAAAAAATGATCTTGTAAAATTAGGTGAGGGGTTCCTGTCCTTGGGAATTTCGTCATCCCATGCTTTGAAGTCAAGATTTTAATTTTTTTGATGGAGTAGCATCAATAACCACTAGTGATATACTCTCTCCGTTCCAACATATAAGATTATTATTGATTTTTTGAAATCAATTAAATACATTTTCAAACTCAAAATTGACATAGATTCCATTAATTTTAGTCAATACAATGATGATTATTGTAAGCTATCTAAAAAATACTACTCATTGTAAAATTTGTTGTTTCATAATTTTTAATGAATTTTCTCAATTTTGAATTTGAAAATATCTCAAGTTGACTTTCAAAGTCAATAATGATCTTATAATTTGGAACGGAGGAAGTATATGTATAATGATTAAAAAACGGAACTTGAAATGTTACCCTAACACTTGAAAATTTAAAGGATCTTTTTTTTTCATCTGGAAGATATCGAGTGATTTAGAATGTTTTTCCGCCTAAAGCTTTTAACTCAAAACAATCAGAGCGTTAGATTTCGGTCTATGTTATTGTTATTATTATAATTATTTTAGATAAGTTGTGGTATTCATAGTTGTTAAGGCGCTAAGTCGAGGCGAGGCGAGGCGGTGGTCGACCGCTTAAGCGACTAGTCGACTAGGCGCCCGACTAATTGTCTATAAAGCGATGAATTATTTATAATGTGCATTTTATAAATAAATATTATATATAGCTCAATTCACAGGTACACTAAACATAAAAAAATTACTCATAAATATATTATATATAATTAACACTACATTACAGTTCATAGGCTCAAAACATATACTTAAACAAAAATAGCAAGTAGATACATTGGTAAATTTAACTTCAATAGTAAAATAAAACACTAAAAATTAAAATCACTTATAAAAAAATTAAAATTAAAATTAAAAGTTAAAATATTTATTGATTATGTTAAATTTAATTTTCATGAATAATAAATAAATAAATATGTTTATTGATTATATTAAATTTATATTTCATGAATATAAATAAATATATTATTATATAAGTGAAAAGATAAATAAATATTATACTAATCTAATAAAGTATAATAATAAAACATATAATACTAATTTATTATGTTGTATATATAATATTAATATTTATTTATCATGCATATAATATAATATTCATATAAACTATATGCTGTAATTTTCTGTATATATATAATACTACTTAGTACAGTAGTAGTATACAGCTATACCACATTCATTATTATGCGTGCTTAGTGCTTTGCTTGCCTTATAACAGGTGTCTCATTTACATGAATGGATAGAATAACATAGGCCACTTATTCTTTAACTAGTGGGACCTGTTAGTGGGTTAACAAAATCTCTAATGAATAAACAAAAGCCAAACAGAGCGGACTTTATCATCTTCCGGACTTTATCATCTTCACCTAGAGCAAAAATGAAGGCTGAAGCGAACATCTGAAGAGAAAAGAGTTACGACTCGCTATTCGCATCGGATTCGCAGCAGAATGACTAATCTCTCTTCCTCTCTTTCTTTCTAATTCACAGTCGATTGTGGTTGCGATTGTTAGGGCTGGAGTTTTTCGTTTCTCCCTCTCCTTTGATGATTGATAAACTGAAGTTC
Organism: Panax notoginseng; assembly: GCA_016801055.1. Classification (NCBI taxonomy): domain Eukaryota; kingdom Viridiplantae; phylum Streptophyta; class Magnoliopsida; order Apiales; family Araliaceae; genus Panax; species Panax notoginseng. The sequence continues at coordinate 77,623,202 of CM029013.1, forward strand.
CGAAGTGAGCGATCGATTAGGTTCAATCGATCTTTAGGTTTTTTTTACTGGGTCGGACCAAACCCGCTCCAGCAAGTCAACCGCTTACCAATATAGTCGTCCAAGTCACTTGGCAATCGTCCAAGTCGTCCGAGTCAGCGTCTGAGCGATCGACTATCTGATCTCCCACCAAGTCGTCCTGCCGCCTTGGAATTCTTTACCGACTTGACGCCTAGTCGACGACTTGATAAGCATGGTGGTATTGTTATTGTTTACATGTTCTTTGTGCATTTTTGCCCAGGTAAAAAAAGGGAAGGTTAAAGTTTTATTTCCTTTGCATTATGCAGATCATTTCAGCGATCTCTGGAGGTTTTACTGATCTAGCTTTTCATGCTGTTGGCTATACATGGCAGATTATTAATTGTTTCCTGACAGCATCATATTCTGTAAGTATATTTTTCGCTTGTACGCTGAGCATATTCCATGTAGAACACTTTTTTCCCCCTTTTTCTTTTACCTTTTAGTAGTTCATTTTTCAGTCTTGTGGCTCGAGTTATTGTCATTGATACTCAAGATCAGAAAATGCTTTCCCACATTTATCTCTTCTTCTTTTTTTACTGGCATTTTTATTCTACTTACCTTCCCCTTCTTCTGTTTCTCTTTCCTATCCATAAATGTGGCTGAGTGAGGCAGATTATCATGTTATAGAAAGTTTAATATCTGTTATTATTTCGATCGCTGACTAAACTATGACTGCACTAGGTAATATAGCGTCTTCTATCTTTCATAACTGTGTATATAAAATATATATCTATTTTAATTAAAACAGGGGGCGGTTTTAATTTTCATATCAAGCATTCAAAATGTTAGATTGATCTAAAAGTGGACTGGAATTAATGTATCACGATTTGTCAGATAAGAAGCGAAAACTTCTTTCTTTATTATATGAGAAAATTTATTGACTAACAACAAACTCAGAACAGGATTCTTTACTCAAAAAACAAGCTCAAATATTAGTATTAATATATATTCAATTTATTATATACTCTCGTCCATGTGTTCAACTTAATATTTATATTTTTATATATACTAGTGGTGTGACACATGTTGCACGTGGTCTGAAAATAGAGAATAGTGTTTGTAATAGGTGGTTTCATTTTGGTGGGTAGTTATTTAATTATTTTATTTGAGTTATAGTTTTAAGATTACCTTTTGTTTTGTCTAGTGTAAGATGATTTTGCCATGTTTCACATCCTTAGCTGTGACTTTTATCTAGATTGCTCATTGAGTTTTTCAATGAAGCTTCTCCTGCAAATTATATTTATTTATTTTGGGGAGGGGGGGTGGTCAGGGGGAGTGGGGATAGTAGATTAACAATGCAGCCATGAAGAATGCTTAGCTGCTTCAATAAGTAGTCTTTTGTGTTTTCATAGGAGCAAACATAAATACAAAGATAAAACAAACTATTAAGGGTCTAATATCTTTTTTAATGGAATATCCTACAAGGGAGCTTCCTCTGAAAGAAAACAGCTTGATGACTTCCTGACATTCCCTTTTAGTTGAAGCTTCTTGAGCTTCAAAGCTTGCTGATGTAAATGCATGCTTCTCTCACAGCCAATGCTTCACAGAGCTAGACTAGGTGAAGTTTGCATTTGCTAGGCAAATTTTCCCTCTGGTAGTTAAAATGATAATACAGAATTCCATATAATACTCGCATGGTTGTTTAAATGATAACACTGATTTCTGTCTGACTTACCTAGTGTAATATAACACAGCAATTCATAAAATAAGTATATGATACAATCCAACACTACCTAAATATAATATATATCACCAAGTCCCCTTGGGTTGATAATGCCCATTAGTTTGTGCCTCAAAAGTAGGTTAACGTTCATTACAGAATTTTACCAGGTGTTGCAGAAGTTTTATTTTATGCTATTTAAGTTATATATAAAACATATAAGTAGAGTTCTCTAGATATTTTTATACTAATATGTTGATGACCCTGTAATCGTTATCTTCACCTATTATATGTATTAATCAGATGTCAAGCAATATATTAATTACTTTGTTTAATATTTTGTATTAATATAGTACAGGGATTAAAAAAGGTTAAATTATCCTTATTTTTACAAGTTAAGGTCTAGTTAGTCATTTTGGTAAAATCAGAATCTAACAAAGCATTAGCATAAAATCAGTATCTACCTTAAGATTTTAGAGTATTATAAATAATAATAGCTTGCAAGAGAGACCAGAGGAGAGCTTGCACTTATAGTGCACTTTTGTGGCTTAAGATTAGATTGAAGTGAGACTAGATTTTAACATTGAAGTGAAATAAGGAATCAGAGAGGAAGGAAATCACCACAATGCGAACTCAGCTATGAGCGATCTGAGGACCAGGGAAAGTATGAAAAGTGTGTGCGCGCGCATGCTTTTATGTATAGATATAATGTTGCAGCTCTGAACTTGGTGTTGGGACCAAGATATCATTGCCATCTCGGAGTATTAAATCAACTGCCTGCGGCAGCAAATATTTTGCCATGTCCAGCCGATATAGTATATCCCTTTATAAAATATATACATTTCTCAGGATAGGTCCCGTAAAGGCCCATACCTAGTTAACTTGGCCAATAATTTGAAACTTGCTCTAAATTTTGTTCTTGCTTTAGGTTATTATATATACGTATTCCTAAAGATTATTTTGTGACAAGTGAATCAATTATTAAAATGCACCAAAATTGGGTGAAAAGCCATGTACACGAAAGACATACGAAGCATATAATAAAGTTAGCTAGTCTGGGACATTTAGTTGCAGGAATACATACAATAAAAGCTCTTTCCCTAAACCATCTCAAAGCTCACCGAAAATCCAAAGCCCACCACTATATATCTGATGAAGCTTATTGGTAATCTATTTAATCTGATCATTATCTGTTTATACGCACATGTTCTTTATTTTGTTCAGTTAAATTGTTTCTTGAATTTACAGCTAATAAATTTTAATGTTGTTCTCATTAAATTGTTGTTGTGCAGTTAACGTTGCGTAGGGTCATGGATACAGCAAAGCAAGTCACAAAATCTGGAAACTTGAATGAGTTTACAATGGTTTTACTAAATAATACCCTCTCTTTGCCCCTTGGGCTACTGCTTATATTTGTGTTCAATGAAGCGGACTATCTCTCTAGAACGTGAGTTTCGTTTTACATCAATCTATAACACTGATAGGAAATGATATAGATAACAGTAGAAGTATTTTACAGACAGTCCTTAGGTGTATCTATAGAAATATATTCTTTGAAAATAATTATTGGTATATGTTCTTACAATTATCTCATATTTTTGTTTGGTTTAATATTTAAAGGATATATAAGGATCCAACTAATATGCAAACTTTAACAAGATAGGGAAAACTGAGTTTATGGCTAGTATGTTAGATGGATAAAATCGTAATTCCTGTTTTATCCATTATGCTATTCAAAGTATCCAGTATCATTCATTTTCACTTATTTGATCAACTTAAGTCTTAAACTCTCTATAAAGTTTTGGAGCAAAGACAACATCATAACTGTGGTGCTTGTAAATAGTTTCCATATGGAAGTGAAACATTTGCAAAACTCCTTGTGTCATTTTTTCCTCTCCAGCTTTGCTGGCACCCCAGCATGAAGAAGCATGTGCACACATACTTGAAACTGTTGCTGGGTATCTGTTTTGAGAAAATCCGTTACTTATGTTTGAGCTTTATTTTACTTGTATTAGATTTTCCCAACGGCAATAAGAAAACTGTGAGATTGTTTTCATTGTGGAAATATTTCGTGTGTGACAAGTCCCATATATACCTTGTTAAGGTTATAGCAGTTCACAGATATTCCGATCTACTACTAATATAAGATCAGTTTTGACTTTTTGAAGTCAATTTGAGATATTTTTAAATTCAAAATTGATATGAAAATTGTAAACTAACTAAAAGAACAATTAATTACAGAAAGTTGTTTTTTTCAAAAGTTAAATGAATCACGTCAATTTTGAATTTGAAAATATATAAATTTGACCTTAAAAAGTCAATATTAACATTTTATTTCGAAACTGAGGGAGTAACTAGGATTAATCAGCTTAGGAATGGCCCTGGATTTTTTCCATCTTTTCTTACTATAACTTTGTGTTTTTAGTAGTTGCGCTTGTCACTTAACCAGCATTCCTTTATTTGATGCTTAGCTTTCCTCCAACATAAAAATTGTTTACTGAAACTCACTTTTATTTGTGATGATTGTCAGACCACTTCTGAGGCTACCCACCTTCTGGTTGGTGATGACATTAAGTGGATTTTTGGGTTTAGCAATCAGCTTCACTTCTATGTGGTTTCTTCATCAAACTGGGGCTACTACATACAGGTAGAATGGTTTTATTTTTATCATAATAGTTGTATCATACTATTATTGTTGCTTTTCTCAAACCTATATCAGGTAGGGTCTAGTGTTTTATATGGGACTCAGTTGGATCTGCTATTGATTTGTTTTGGAGCATGGAGTCAGTTTTGGTCGGAACCTTTCATATATTTTCTTGGAACCTTCGTATCGTATTTTCTTGTAGATTTCTATACACATTGCCTGTTGTTCATTATTATTTTTCATCTTATTCTAAAAAGTCCTTTTTGCATTCTGCAGCCTTGTGGGGTCATTGAATAAGATACCTCTTTCTGTCGCCGGCATCCTTCTTTTCAAAGTCCCAACCAGTCTGGAGAATTCTGCAAGCATATTGTTTGGTCAGTTTTCATTTTACTGGCCGTACCTACCCAGAAAATATTAAAACCCTTTGCTAACCGTTAGCTTGAATTGCCATTTGTAGGCCTGTTGGCAGGAGTGTTCTTTGCCAGAGCAAAAGTGCGGGAGCGATCGCAATCTTGAAACTTTGGTCACTGTTATTATTCTTACACTGGCCTTAATTAAGAATTTGCAGCCTAGATTGTCTGCTCGGGATAACTTAAACATTACGGCATTAACACAGATCAAAATTCTTACACGAAGAAAAAGTTATGTGGATGTTTGAAAAAGTTATATCCTTCGCAGGGGTTCGATCCTGTGATTTTCCTAGTTGCTAGGAATGGAAAGAGTTTTTTAGTGTATGATTGTGTTGTAACAATGGAAAAGACTGCTGCTAATTCTTTCAGCTTCTTCTGATCTATATTGTAAGTGAGTTTTAGACGGTCAAATTATTGATATATTTATAAGAAAGCAAAATGATGTATAGGTGAAAAGGCAAATGCATCCTTTTATTCTTCTCAACAGAGTTTAGTGTGCGTTCTGGACCAATTGTGCTTGAAAGTTTAACATGCCCAAGGGTTGTTATACTCCTTGTACTTTTTACACTGAGTTTGGAAATGGATGGAAAGCTAGGAAATCTGCTTATGCTACTGTTTTATAGTAATATAAGGAAAATGATACAACTGTTTACAAATATTTGACGAAGTTGGATTGTGATGAACGTGGAAGTGTAGCAATAAGATAGAATAAATTAAATTATAGTGATTTTTTTTTTATTATTTCTACCTATATACGTAGTAATTATGTCGAAAATTGGACAGAAAGTTTTTTCGCAATATATAACATGACTAGTAATATAATGTTTTAATATCACTTGAGATTGATTATATTATAAAATATTTTAAAAATATTTAATAACACTCATTTGAGATAAAAATTTGAGATCGCTAACATTATAACAAAATCAATTGGAAAAATATGAGGTCAAAAAATTTGGTCAGTTTTTCTGCTAGAGGTTTTTTGTTTTTTTATTAAAAGATGAGGAATGTGGATGGAAAATTAAATAATATAATTAATATTTTATTACCCAAATTTAATAAAAGTGTAAAACAGTATTCTAATTTAAATGTTACATTAGCATTTTTTTTCCTTTTTATAAATTTACAAACAATACCATAAGAAAACAAGTTTATTATTATATTTTTTGTCCTAATTTAAGAAGAAGTTTTTTTCTCTTTTATTTTATAAACTCCTCATATACTAGTATTAAAAAAATGTCAATTTCATAAGTATTATCTGTATAATGAAAGAACTTAGAGAGAGGAAGGTGTAAATTTGTAAATGGAGAGATCAGAGGAAGTTACTTCAGCTGCTGCATTAATACTCCCTGGCACCAATACCAACCCTAATTCTTCTTCTTCATCCTCCTCAATTCCTCGATTACAATGGCCAACCATTGATGGGCCCCTGGGTTTATCGGAGCAAGATGCAATTGGGTATGCCCGAAAATTCTTCATGTTCGGATTCTTATTCCTTCCCGGGCTTTGGGCTGTCAATTGCTTCTACTTCTGTCCTGTCCTTCGTCACTCCCGTTATTTTCCCCAAGTCCGCCCCTGTAAGTCTTCCCTCTCTCTCTATATATGTCACTAACTATCTATGAACCTGTTCTTGAAATTTTAGAAGAATTATTGAGTTGTTGCAATTTAGAAGAATTAATGAATTGTTGAAATGTTTCAGCTTTTTATCAGAAATGTTTATCTGTAGCAATGCGTGTGTAATTAATTATCAAGAATTAAAAATTTTAAGAGGATAAAATATAAAAAAATATTAAATTTGGAGGGGAAATTATGAAAACTTGACTGAATAGATACTTCTGGTAATGCTTATGATTTATTCTATAAATATTGGGTGGGTTTTAACTTCACGCTGGTCTTTGTACTTCTTGTGGTCTTGCTTTAGTAATATATGAATTTGGTGAACTTGCATTTGCAACTGTGTCTGTATTTGGCCACAGTTTATCGGTAGTTTGAATTATAGAAGATTGCCATTTCATTTGAGACTGTGTTTGTTTGTGTTGAATTTGTGTTCAATATAAATTATAGCTAATAAAAAACTGTATTCGTGGAGGCAAGTATGATTCATCCGTATCTTTATAGCTGCTACGAAGGAAAATAATAAAAAACACATAAGAGTCCTAGATTTTAATATATTAGACTTGAAATGGACTTTAGTTCTTTTGAAATTGTTGTGTGGTTTATTTTCCTGGAATCATATTTTATCACGGAGTTAATGTTATCTTGTCCTAATTATTTTTCTTTTCCTCCAATCAAAAAAGGGAATATAATTTTTCTTCCCTTAATATAATTTTTTTATCTTTGATTCAAATCTAACTTATATTCTATTCAGTCCCAAATCATTACCCTTCCTCTTTTCTAATTCCAAATTACAGCCTTGAAATTGCTCTGGGGTTTCCATCTTTGGTGCTGAAGTAGAAGATCCAATATTAAACCTATTTGTTATTACTTTCATTTTTTTATCAGTATGAATTGGATTGACTAAGAAATGTCAAAGTGGGTAAAACATATGTACATGTGAAGTGTTCAAAAGAAACAGTGAAAACAAAATGACACGTATGTTCCAAAAACTTTATTAACCCTGTGCAAAACTCTATGCAAAACCCTATGCCTACCAGAAAAAAAACACTTGGCTTGGCCTCGGGGAAACACAAATAGATATGATAGTATGATAACTAGCTAAATCTCCCAAAGATTGACTAACTTCTTCATTAGACACTCAGAACGCCTTTTAAAAGCTTAAACCAATAATGTGCTAGTGCTATCATTCATAGCTACATGATGTTGAAATATGAAAAATACTTTTTAGTTGAAAATTAAGAGTCATTGTATATTTAAAAGGTGCAATGTTGAGTATGCATAGAATGAGGAGGAAGGGAAAGTAAGTATAATTTGAAAATGTGAACTGTACACTCTTATCATTTCAAAAGGAAAAGTAGAGGTGTTGTGGGAAGTCTTAATTCTGAAGATTTTCTTATCTTTACTAGGATATGGCTGTGAAAGTATAGGCAGGTCATTTTCCCTTGGGAGAGGTATAATTTTTGTCTTCTGGAGGTGGGGCTATTTCTTTATTTTTGGCATAGGTTTTTTTTCTGGTTTCCTATACATCATCTGATCAATGCAGCATGTATACATTCAGCCCCCGACATGTTTTTTCTTTTAAAAAATAAATTCTGATTAACTATAAAAAATATGGCTACGGAAATTATTGTCTTAGATAGAAGTTCTTGTATTGGGCTGAGGATCATGGATTAGATATATTCCCAAGACAACTACTGTGTCCCAACAAGCTAGGACTTGTTAAAATTATCAGTTTAAAATTTAAATTATCTTAGTGAACTTCTACTTCCTTTTTCCTTCGTCTTCAAATGAGATGCCATTTTCTCTTTTTAGGATGCTCCAAAATGTATTTCCACTCTTTAACATCAATTTACAATTTTTCATTATATTTTAGCAGTTTGTGATCTTAGCAATTAATTATGTTAAAAAGTCACATTTATTAAAACTTTGATGGTAAAAGGTAAAAATTAAAATCGCATTTTGGGATGGAGGAGAATTTCCTTATTGTACCATATAGAATTAGGAAAGTTGATATAAGAAACTTTGATGAATGGGACTCTCTGATCTTTATATATATATATATATATATATATATGTGTGGTGGCTGGAGAATTTTTTTTCTTCCTATTTTACTGCTAAATGTTTATTTGTGTGCAGCATTTTGTCAATGTTAAGGCAGTTTTTATATAATTTCCAGTCGATTTTACAATCACAAATTTTCACATAAAATTAACTCTAGGCATATTAGATAGCCATTTTTCCAAGTCCCCCACGCCTTTATTTTAATGGTTTTAACTGTCCTCCTTTTTGTAGATGTTGTAAGATCAGCAATTGGTTTTGCAGTGTTCACGGCTGTCTTTGGTTCATGGGCACTTGCCTTTGCCGTTGGAGGAGAGCGCCTTTTCGGCCATGTCTGGAATGAACTAGTAATGTATAATGTTGCCGACAAATATGGTTTGACAGGCTGGATCTAAGTCATAAGCCTTCCCTGTAACTTGTCTGGTAATTCGAGCAGGGCCCTTGTGTATTCTTTTAAGAACAATAGGCAATCCAATTGCGCAAGTGCAGCGCATGATGTTGTTGATTGTTTGTCATGACATTTTACATATTAAACCAATATATTGTTTTGTACTAAATTTTCACATTTAATGTCCACGTAATTATTTTATGACATTGGTAATTGTAATTAAACGACTAGATACTAAATAGTTTTGCAGAATGGGTGTATTGAAATAAAAATTGAGTTTAATATTATTGTTGTTAGGGTTTGTTGTAACACTAAATTTGCGTTTGGAGTAACTTGGGAGGATCTTGCTTTCTTTTTCTTGACACTAGTGCACGAGCTGTTGCTCCAATATAAGTTCAAGTTAAGTCCAAGTCTAAGCTTTGGTCATGCAAGACAGGGACAAGCTGGAAAGTCCCTCATTGTAATATTACTAAAAGAAGTATTTGTGTTGGTAACTATATATTTTTAAAAAAAATTAGGTAAAAGATGTAATAGATAAAATTATATTCCAAAAAAATATATTGTGGATAACTTTAGATAAATATGCAGGGGCAGATCCAAAATTTGTTCCCAACAGGAACATATTTTAGTCCTTGACGAATAATCTCTTATTGGTCTTAAATTCAATTCTTCTTTTAAATTGAATTCAATTTGAGATTGATAATTGATACTTTTGAGACGGTTGTTGAATTAGGGGTTTCATTTGAGAGATTTTATCATTGATTCGGATGAATTGTGATGTTAATAATTCATTTTTGGAACCAGGATTTGTTCCCAACAAGGACGAATGTTAGTCCTCGACGAATACTCTCTCTTGTTAGCACATCTTTCAATTTTCATTATAGATGGTCTTAGTCCCGGATCCGCAATAAGTTTCTCTTCTAAATTGAATTCAACTTGGGATTCAGAATTGATATTTTGAGATGGTTCTTGGAAAGGGGTTTCATTTGAGAGATTTTGAGTAGTCTCACCGACTCGGATGAATTGTGATATTAGTGATTCATTTTTGGAACGTTTGAATTTTGATCACATGTCATGAATGTCTAAATCAATCAAAATACAAATATACAAGAGCCCCAAAGAAAAAATTATGTTATGCAACATAAATAAAATTTTATACTCCCTCTGTCCCTATTTAAATGGCGCTTTAGAATTTTTTATTTGTCCCTAATTAATTGACGTTTGTTCAAATCTAGGAGAATTAATGACAATTTTTTCAAAATTACCTCTCATTACTCTACCTATTTTTTTGGTATTTTAAACTCTTGTGCTATGATAAATTAATGATTTGAGGGTATTATAGACAATTGAATACTATATTTAATGCTTTTCAATCATTATCTTAATTCTTGTGACCATCTCTAAAAGATTATTTAAATAGGGACGGAGGGAATAATATACAACAAATAAATATTCATAATTTGAAATTAAAAAATAAAAAATATTTAGATACAATTTAAAAACTTATTTCGATTACTTGTCATTGTTTAATCGGATAAAATCGTAAAAATGCACATGTGGTTTTACTCGAAATCTTACAAACTATTTTTTGTTTTCCAAAAGTACTTTTGAGATATGTACCCTAACGGACTGTCCCATAGATTAACGATATTGACACGTGGACATATTTTGTTTACAATGCATGAACAGAAGAAATGAGTTTATCTTCCATTTCAGAGTTACTACACCAAAATCTCCATTCTCTTAATAGTTTTTGCCTCAAATACATACTTCGTCTCCTCTACCTTTACGAAAATTTTACACTATATACCAAACATATACACCCAGATTCATTCAAAAATTTTTTACACAACATATACACCCAGATTCATCCATGGCTTATCCCTTTGAAACTGGAAGCTGAACAGAAATCTATCAAGATAATTCACTGCAAGAACAGTAAGAGCAGAAAAAGGGTAATGGGTCACAACTTTCAGCATCCACTCCACAGCTGCACGGCGATATTCAGCTAAAAATGAGTTATTTTCAAGATTATAACACAGCCCACTTTGCTCTTCTTTTGAGAATAAAGAGGAGAACTCTTCTTCTTCCCAAAACAAGTCCTGGTCTAGTAATATTACTTCATGTTTTGGGCTGAATCTGATGATATTATAGTCCTCTGTTTTATCCTCAAAATAAGATTCCTATGTTTCATTATCCCAATGGTCCTCTTGGCAGTACAAAGAATCTAAAAGAAATACAGGGTTTTGTTACAACATTTTTTTTTCTGTCAGCTTGAATCGAAAAATACATACAACCCTAAAATCATCGAAACCGAATCCCACAAAAACTTTATCGGCGCGGCGTTCCTTTCGGGGAAATGGAATTGATGTGCACATTCGGGTAGCCGGATTCCACAAAACAATCATAAATCCAAGCGACCGATCACAGAGAAAAATTAAGCCATTAATCGAACCAACTAGCTCCATTTTGAAGAAGGTTTCGGGGAAATGGATGGTCGGAGTTAAAGGGGTAGATGCGGAAGGCTGTGGACGACAAGCGAGTCGTTTCGGGAGATGCAGATTAAGGGCGATTTGATGACGCGGTTTGAACCCAGCGTATTTGATGGGTTCAATTACTGGGAGATTACAGTTTACCATTGAAGATGAAGAGATTGATTGCAACAACTCAATTAATTGCCGTCACAGTTTATTTATCAGGTGTCAGCCTTATCAACAAAATTTATCCGGTGTCAACCACCTTTATCTAGGCCACAGAAGTTGACCCGCCAATGAGTACTTTAAAAAAAAATAGTTTATGGGTTAAGTGAGATTTCGAGTAAAATTACATGGTTATTTTTGCATATTTGCCCTAATTTAATTTAAATGATTCTCCAAATAATTATAATTTTTAAGAGGATGTTCAAAACCTCAAATTAAATTTATTTTTTATATTCAAACAAAATTAAGTCACAACATTCAAAATAACTCACAATTCACAAACACAACAAATTCAAAAAAATTAGAGTGCATATTCATTTAACTTCAAATCCCAACAAATTAAAATAAATTTAAATTTTAAACTCTCAAACTAAAAAAACCTAAGTAGTTACCTTTTAAGTCTAAAATATAACAAAGATACCAAATAAATTGAATTGGGTTTAACTCCAAGTCTCCAACCAACAACAAATTCAAACAAATTACAAAATTTAAATTATCAAACAAAAAAGTATTAATTTAGTTACCTTTTAAGTCTAATATGTACAAGAGGTAGAGATTGTAAAGTCACAAGAACCAGGTCGGCTTGCGGTGGACGGTGGTCATCACTTCGTGGAGAAGAGAAGAAGTCGCCTCGTAAATCGGTGAAGTCGTGGAGATATAGAAGAATAAGAATGAAACTTTTTTTTTTGTTCCCTCAAAATTTAACTCTTTCATTAATCTATCTTAAATTTATTAACTTTTATTTTTGCCGCTGCACCTATAACTATATAAAAAAAATTCAGCATAGGCCTATGTTGTCCGGTTAGTACATCCGCCCCAATAAATATGTAGTTATTCATAAAATCAAATGCTTCGACATAGTTTACAAATTTAAACAATTACCATAATTGGACTTATTATAACTTCACCAAAAAATAAACACAAAATCACCCTATGCACCGATAATCTTTGTTCTAGTTAATTTTCATTGTTTTTTATTTTGAATGCTCACTTTTCGGGGACTACAATATAATTTAATTATATCTATTATGATATCAACAACCAATCAAGCCATTATAAGAGAAATAAATAAATTCACAAACCAAACATGCCTCACATAAAATACACACTTTTACTATAAGAGGAAGAAATAAACTCACATAAGTAAGAATTGAATGTGATATCTAAATGTCACAGTATCCCAGTCTTACTTAACCACTAGGCTAAGATCTCGTCAACACTTAATTTTGATTGTTTAATGTTATAATTAGACTTGTTATCTCAAATCGAATAAAAGAGCTTGAGATTGTGTAATTTGGGTCAAAATCGAACTCCAATCAAATCAAATTAAAATTTACCAAGTCCCAATTCATAGTTGCAATAGTGTATTAGTAGGTTATCTTAGTTTGTTGATGAGATCTAGTGATTAACTTTTAGATTGCAGGTTCGATTTTCACTTATGAATTCTTATTTACGTAAAATAAAATGTAATAAAAGTAGTGCGAAAAGTTAATTAAAATCATAAATTATCTTTAATTTCCTTTTGTGGAGGAATTTTTATGTTCTTAAACAAATAAAAAATGTAATATTGATAATGCCTAAATATGAATTAATATATTGAATTAATTTTTTTTTTCTATTTAGGGGATTATCTTCTTAATTTTTTCAACTAGGAGATTAAACTTTTTTTTTTTTTCTACTTTAGATATTGTCTTCTCAATTTTTTTAATTTGGGGATTAAACTTTTAATTTTTGTTGTTTACGTCTAATTGATAGTATCACGTTAGAAAATTGATGACATGATAGCGACACGTGACTAAAAAATATTTATGTGTAATATTGAGTTTCATTTTAATATTTATTTTATTATTTTTTTTGTATAAAAATGATAAATATAAGACCATTATTAATTTTTAAAGTAAATTTAATAAAAATTTTACCCTTTTTGATATAAAAATTAATTATATTGATTATCGATGATTTTGAAATAAACTTATAATTTAGGGTATTAATCTGTATTTAGGCCTTAATTTTTTATATCAAAAATGGTAAAATTGTTATTATATTGATTATTAATGATTATGAAATAATAAGATTTTAATTAGTAATACATTTATATATTTTAAAATATTTATCATTATATTGTAGTAATGATTTTTTTTTTAAACTGAGTTTGTAATGTATTAAATTTAGCCATTTAATTTTAATTTTAATTTTAATTTTAATTTCTCATAATTGACAAAATTAAACTTTCTATCAAATGACATAAACCAGTACTCAAAATTTTGAGGGTTTTGCGTCTCTCCAATCTCTTCCATCTCCCCCATACCAGCCTGACTAATTTTTCTCTCTTAACACCCACCATAGCCACCAAACGTAAGAACCAGACTCTTCACTAAAACCCATGAACACGATTCTCCAATAAAACGCATGAGCAGGTTCTTCGCTAAAACCCATGAACACTGTTCTTCACTAAAACCCATAGCTTTCTTTGGCGGCAAATACAGGTAGAGACATAATCTCAAGCTCTTCTATTCGATTTTATACAACAAAAGTCTTCAATTTAATGCATACAGTTGTGAATTTGCTTCAGAACTTTAGTTTATTTGTAGTATTAATTTCTTCTTGGAACTATTTTACTGTACATTTCTGTTATATGTATGTGTGTATATATAGAGAGAGAGAGTAGAGAGGGTTGTGATAATAGGATGAATTTTCAGGGGCGGTGAAAAAATACATAAAATCTATGTCGAAAATGGGTACTAAACAGCTACTAGTGGGCAGATTAGTGAGTTAGGTGTTTTTGTTCGATTAAGTTGTGATGGAGATTGCTAGGACCAAGTTGATAGAGGCAAAAATGAATTGGGATAGAGAAGATGAACTCTAATCTAATTATGCACCGCATACCCTGATTGAGCTAGTGTTTTGATGATTTAGGAAGAGATAAGCCCTACACATCCTATTCCCTTTGTCCCAAATGAGTCTTACTTTTTTTTATAAAAATATTCCAAGAAGAGACTCTGTGATGACCCGGATTTTTGGAAAATATTAAAATAAGAATTTAATAAATAAAATTATTATTGTGAGATAAAATGGATTTGAATTTATAAATATGTGAGAATCGAGCATATTGTACATTATATATTTATGAATAAAATATATTTTATTAAAAATATATGTTTTATGATTATATTATACAATTAAATATAATTATAAATGTGATATGTGTGAGAACCGTAAATATTGTAGAACATATATTTGAATAAAGTAATATTTTAGGTATCCTTCCCAATTGGAGTTTACTTTTTTACTTTTCTAAAGTTCTGAATACTTACTGAATAATTCTCATAAATTTGATTTTGTTCTTTAATAATAATTTAGTTAAGTTTGATTTAAAGTCTTTGTTGTTCGTTTCCTCCCCCTTTTTCTAGTTTGTGTTTTAGTCAGTGTATTTCATTTGCTGTTTTGAATTAGAATTAGATTATTTTGTAGACTTGTTTGAAATTGTTTCTATATCTATTTGAATCAGTCAGAAGATATCTGCAAATTTTGTTTTGAGCAATTACCCTGTCTTTGCTCCTACTTCTTCATCTTCTGAATTTTAGTCATATATGCATACACGTATATTTAATTTAAGCAGTCAATCAGGAATTACACCGTATCCTCATCCTATTTTCAAATATTGTTGTGTCCTTGCACATTGGAAGGTTGTTTCTGTGTTCCATAATTATATCATTGCTTTGCACGAGAGAATCGAAAAGGTTGGAAGGTGTCATTTACTTTAGGAAAATTGCTTTTGGATTTAATTTCCAATAGTGAATGTAGGAATGTAACTATGTAAATTTATGTCACAAGGCATTAAGGCAAACATGTTATTGGATTCATAAACTACTTGGAGTGTAAATAGACTTAATATGGCTGCACTTTCCACAAGTGTTTTGATCTCTGATATACTTTCTCCAACTCTTTGCTTCTTTTTAGCTGATCTAATTGTTGGTTCCTTTAGAGTCCATGAACCATATTTACTGGTTGATATTGATAATAAAAATATTCATGATTTATGACTTATATAAAGGGACTAATAATTGTGTGTTAGTGCTATTAGTTTGTCTTTCATACTTTAATTTTATTTTACAAAACTATATCCTTTCATATTTCTTTAATATGATGTGTTATTTTAGTTATCTAAAGTTAATTGATGCATTTTTTTCCCCAGTAATTATTGATGGTGGATGCTAGTTTGGCTAAATTATAGGTGCGAGTATATAGCAGATGGATATAATTGAATCCATCTTCAGTATTCCTGTGCAAAATCCAGAAGGTGAAGAGTTCTCTTCGACCGACTTAAATTGGACCAAGTTTGGAAGTGCCGAGCGTTATGATGATGTGGCAGTTATTCCTTATTCCCGAGTTGATACATTTATAATTGGAGAATGTTCTAAAGTAGAATGCCCAACACGGTTTCATATTGAGAGGGGAAGAAAACGATCCAAAGGCAGCTTAAAGGATAAGGAATACAGGACTGATGAATATCTGGAGTATAGGCTGTAAGTTCTTAAAGTTTGCATCGACTGTTTTATACATCTGACTCATCTCTTTTCATTGGTATTAGCATTCATTGGACTAGAGAAAATACATAACATGTTAATTCTATAGAACAAATTAGCCGCTCCACTTATTTTCTGAAACTTGATGTTTTGATTCCAGCTTTTGGGGGCAAGATGTCTCAAGTTTGATTCTTAAAATCCCTTTTTTACTTATTTAAACAAACAGTTGAATATCAACATAACTTTCTTAATGAATAACCCTAGGATTGCTCCAGTGGTAGTGAACATAGTGATATATACCTCAATGAGGTATAGATCATGTGGTCAAAACTCATAGAGGCGCTTCGGGTCCAGGGGGTTCTCAACCTATCCCAAAGGAGGTAGTGGCTGCGAGTTTCTCCATAAAAAAAATAAAATAATAATCACAAATGTTGAATGTTTTGATATCACTTGAGTAACTATAGCGAAATTGTTTGTTATGCAACATAAGACATTCAAAAATGGGGTTGAGAAACTAGTTGTCTGTTTTTGTTGATAAATTGGCTACTTGAACTCTTATTGATCTGAATGGACATTTGGTTTTTCTCTTGTAAAATAAACTTTGAATCATGTCTAACTCCTCTTGCCATCCCAATTTAGAATCCTGTCCTTTTTTGCATTTTCCAAAAAATGTTTTTCTTTATAAAACTTTGGACGTATTCCAAAGGAAACTGATATATATGGAGACAAAAACATGCTGACTTTTGTGCCTAGTAGACACAGTGTCTAAATGCCCCTGAACTTGCAATTATTTATGGACCATGTCATTGTGTCTACTTGGCACAAAAGTTGGCATTTAATTACAGGCCATGCTATTCCTTTTTTTTTTCCCTTTCGTTTTCTTTTCTTTTATTTATCTTTTAATTTGTTTTGTCTTTTCTTTTAATTTTATTTCTATGTTCCTTTTTCTTTTTACTCCCTCGCTTTCATATTGGGATTCATTGCAGCCTACTCCAACTAGTTTGGGTTAAAGCTTTGTTTTGTTGGGCAGGACTCTATTCCAAATCCACCATCTAATTTTATATTCTTATCAATATGTGCATGCGATAATTTGAAGTACTTTCTCGTTAATATGTAACACAAGATTTTCCAAAAAAGCTTCAAACTGAAAAGCTGACAATTTTCTTTTGGATGGAGGCCGTATTTCCCTAAGGGTACCAAATTTGTTCTAAATCTCATATCGTCTTTTCTTCCCATTTTTCCCCTCTGAAGGTATTGGTGTTCATTTGGTCCTGAGAATTATGGTGAAGGTGGGGATATATTACCAAGCCGAAGATATCGACTTAACACTAGAAACCGTGCTGCTAGACCTCAATCCATGCGGGGTTGTACATGCCATTTCATAGTGAAGCGTCTATATGCTCGTCCATCTCTTGCAGTTATAATATACAATGATAGGCGCCATGTAAACAAATCTGGATTTGTCTGCCATGGGCCACTTGACAGAGATGCAATTGGACCAGGGGCCAAAAAAATTCCATATATATGCAATGAGATTCAACAGCAAACTATGTCTATGATCTATCTTGGCATTCCTGAGGAGAATGTGTTAGAGAAGCACATTGAGGGGATTCAGCGATACTGTGGTTCAAATGCGAAAGTCGATAGCCTTGCTTCACAGTATGTTCATAAACTCGGGATGATTATAAGACGCTCCACCCATGAGTTGGATCTTGATGACAAAGCTAGCATTCGATTGTGGGTTGAACGTAATAAGAAATCTATTTTATTTTATCAAGATACTTCAGAAACAGATCCTTTTATTTTGGGGATTCAAACTGAATGGCAACTACAACAAATGATTCGTTTTGGGCATCGCAGTCTTATAGCAGCTGATTCCACATTTGGTATAAAAAAACTTAAGGTAATTATATTAATACAATTGCTTTAAAATTTTAATTGTGTTTATACCAATGATGTATTTGAATGGCAGTACCCCTTGTGCACACTTCTTGTATTTGATTCACGACAACATGCACTCCCTGTTGCATGGATCATTACTCGTAGCATTGCCAAGCTAGATGTGTCTAAATGGATGAAAGCTCTACTAGATCGTGCTATTGCTGTTGACCCTGGTTGGAAGGTCAACGGGTTTTTGATTGATGATGCAGCGGCAGAGATTGATCCCATAAGGCTGGTGTTTACCCTCTATAAATTTATGTTTAGAACTCGATTCTTATATAACTCTGTACTTTTCATTTATGAATCTGACTGACCTTTCAGGGAGACCTTTTCATGTCCCGTGTTGTTTTCCCTCTGGCGTGTTCGTAGATCATGGCTGAGAAATATTGTCAAAAAATGTAGTAACATTGAAGTTCAGCGAGAACTTTTTAAACGCTTGGGAGAGATGGTATACAGCATTTGGGGCGGAGTGGATTCTTTTGTTGCCCTTGAGAAATTAACCCAAGATTTTATTGATCAAACCAACTTTGTGCAGTACTTCAAGGCCGCTTGGGTGCCTAAGATTGGTTAGATCTCTCTCTCCACCCACCTCATTTATGTAATTTTCAAATTTCTATTGCTTGATTTTCATTAATTTTCTTTTTCATTTTGCATAGAAATGTGGCTTTCCACAATCAGAAGGCTCCCACTTGCGAGCCAGGAGGCATCAGGTGCCATAGAAGCATATCATGTGAAGTTAAAAGTGAAACTGTATGATGATTCACATCTAGGTGCACTCAAGAGAGTTGATTGGTTGGTGCACAAGTTAACAACCGAATTGCACTCTAGCTACTGGCTTGACCGTTATGCAGATGAAAGTGATTCCTTTCAAAGTGTCAAGGAGGAATATATAGCTAATACATCTTGGCATCGTGCACTGCAAATTCCTGATACTGCTGTTACCTTGGATGATAAAGACCACCTCTTTGCCAAGGTTTTGAGCCAGAAAGACAGCAGCTCGACACATCTAGTGTGGAACCCTGGATCTGAATTTGCATTTTGTGATTGTGAGTGGTCGACACAAGGTAACCTTTGCAAGCATATTATTAAGGTCAATATGGTCTGTGAAAATCAACAAGGCTACCAAAATTCTATGTCGTTTCAATCATTTAGAGGGATGCTAACGGATCTGTTGAAGAAGCCAACAGATGATTCAATTTCAATGGATCTGTCAATGGCCTGGACACAACAGATGCTTGATCAAATTCAGAAACTTGTTGAACTTAACAATGCAAAAGATATTGGCAGTGTAGTAAATAATCTGCCATTGAGATGGGTTAGTAAGAAAGGTAGAACATCTATCTGCAAGACACAATCCACTCTTGCCCTACCCTCTAACACAAGGACTGCAACTGCACCTAAAAAGAATCAAAAGAGGAAGAGATTGTCGCGATTAAGATAACTTTGATTTGGCAAATAAAGGATTGTTCCTTGAGTAGTAGATCTACTTCAACGTTAAACTGGTTTTAGTTAAAGATTCAGTCGTTCTGATGATATTTTTAACTTACCGCTGTATTTTTGAAGTGGGATTAGTTTCTACCTCAGAGCGATTGAGCTCAGCGTGGTATATTTACCTTTTCTGGTTACTTCTTTCCCCCTGAATATTTAGCTATTTCATTCTGTTTCCTTATATTTTTAGGCATCTATCCTCAATTTACAGACTTTTGTTTGAAATTTTGGAGAAGATTAGGCTCCCATTGTCAACCATACGTTCTAAGAGGGGTTTTTGTTCCTTGAAATTATCAGAAAAATGTATAGACTGAAATCATTATTTGGAAATATTATCTTGTACACTAGCTTGCTTCATTGCTTCAGCTTTTGACCTTGCCCAAGTCTTGTGATGTTTTTATGCTTCTGGTTCTCTTTTCTTTTAGGTTGTTTCTGAAATGCCTTATCAGCTTTTTTTCTTTAAGCTGATATATATTGGAAAAATGTATATACACAGCTGTGTAGTACACAATTGTCTATGACGACGGTTTTTTTGGACTATAACGACAGTTCACCCGTCACTATATAAAGTTGTGGTGACTGATCTTCCAGCTCTCTATTAGCTAAACTTTGCCTTTTCGATTATTCTTTTCTCCATGTTTATAACTAAACAGGACACCCTTAGCTTACACATTGTTGATCAATCATAACTTCAAGAGTCATTGACTATTCATAACATTTAAAAATGAGTAAAAAGGGTATTTCACCCAAATTTCAACCTACCCAGTTGGTGATTTGCTAATTAGTTGTTTGGTGGCTGAGGAATAAATAAAAAATTCATTAAGGAAGAATAAGGATAATGTTAGGGGGTCTTTAGTTTTTTTCTTCTTCTTCATCTTCTTAAATGATGTGAGGTCCTTACCCTAGTTGATTAAATAATAAAATATACTTTATTTAATATTACATCATTTAAAAATAAATAAATAAATTAATTAAAACTCATAACATTACTCATCCGTTAATCACTTCCTCCCACACCCAGACTCGATAATAAAATACAATTTTTTTTTGATATTTTCACAACACTATGATATTTTTATATAAAAAATGTCGTTATAGATATATAGTGCCGTCGTTATAGGATCTATAGCGACACTTTTCATGTGAAAATATCATTTTCTGTTGTGAAAATATCAGTTTCCAATATAAAAACATGTAACAATCATGAATCATCCAATCATCACAGGATACTAATTGTTTTATAAATTAAAAAAGAAAGAAGAAAGAATACAAACATATACTATTACAGTGTAGTGATTCCAAAAATAGATTTCAACCCAAGTGTCTAAAAGAAACTAGAGAAATTAAAGGGGTCATGAGGGGAGTTGGATAAAAACTTAGTAAAGAAAAATATTTTATCATTAACCTATCACCTATGGTCTATGGTCTATGGTCTATGGTCTATGTCATGTATAACAACTAAAGTAATTCAAATTTGATTTTAAAACATACTTTAAAGAATTAATGAGAAGTAAAATTATGAAATATATATAAAATTATGAATCTAAGATGTTTCCTTACTCAAGAAATTAAAAAGAAATACGAAATTATGAAAGAAATTAGTGCAGTTACTAATTCTAATCACACAATGATCAAATGCTAATTTTTTTATCATCTCAATCCTCGGTTAATGTTTCTTAGATTGGTAGTTAATTGTCACATATTTAACAAAATCAAAATTGTTTGTTACTTGACATGTTATGCGTGAATATATATATATATATATATATATATATATATATATATATATATATATATATGAAAAAAATATATATACACAGCTGTGTATTATACAGTCGGTTATGGCGACGGTTTTTTAGACTATAGTGACGGTTCCCGTTGCCATAGCTATTCTAGGATATGACGACGCTTCACCCGTCGCTATAGCCCAAAAAATCCGTCGCCATAGCCCTACTGTGTAATACACAACTGTGTGTGTGTGTATATATATATATATATATATATATATATATATATATATATATATATAGTTTTATTTTATTACAAGATGTAACATAATAATAGCCTAACACTCTTGGCATACCATAAACACCAACACTCCTCCCTATACATAAAAAAGTTTTATTTATTAAAAGATGTTAAGCTAATGAGAAATCCGATATTATTTAGAAAATAGAAGAAATTATGAAATTTCTCATTTTCTTTTTTCATCAAATTTAATAAATCACTTGTTTTTTAAACTTACCTTTTATTAGTATTTTTTTATTAACTAATTATTTATATATTGGAATTAAAAAAGAGTCGATCAAAAATGGTCGAGTGTGAAAAAATAGATTTTTAAAACATATTTTATTATCCCGAATGTTCTTTTTTCCCCCCACAATATTTAGTCATGTCTAGTGGTAAAATCATTTTTTGATTATGGAAAGATCACGTATAAGACGTCTATCTTTCAGCAAAAATAAAAATCAGTCAGCATACTTCAGAAATTAAAATGCATCTTTTTTTTTTTTAAATAAAAACATACAAGAAAACATACATATATGGTAGGTCCAAGCACAAAAACTCACCACACAAATTGGCACATAAAAGTCCCTTTAGAAGAGCAGAACTTGCCAATGGGAGTGAGGAAATCTCACCTTATCCACACTCCCACCACAACATATAATCAATCAATCACACTACTAATCCACAACCCAAATAAACAAACCACCACAACCTCCCTCTTCACCTTATTCTGCACGCACTAAGCTTAATTGCTACCAAATGGCAGCCATGAACTCCTGTGTGTTGGCATGCAGCTATGCTATATCCGGTACCGGATCGTCGGAGCTAAGCTCCAAGCTTGTTTCATTGCCTTCAGTTGTATCCTCGGTTGTTAAAATGCCAGTTATCAGGGCTCAACAGGCTAGACTTTCTGATTCCAGAGAATCACGCCATGACGGTGTCCAAGGAAGAAGGGCTGCATTTCTCTGCCTCGGAGCTGCCCTTTTCGCCGCCGCTGCCGCCACTTCTTCTGCCAATGCTGGAGTTATTGAAGATGCACTCGAGAAATCCAAAGCTAACAAGGTTTGTTTAGTGTTTGCTAATGTCATTTATTTTCTTTCTAGTAAAAAAATAAAATAAAGTCTGCAAGATTGACCATTTTTTATAATTATGACAGGAATTGAATGATAAGAAAAGGTTGGCTACGAGTGGAGCAAACTTTGCTAGAGCATATACAGTTCAGTTTGGCACATGCACTTTCCCATATAACTTCACTGGCTGCCAAGATCTTGCCAAGCAAAAGGTTTGTTCCTTTTTGTCATATATTGATTCTACAAAAGGCATTTGATTTGATTTTTTTTTTACATAAAAAAATGTAATTGGTTTCTTGGTTAATTATGCAGAAAGTGCCATTTATTTCTGATGATTTGGAGTTGGAGTGCGAAGGAAAGGAAAAATACAAGTGTGGTTCCAATGTGTTTTGGAAATGGTGAAGACTGTGAAAAATCTATGCTTCTTTACTCTCCTCCACTCATCATGTATCTATTTTTTTTTCAATTTGAGAACTACTGATACATTTGTTCTGTAATTTCCTCAGTTCCTTTTCTGTTCTGTTGTTTTTTTCTTGCATACCTAGTAAAAAACATAAATGGATAGAATTGTATAACCAAACAGGGTTTAGCTAGGCTAAAGTAGAACACAAATTAATAAATAAATACAATCCTTCGCTCCAAATTATAAGATCATGTTCTCTACCTCAGAATTGACATGATTTTTTTTTTAAAAATTTAATCAATAAAATAATAAATATTGTAAACCATCTACGTACAAAGTACTATTCATTGTAAGCAAAACTGAAAACAAAAGGTAAAGGGAAATCAAGCTAGACTAAAAGAAGAGTATACAACAGTCATATTCATGACATAATCCCAGCAATCTGCAATTTTAATTTCAGCTTCCATTTTGAATGTAGTTTTTCTATATGTGATGCAGTTCTTTATATCCAGCAAGAAAATCAAGTAGGGCAGCGTTAAAACAACCTACTTGTACATCCTGAGATTCACAAAGGAACAAATAAAAATGGTGTTCCTTGAGGAAATTTGGAAAAAATTAACGAACAAAAAAGTGTTCAGTCCAAACTCTTTTAGTCGCTGGAGGTGCATAATCCTTCGCAATGGAAGGGTGCATATCTCAACACGAGTAGTGACCACAAAAAGATTCAAGAATTTCGAGTTAAAACATTGACGCCGGCTGCACGCATGCCTCTATCCAGCTGTGGTTCCGTTGTGTTTCACTTTTGTCCAATTTGCTCGCAATAGACTTGGACATGGATACTCGGTGGAGTTAACTTCCAAGTGGTTTCCGAATTCAAACCATATTTGATTTCCCTAATACATTCACAGAAGCTCAGGAAAACGAACACCAAGATGAAGAACCATTGTTTTGTAACTCGGGACATGGTAGTGGAAAAACCCCATCTGTAAAACCGGAAACAAATTCACAATTCCACCTCACAGATGGTGCTAAGCCTAATATGCTAACATTTTTCATGCATATCCCTTCAAACGGTGCATTCTCAATACCCGCCAACAATGGGGCTTTTAAGGTATCCAAACTAACCACATTGCTTATGGAGATGCCCTTTACCTTTGGGACAGATTTGGGATCCCATTCCTCATCAGGATGGTCATTGGCCCCTCTACTGAATCGTATAGGCACCTTAACTCTCTCCATTGTAATGTTGCTTATGGTGATATTTACAATATATCCACCTCTCCCTTTATCTGTTTTAATTCGAACCCCAGCTGCTGAATCTCTAACATGCAAATCCTCCACAATGACATTCGAAATACCACCAGACATTTCACTACCAATTCCAACTCCGGAACAAGTAGGAGTTGTGCCGGACACTCTGCGAACAATTATATTTGAACTTTGACGAGCCATGGTGATACCATATTGGTCCCAACCGCTCTTCACTGCCACAAGATCATCCCCACTCTCAATATAACAATCTTCTATGCACACATTCGTGCTTGAATCTGTGAATAGCAGTCATAGTCTCAGTTTCAAATTGATTTAGCAAATTAAAATATGTTCTAGGTCACACACTCTGTGCAACAATGTCTAAAGACTAATGAGGAATAAATATCATACCTGGGTCTATACCATCTGTGTTTGGAGCCTTTAGAGGAGCCAAGATCGTCATATCTTTAATCACTACGTTGCTGGAATAAAAAAAGCTACTGTTTCAGTTCCCGTGGAAAAACTTCATGAGAATGCATTTTAAAGAATAATAAAACATAAGCCTTCACAGTTTTATGCTCAGATTTTGTCACTGTTATGATCCAAGAAAAGTAAAAATAATCAAGGAAGGATTACTTTGGCTTTGCTAAATCTTAAGAATTTCATATATGAGCTGTTCAGCTGTTCTTTAATTATGAGAATCAACATTTGATTACATCCTTAAGAGATACCGTGTAATGATATTTTGAGTTTGTTAGGAAGAAAAATAGGTTTTTTGGCCAATTCAGAGTGGAGTTAATCTCTCTTAAAGCTTGATGCATGTGCATATATATATATATATATATATATATATATATATATATATCCTCCGTCCTAAAAATGAGAGTCCTATTTTCTTTGTAATATACAAAGAAAATGATACACTTTTTTCAGGACAGTGAAATTATAAAGTTGAAACCATTTGTACTTTGATAGCTAACCAAGATGCTCATAACCCCACACTCAGTTATGTAATATCCTACGGTGGTATTAAATTCTCAACAAGGATAAAAAGTCATTTAAAGTTAATAGTACTCCTTTCATTTCAAAGAATACAATCAGATCAAGATGCTATAGCCGTATACACAGTTATGCGTACACCCAAAGGTGGTATCACATTGTCAACAAGGATTAAAGGTCATTTAAAGTTAATAGTATTTCCTTTCTATTTTTAAGGAAAAAAGTAATACAATCTAAATTAAAGTAGAAAGCACTAGGCTCCTTTCTGAATTCTAAATGCTACCAAATGATTATATATGTTAGAAATGATAACACTCAATTGGCGTGAACTTTAAATACTAGCAAGAAGCAATTATTGTTCCCACAAATCGTGTAAAAAAAATTTCAAAACAAAAATGAGAGTGGAAGACAAGAAATCAGACCTGCAGTAAACAGGATGGATAGTCCAAAAAGGAGAATTCAGAAAGGTAAGATTATAGATGAGTATGTTGTGTGAGTTCATCAATTCAAGGAGGTGGCCTCTGGTGTGCTCCAATGTCCTATTCCACCACAGCTCCCACCACATTTTCCCCTGACCGTCAATAGTGCCATTCTGCCCTGTGATTAACCAGAAAATACTTATCAGACGGCCCTTAACAATGTGGTTGTAACCCATATGTGGATCACTCACCACCTTGTTATATTTTCTGACAAGGTAAATCAATTTAATCTCCACCACATGGACGTTGACCTAATATACCTAATGTAAGGAAAATTGAACTGAAATTCTTGTTTTCGGGAAGCCCCAATGCAATGGGTATATTAAAGTTTACAGTTTGTTAAATATGAAGAAACAAGAGATCTCACAGAAGCTTACGACAAAATATCTGGTAATTCACTTTCTAATCTCCCTTGGCCACAGCTAGTACTTGATTTAATTAAGATATACTTTATAAAATTTACTTGAGCTAACTTTAGAACACTATAATGCTGTCTCCCCTTCCCCTAAGTTGAATTTTATCACACTAGCTGTTCTTGCCAATGTATTAGTCCCAATAGCAAAATGTTGCTGACTTTGTAGATGGTCTAAAAAGGGGCAAACATTGATGAGCACGCAGAATAATTCAATTTGTCAATTGGAGCAGCTATTTGAGAATTTGTAGATAAAGAACACTGAGGAGCCAGAGTTGTGTTTTAGTGGGTTTGACTAAAATATTCTTTTCTGATGTCCCAAAAAAAACTAATAATTTTTATTGGTGATGCACTATGGAAGAAGAAATTCAACAAGTTTATTATTAATTTTGTATTGGTATTTAGAGATAAATATTGGATTATTAATGTAATTATTTTTATAAGATATTCTAGAAATTTTAATTATGGTAGTAGATTTTAATTAGGAGATTTTTATTGTGGTAGTAGATTTTAGTTAGGAGATTTTTTTTTTGAATTAGGGTTTTTACTTAGTCTCCAAGTATTGAGTTTTTTATTTAAGCATTATAATATTTTATTATTTGGGAGATTATTGAATGAATTGATTTGAGATTAAAGTTGTGTGTTTTTGTGTGTGTTTTTTTATCGATTCTCTGCGGGGATAGGTACTATTATTCCTTCTTTCCTACCCCGTCCTACATCATAATGGTATTAGAGCCAAAATTCCTTATATCATTTGATTTCACTCAATTCCTTCATACCTTATTTTTCTGGCCTTCATCCAATTGACGAAGTTCACTAGAAAATCAACAATAATTTTTCGAGATGAAAGCACAATCTACAGCATAAATTGCCGTCTATGTTGTCTCCATATATCCCAAAAAAAACAATTTAACGTTACTGTTCATCGCTACAGTGCGCGAAGTGCATGACATTAATCGTCAAATGGGGCTAGTGTCTTCTGCCAAGTTACAGTTTCATACCCCAAGTAGATTTTAATTAGGAGAGTTTTATTGTAGTACCATATTTTAATTAGGAGAGATTGTTTTCTTTTTGAATTAAGGTTTTTTCTTAGCCCCTAGGTGTTGAGTTTTCTATTTAAGCATTGTAATATTTCATTATTTGGGAGATTATTGAATGAATTGATTTAAGATTAAAGTTGTGTGTGTTTCGGTTGGGAGATTATTGAATGAATTGATTTGACATTAAAATTGTGTACTTTTATGTGTCTTTCTTTACCGATTCTCTGCGGGGATAAGTACTATTATTCCTTCTTTTCTCCCCGTCCTACATCATAATGGTATCAAAGCCAAAATTTCTGATATCTTTTTATTTCACCCAATTCTTTCCTACCTTATTTTTCTGACCTTCATCAAATTGACGAAGTTCGCTAGAAAATCGACAACAATTTTTTCGAGACAAAGGAATGATCTGCAGCAGGAATCGTCGTCGTCGTATATATCCCAAACATAAAACAGTTCAACGTTACTGTTTATCGCTACAGTGCACGAAGTGCGTGACATTGTTCGTCAAAGGGGGCTGGTGTTTCTTCTGCCAAATTACAGTTTCATGCCCCAAGTAGATTTTAATTAGAAGAGTTTTATTATAGTAGTAAATTTTAGTTAGGAGAGATTGTTTTTTTGAATTAGGGTTTTTACTTACTCCCCAAGTATTGAGTTTTGTATTTAAGCATTGTAATATTTCATTATTTGGGAGATTATTGAATGAATTGATTTGACATTAAAGTTCTGTACTTTTGTGTATGTTTCTTTATCGATTCTCTGCGGGGATAAGCACTACTATTCCTTCTTTCTATCCCGTCCTACATCATAATGGTATCAAAGTCAAAATTCCTGATATTTTTTTATTTCACCTAATTCCTTCCTACCTTATTTTTCTGGCCTTCATCAAATTGACGAAGTTCGCTAGAAAAGCGACAACAATTTTTCGAGACGAAAGCACGATTTGCAGCAAAAATCGTCGTCATTGTAGTCTCCATATATTCCAAAAAAAATAGTTCACCGTTACTATTCATCGTTATAGTGCGCGAAGTGAGCGATATTGTTCATCAAAGGGTTGGTGTTTCTTTGCCAAATTACAGTTTCATAGCTCCAAGTTTTTGAAATTTTCAATTAAGCCTCCTTAAGTTTCTAAAACTTTCAATTTAGCCCCTAAAGTTTTTGAATATTCAATTTAACTCCCAAAGTTTTTGAAATTTTCAATTTAACCCCCAGAGTTTCGAAAATTTTCAATTAAACCCCTCTACATATATACAATGTCTTTCAGGTTTAACAATCCAGACTTTCTTTGGGTTAAAATAAAGTAACTTGAGCATCATACTTTTGTCATATACGAGCAACTTACAAGGTCTTGTGTCCCGTATAGTGACGAGTATTGAAAATTATGCGATGAGCTTGAATTTTTTGAAACAAGTCTTGCAAATTTAAAAGCACATTATGAGTACATAACCACATGCTATCTTCGTTCATATTTAATTTGTTCAAACAGAAAAAAATGTTTGTCCTAATCGTGTTTGTTCAACTAAAGCTACGTGTTCACAAGAAGAGATCCGCAAATTAAATTCTTACAAGACAGTTGAAGTACTTAAACGTATCAACAACTAAAATGAAATTGGTGAGGATAAAGGAAAGCAAGTATTCTCACACATTAATGCTTGTGAAAAATATGAAGCGGAAGTTAAGTGTATTAAACAACTTTTAGAGATGTAATTAAGTGTATTGAATAACTTTCAGAGATGGTTTGCAGTGAGAAAATTGAAGTTAAGTTTGACCCCAAATGCGAAAACATCAAAGAAGATAAAGTTGAGGTTAGTCATGTTGATTTTCTCTTTTCGGTTGATACATTTGAGTCCCAAGCTACTTCAAAATTTTATATTATGCCATTGTTATTCCTGAAAATTGTGCTCATGACATTAAAACATCAGATGCTAATGTTTTGTTGGAAAGAATCTCTCGAACTATAGTTTATTATTCTTCGATATTTCAAAACTCGAGGATGAGTTTTTTTCAAAGGTGAGGAGAATGATGCGATACGGAAGAAGAAATTCAAGAAGTTTATTATTAATTTTGCATTGTTATTTAGAGTTTAATGTTGGATTATTAATGTAATTATTTTAGTAGGATATTTTAGAAATTTTAATCATGGTAGTAGATTTTAATTAGGAAATTTTTAATTATGGTAGTAGATTTTAATTAGGAAAGTTTTATTGTAGTAGTATATTTTAGTTATGAGATTGTTTCCTTTTTGAATTAGGCTTTTTACTTGGTTTCCAAGTATTGAGTTTTCTATTTAAGCATTGTAATATTTTATTATTTGGGAGATTATTGAATGAATTGATTTGAGATTAAAACTATGTGCTTTTGGGTGTGTTTCTTTACCGATTCTCTGCAGAGATAGGTACTACTATTATTCATTCTTTCCTAACCCGTCCTGCATCAATTGGAGCATCACTATGAATCCATGCTTCCCTTTTGACAAGTAGGCCTAACATTTAGAGATATAATTACCTTTATCAGGATTATGCTTAAGATCTTATCTTCCTTCCCACCACCATCTAACAATAATTAAATAGTCAGAATAAGCAATAGAAAGCACCTCCTGTTTTGTTGACTAATATAATCTTTAAAAAGAAGAAAGCGTATAACCCACTTCCATATAGGTTCTTTGTGTATATATATACATATATATAATTATCTTGATGATGAGGGAAATCTTATCATAATGATACTATTCTAATTTAATACTGTAAGTAAACACTTGAGACTGTTTGGATATAATTTTCCGTTTTCAAGTTCATGACTTGAATTAGTCTTTATCCAGCCATTCCTAAAACAGGACAAGTGGACAACTAAAGTAATTTGATACATTTGCAACAAATGATAAACTCATTAGCAAGATTTGAGAGCTGATGTCATCTGAGATTTTAGTAAAAATGAACTTCACGTACCAGTAATGACAACATTGGAGAGAGCATTTCCATGGACGAGGCTTATATGTCTCCCTCCCAACCTTTCTCTCCCTCTCCCGTAAGAAGGCAATGGCTCGATAATAGGCCATTCCTCTGGGTCCTACAGTTGAACATATACAAATATCATTTAAGAAAAGAATGACTGTATTTAAGAAGTAGGAAAGTTGTAAGAACAAATGTACTTAACAAAATGAGCTTAGACACTAAATGGCCCTTGTCTTGAACAAGCATCAAAGCAACATAACTATTCCTTAACCTTATTAAATTTTCCAATAATGGTACTTCAAATCGCGGCTCTTTTCTTTGGGAGTACCGAGGTGCTACTCTCATTCAATAAAAATTTTGCAAGCAAGACGAGGTGTTATGCTCAGAAATATGAAGAATAGAAAGTTCTCTAATTTTTAGGATGCGGTTTGATTATGGCCAAAGTATCATCCGAGAGGAAAATACAGCTTTATTAACAGTACATCACCCATGCCAGCAAATCTTTTTTCTATCCATTAAAAATTTTTCATTCTTTGATTTAATCTTTTGCTTGGTACATTGTTCTTTTGATTTGCAAACAAGTAGGTAACACTTGGGGAGAGAAAATATCAACACTGATATTCACAATCTACAAAGAATCAACCTTTTTTGCTTAGAATGATTTGGGGATTAATTTATACTTGTAATTTGCTCCATACGGCACACTACCATATAGTACTACTTTTTTTTTTTGGCATGCTATGGTACTTTCATGCCAATGACCATGGCCTAAGCCTAACCACTGTCATTCAAGTCTAACATTCATAAATTTTAAATGGATAGATTATGAACCAACCTTTCCAATGCACTGTACCAATAATAACCACTTTCTTTCCCAGAAATTAGAAAACCCAGGCAAAGTAGCAACAAAAAACTTACCTTCATTATCAGTTGGTAACAAAATAAATATAGATTTTTTTGGGTGATAAAAAATACACTTCCACCAAGAAAATTACTTAATATTCCCCTACCAAAAACATTAAAAACTAATAAAAAGGTCATTATCAAATCTCAAAACAAAAAACAAAAACCCAACACAGTTTTTACCCACTACAAAACTTGTACGTTTATTTCAATATGCATACATTTTTACCCATTCTATAACACAAATATCCCCATTTCTTCTTAAAAACACCTTTGATTAAATTATGGGCTTCTGCTTTGGATCACATAAATAATGACAATCATTTTGGGACAATGGGTAAGAGAAACGTACTTGAGAACCCAATATGACTGCACCTTCCTCAAGAAAAAGAGTGAAGTTACTGGTTAAATTAAAACTCCCTGTAACCCATCTCCCCTTTGGAACATTCAGCTGGGACCCACCTCTCTCCCTGTAACTCCCCATATATTTCATCGCCCTCCAAAACGCCGCCGTATTCGACGTTTTCCCATCCCCCACCCCTCCGAAATCCCTTATCGATTTCACCACCTTCCTCGGCGGCACCTCCCGGAAGAACCCGACGCAGCTGGGCCGCGCACCCGTATCCAATAACCTGATTCCCGGACCCGAAGCGGCCCATATCAGAGAAACCGTTTCTTTGTTGATTTGTAGGCTCAAAATTGCTAGAACTGTAAATATGATCAGTAGAAATGCCCATGAAGGCCTTTTAAATCCTCCCAAAATTCTTTTCAATAATGGGTTTTCACTATCCATCATTTTCACGTATATTAATGCATAAAACACACACACACACATATACATATATATATATATATATATATATATATATATATATATATATATATATATAGCTCTGAATTACTACTGTATATGATCAATGAATTTCACAGCAGAGAAAACCAGTGTATTATCTATGTGGATATGTATATATATGTGTGTGTGTGTGAATTAAAATTTCTATACATCTATATAAATGAAGAGAGAGGAAATTGATTGGGGATTGAAGAAATGAAACAGAGCATATTAGCAATGGTTTTTATGGGTTTATGAAAGAAAGGCCGGACGTGAAGAGGGGGCTGTGCGTAGTGCGCCCTGGGGTGCACGTTAGTGTGGTCACATGACGGGTAATAAAGTTTTTAAGGAAATGTGATCCTCCATTTGTTCCGTTGTGAAGTTAGAATCTGGTGTGCTTGTGAATTGTTTAGGTATCCAATAGGTGTTGTCCACGTCAGATTTATTGAAAGTAATTTGTTCAGTCCTGTTGGTGGCGGAAGACTATTGGTGGGTTGTAGTGTGGGTTTGTGAGGGTTTCTGTAGGGGATTAGAACTGCGAAAGCGTGTAAGGTTGTGATTCGTAGGTGTGGACAGGTAGAGCATTCCACTTAAGGTGGGGTGAAAGAACCGTCCTTCACGGGACAAATTTGAGAATATTTGTTAGGGAAATAGAGCCTAACGGTTTAGTGATTTGAAGCTCCACAGTAATCATAATATGTGATTTTTAATTTTCGAAATTGATATTTTTATATCTTAAAATGGTATCATCTCCGTTTCATAATAATGGTCGTTTTAATTTTATACACATGAATTAAAAACTCATTTAATATTACTCTCTCTATTCCTAATTATTTGACGTTTTAGAGGTGGTCACAAGAATTAAGATAATGATTGAAAATCATTAAATATAATACTCAATTATCTATAATACTCTTAAATAATCATTTATCATAGTTATTCATACTCTCTTTCACACATTTTTTTCATAATTATCTCATAAAAATAATTCTCATGCCTCATTTACTTATTGGTCTCTCTCTCCAACCATCTCTATAAAAAACGTATCTAATTCTTTAGAAATTATCTACTCTTTCTCTCATAATATACAGAAGAGTTTTGTTGGGATAAGAGGAGAGAAAGAGTTAAAAGTATCAAAAGAATAGGCATAGTAATGAGGGATAATTTTAAAAAAAATGTCATTAATTCTTCTAAATTTGAACAAATGTCAAATAATTAGGAACAAATGAAAAACTCTAAAACATCAAATAATTAGGGACGGAGGGAGTATCATTTAATAATTAAAATTTGTATGAAATTTCATCCATATCCTTTATGGATAATTGAAAACTATTAATATACGAGAGAAAATTTCTTGAGATATTGAAAAAAGTTAGGAGTGATATAAAAAAATAAATAATTTATTCTCCTAGAAAGTTATAAACGACAAATAAATTGAAACAAAATTTTTCTTCTAAAAAGACAGTTATTATGGAATTGAGATAGTATTTTCACATGAGCCTTTTTCATATGGAGGTGGAACCTTTTCACTATTTATATGAGAAAGATCACGTGAAAATATCAATTTTATGTGATTTTTAGTAATTGCGTTAATATGGTTTCTTACCGTTGTGATTTCTTGTAGTTGAGGTGCGATTGTGGGTAAAAAATCACACTTAGGCAGGAAAAAATATATATATTACACAAATAAAAAATATTAATGAATATTAATTTTATTCAAATTAAATTAATACTAAATTAATATTTTTCTTAACAATAATTAGAATGTTTCAAATAAAAAATAACAATTAACAACATAGTTTATAAAATATTGCTTCTTTTACTTCTATTTTCTTCCTTCTAAATTTGTCAAATACAAAAACAAAAAATTGAATAAGTCATGAATGAATTATATTTGTTTTACTTTTTAAAAAAATTAAAAAATATATATATAAATAAGATGATTGTATTTCTAAACTTTGGAATGAAATTAATTTCTCACAAAAATATTAATTTTTAGAATATTAAATATAAAAAGATATATTGTATTACATATATTTGTATTTATTTGGTAATATGTTTGTTAGTATATATAAAAATTTATATATTTACATATATGTAAATTTAATTATATATAATTTAATTATATAAAGTTAGTCGAGCTGAGTATTGAGTTGTTTAGATTTAGTTCACAAAATTTATCGAGTATAAAATAACGTCTGATTGAAGCTCGTTTAGCTACCGAGTCGAGCACGATCTCGAACAGAGCACGAGCAGTTTGAACTTTTTGAACATATATGATCTGAGTATCAATAGAAAATTATAATTTGAGGAGGTTCGAGTAAATTGTCGAACTTTAAAATTTAATCATATTTGACTCATTTATATTTCGAGTCGAGCTCGAATCGAATTTTTTGCCGAGCGGGTACGAATCAAGTCCGAACTGTTTGTTCATTTTATAAGACCCCAAATTATTAATAAATAAAATTTAAATTCCCTCTATTTATTATTTTGAAATAGTAAGGGTTAAATTGATTAATGAGGTTAGTTATGGGTAAAATGCGCAAATATTTCAAATAAGCAGGTGATTATAAAATATTCATTGTTGTCGGGGAATATTCGTTTGGTCGTGGAATATTCTTCCTGTCGGGAAATATTCGTACGACGACGCAGTCTTTTGTGGGCCCCATAACGGAAAGCGATTGGATGAAGAAAATGACAAGTATAAGTTATTTATAAATAACGGCGTAGTTGTTACTGTTAATACTGTTGGAATACCCGGTGGTTAAAACACAGTAATACACGTTGTTGCACAGTAGCAAACTGTATTGCACCAATTATTGATTCTTACGTAAAAAGACACTACTCAATAATGGTTACAGTAATTACTGTTCAGTATTTTATTGATTCAATAATTGCTGCGTTGATATTTTATATTACTGTTGTTTCAATAATTGTCACTACACAGTATTTTCCATTATCAGATCAATAATTCATATTATTTGAATAATATTATTAGATAACATTATTGGAAATGTCTAGAAAGTTCTATCTAAGGAGAGATTTGGTCATCTAATTGCGCGCCAGTAAGGAGAAATCCTTATTGGAAAGCCCCCTCTTTCTTGGGAACGGTCTGGTTGTCATAAATGTGATTCTGTAATATTATTTGTGAATAATTAATTATTGATTCATATGATAAGGAAATATTTATTTTATGTGGATATAAATGAGGGATATATTTTTGTGGTTAAAAATGAAGGAGTTAATGTTGAGATTTTTATCAGTATTTTTGTCAGAATGGAGGTATTAAAAATCAAGGTTTTTGAGATATTTTGCGGGGGTTATAATTTTTAATTCGACCGTTGGATCGTGGTAATTTTTGGATATGTTATACATATATAAGTTGAGTATATGTCCACAAATTTTGAACCGTTAAAAATGAACGTATGATTTATTATGAATTTTACGAGATGACTGGTTCAGGAATTGTTGAATTTTCGGAGTTTATCATTTTGGTGAAAAATTTTAGAATTGATGGGCCCCACTCTTGGTTGGTGAAGAAATGTGCTGAGATTTTTATTCAAATGTGGTAGGCTTGAATAGTAGCAGGTAAAGCCATCAGGTTGCAGGTTAAGTCTGCTTCGGCGTGCTAACATTTTCCTATAAATAGAGGGCTAAGTTAGAATTGAAAATCACACCAGAAACAAGTTTTCTCTCTTTCTCTCTCTAGATTATTGAGTGTATTTTGTGAGTATTTAGATACTTTGAGAGTTTCTATTCATCAGAGCAAGTTTCTTTCAGCCTTATACCGGTATTCCGACCAGAACTACTGTCTTTACGAGGTAAGGGATGTTATTTTATTCGAAAATGATATTATTTCTTCAATATCATTATGCCGAAATATTGGTTAGAAATTTTTATCAAATTTGAAACTTTTCACGTCGGGATTACTATTCATGAGTTACTAATCACGAGTTACTATTTACCGAAAAATAAAATTTTCTTCTTTTCGTCCAAAATATCTATTCTAGGTACTAGCTTTGATTGTATCCATGTTTTGATCATTCTTGAATTTTACTTCACTATGAATAATTATAAGGTATTTTTGGACATGGATAAATCGAAATACGAATGCTTAATATTTGTTATTTTGTTTCACTGGATTCGTTTTCTTTAAGATATTTTTCATCATCCTCAGTCCTAAATAATGATATTACTGAATATCTTTGGCCTGTAGTGCAAAGATGAATGATTAACTGATGAATATCTTTGGCCCGTAGTGCAAAGATGAACAAGTGTTGAGATGAACATGACCGACTGGTGATACAAATGAATATCTTTGGCCTGTAGTGCAAAGATGAATATTTGATTAAAGATGGTTATTAATTGATGTTACAGGGATAAAATATTGATGGACTTTTAAATCTTAGAAGATAGTAGAATTCATTCTCTACTTGACTCTTCTAATGGTTTGCTGTTTCCGCTGCAGTTATTGATTTAAAACTTGTTGTCTATTGTATTCTATTAGATTTTTCCCTGTTGAAGACTAACAATAATTTGTTCTGCATTATTTTAGTCATAATATTTTTTACTGGGCTAGTTGAGCTCACCCTTTTTCTTTTTGTTCCATTTTTCTCAGGAGGCGAGAATGTAGCGAGTACTAGTCGGGGTATGGAATGATAGTTCTAGAAGTTATTTTAGTAGTCCTCACCATTTTTGTGAAATAATGTATCAATAGTTGTAATGAGGACTTATTTGAGTGTGGATATTGTCTAGATGACAATATTTGTATTTAAACTCACAGTTCTTATGTTGTAACAGTAAAGATGTAGTTATTTCTGTACCATGTATTTTGGCGACTCAGAATGGGTGTTGTATACCTATTTTGGGGGCGTCACAGTTGGTATCAGAGCTTAGGGATATGATCTCTGGCAGAGATCGGAGAATAGAACTAGGAGGGGAGAGACGAATAAATCCTTCGCTAGTGTGTCCTACCTAAGCTTATTTATTGGTCAGTCATAATATAGGGGTATTATGTGATTTGTTAATTTATTTAATTTACCCTTGTTTTATGGCAGTATTTGAGAATGTCGACTGAGAATATTAACAGTGGAGTAAATGAGACCGTGGAGACACCAGTGCTTACCAACGAGGAGAACGTGCAACAGGCTGGCAATGTTCCTCCTGTGAACAACACCAATGAGCAGATGATGAACGATGAAATGTTTAGAAGTTTTTTGCAATTCATGCAAAACCAGACGAGGGAGACTCGTGTTCAAAATACAGGAGAAAATAATAGCAATTCACGATTTGTCACAGCCAAACAGTTCAAAGAATTGGGACCACCAGAATTTAAGGGAAAGCCAGATCCGATCATGGCAGAAACGTGGGTCAAGCAAATTACCAAGATATTCGATGTCTTGGGATGCACGGAGGAACAGAAGGTTCCATTCGCCTCCTTTATGTTCCGTGGCGAGGCATACTACTGGTGGGAGTCTGTGAAGCGTACCCATCCAGCCGCACTCAGCATGTCTTGGGAGACATTTCAAAAACTGTTCAATGACAAGTACTTTCCTGAAAGTATTCGTCATATGAAGGAGGTAGAGTTTATTAGACTGGAGCAGAATAACATGACGGTGTCTCAGTACGAGGCGAAGTTTGTAGAGTTGTCCAGGTTTGTACCTCATTTGGTGGAGAATGAGGAACGTATGACGAGGATGTTTCTGAGAGGTTTGAAACCCGACATACGTCAATATCTCATTTCTCATAAATTTTCTCTCTATTCAGATGTTGTCAACATGGCTCAATTATTATTGCGAGATAACGAGTACGATCAACTGAGGGACCACAACCAGGATCATATCGGTGACAGCAGTCATCAGAACAATGATAACCAGCGGAAAAAGATAAATACAGACAAGAACGGCAACCACTCTGGTAGTAATCGTGGCTATGAAAATAGAAGAAGCGAGTCGGGAGGAGATTTTAAAAAGAAGAGATTCAACAATGACAATACGAAGACGTCAGCACCAGCAGCAACTGGTTCCAAGGGAGGAGAACGACCACCGGTTATATGCTATAAGTGCGGAAAAGAAGGACATATCAGCCCAAACTGCCCACAACAGTTTAAGGTATGTTATAATTGTGGAAAGGAAGGATATACCGCTCGAGATTGCACTATAGCAAAACTAAGTCCAGCGGGAATGGTGACTCAAAAAGCTGTCCCAGAAAAGATAAAGTCAACGGTTCCTGGAAGAGCGTTTGTCGTGACTGGTCAACATGCGAGGAACCCAAACGAGGTGATCACGGGTAAGCTAATCATAAATTCATGCGAAGTTTATACCTTATTAGATACCGGTTCTACCCATTCTTTTATCTCTCCTGCTTGTGCTCAACGTTTAAACTTGACTCCGGAGAAGTAAGACTTTGATTTATCTGTGGAGACTCCGTTAGGAGAAACTTTCATCACATCCACTGTTTATAAATCTTGTTTGATCCAAGTTGGCACCATCACATTACCTGTTGACCTTATCTCTTTAAAGATACTTACTTTTGATGTGATTTTAGGGATTGATTAGTTAACTACTCATCATGCCAAAATTGATTATTTTCGCAAGGTTGTTAGTTTTCATATTCCTAACCAACCTGTTGTACGAATTCAAGCAACTAAGCCATTAAAATCAATCACTGTTATATCAAGCCATAAAGCCATTCATTTATTAAAAAACGGATGTCAAGCTTTCTTAGCCCATGTTATGGATTTGAATAAAGACACGTCAAATTTGAATAATATTCCTGTTGTTATTGACTTTCCTGACGTATTTCCTGAAGAACTTCCCGGTCTACCCCCGGAACGTGAAATTGAATTCTTTATTGATCTTGAACCTGGTACAAAGCCCATTTCTAAAACCCCATATCGAATGGCTCCTATTGAACTTCAGGAGTTAAAGGTCCAACTACAAGAGTTGTTGGACATCGGTTTCATTCGTCCTAGTACATCTCCTTGGGGTGCTCCTATTTTATTTGTAAAGAAGAAAGACGGGAGTATGCGACTTTGTATTGATTACCGAGAATTAAACCATGTCACTATTAAGAATAGGTATCCGCTACCTCGTATTGATGACCTGTTTGACCAGTTACAAGGAGCACAATTCTTTTCAAAGATCGATCTTCATTCTGAATATCATTAGCTGAAGGTTAAAACTGAGGATATTCCAAAGACTGCCTTCAGAACTCGGCACGGGCATTATGAATTCCTAGTCATGTCTTTTGGATTGACTAATGCTCCTGCGGCCTTCATGGATATGATGAACCGAGTATTCAAGGATTATTTGGATCAGTTTATTGTTATCTTTATTGATGACATCCTCATATATTCCAAAAGCCGTGAAGATCATGAGCATCATTTGAAGCTGGTACTCCAAAGGCTGCGTGAAAATAAGTTATATGCTAAGTTGAAGAAATGCGAGTTCTGGCTTGAGGAAGTAGCATTCCTAGGGCACGTGGTGTCAAAACATGGAGTATCTGTTGACCCGGCGAAGATTGAAGCAATACAAAGTTGGGAGCAACCAAAGACGGTGACCGAAGTACGTAGCTTTCTGGGCTTAGCTGGTTATTATCAGAGATTCGTGGAAGGGTTTTCTCGAATCGCTACCCCGTTAACTCAGCTGACTCGGAAAGATATCAAATTCGTATGGAGCGAGGAATGCGAGAAGAGTTTTCAAGAGCTTAAGAGGAGACTCATTTCGGCACCTGTTTTGACCATACCATCTGGTTCGGATGGATTTGTCATCTACAGCGATGCTTCAGGCAAAGGGCTAGGATGTGTTCTCATGCAACGTGAAAAAGTTAAAGCCTATGCCTCGCGACAACTTAAAGAATATGAGAGAAATTATCCTACTCATGATCTAGAGTTGGCAGCAGTCGTTTTCGCGCTAAAGATTTGGAGGCACTATCTATATGGGGAGAAAGTGGAGATTTATTCAGACCATAAAAGCCACAAATATTTCTTCACTAAAAAAGAACTCAACATGCGGCAACGACGTTGGCTCGAGCTGTTGAAAGATTACGACCACACTATTCAATACCATCCTGGAAAAGCAAACGTGGTAGCTGACGCGTTGAGTAGAAGATCATATGCAGGAATGAGTGCGATGATGTCAAGTATACGCATAGAACCAACTTTAATTGATAAAGTTAAAGTTGCTCAAACCACAGACCCGGAGCTGATGCGTATGAAGAAGAAAGTGCAAGAAGGTGCTATTCCAGAAGTAAGAATCGATGAAGAAGGAATACTTCGAGTCCACTCCAGACTTTGTGTTCCTAACGATTCTAATTTGAAGCACAAGATCATGATGGAAGCACATAATACACCATTTGTAATCCATCCTGGAAGTACCAAAATGTATCGTGATCTTCGACATACATTTTGGTGGAATAATATGAAGAGAGAGATTGCAAAGTTTATCTCGAGGTGTTTAACTTGTCAACGTGTAAAGGCGGAACATCAAGTGCCAAAGGGTCCATTGCAACCACTTGAGATTCCGAAATGGAAGTGGGAACACATTACCATGGATTTCGTTACGGGTCTTCCCACGGTTTCTTAAGGCATAAATGCTATTTGGGTTA
The DNA here is from genome assembly GCA_016801055.1 of Panax notoginseng. NCBI lineage: Eukaryota > Viridiplantae > Streptophyta > Magnoliopsida > Apiales > Araliaceae > Panax > Panax notoginseng. The sequence continues at coordinate 77,663,647 of CM029013.1, forward strand.
TTGTTGATAGATTAACCAAGTCTGCTCATTTCTTGCCGATACGGGAGACTTATTCCCTTGAACGTCTTGCTCGTATATACGTAGATGAGATTGTGAGACTGCGTGGCATGTCAGTATCCATAGTTTCGGATCGTGACCCAAGATTCACTTCAAGATTTTGGGTTAGCTTGCAAAAAGCTATGGGCACAGATTTACGATTTAGTTCGGCATACCATCCTGATCCATAGTATGTATTTGCTATGAATTTAATAAATTTGAAAATTTTAACAAATTGTATATATGTATAAATTTACAACTTAAATCTTGTAAATTATAAATTATATCAGAAATTATAAATTTTACATCTTAAATTTTACAAATTGTATGTACAAATTTTACAACTTCAATCTTGCAAATTATAAATTATATCATTAATTATACATTTTATGTCTTAAATTTAACAAATTGTATATATAAATTTTACAACTTAAATCTTGCAAATTATAAATTATATCATAAATTATAAATTTGAAGTCTCAAATTTTAAATATTATATCACAACTTAAATTTTACAAATTGTATTTATAATTTTTAAATTGTATAAATTGAAAAAGAAAAAAAATGACTCATTTGCTCTCTCTCTCCTCTCTTCTTCTTCCCTAATCCTTCAAATTGTTTAGTCTTTCAAAATTTGGAAATTTTAATAAATTGTTTGTATAAATTTTACAAATTATATCACAACTTAAATTTTACAAATTCTATTTATAATTTTATTTTTATAAATTAAAAAAGAAAAAAGAAAAGAAAATGACACATTTGCTCTCTCCCCTCTTCCCTAATCTTTCAAATTGTTTTGTTCCTTCAAATTTGTAAATTTTAACAAATTGTATGTATAAATTTTACAACTTATATCTTGCAAATTATAAATTATAAATTTTATGTCTTAAATTTTACAAATTGTATGTATAAATTTTACAACTTAAATCCTGCAAATTATAAATTTAATGTCTTAAATTTTAAAAATTGTATGTATAAATTTTATAACTTAAATCTTGCAAATTATACATTATAAATTTTATGTCTTAACTTTTACAAATTGTATATATAAATTTTACAACTTAAATATTACAAATTATAAATTATATCATAAATTATAAATGTAAGACCCCAGCTTATTAATGAATAAAATCAAATTTTCTCTAAATATTATTGTGAATAATAAGGGGTTAATTTGATATAATACTTTGGTTATGGGTGAAATGTGCAAATTTTACAAAAGAAGCAAGTGGTTGTAAAATATTCATTTTGTCGGGGAATATTCGTTTGGTCGTGGAATATTCTTGCTGTCGGGGAATATTCATACGACGGCGCAGCCTTGTGTGGGCCCCATAACGGAAAGCGATTGAATGAAGAAAACGACAAGTATAAGTTGTTTATAAATAATGGCGCAGTTGTTACCGTTAATATTGTTGGAATACCCGGTGGTTAAAATACAGTAGCACACGGTATTGCACCAATTATTGATTCTTATGTAAGAAGGCACTACTCAATAATTGTTACAGTAGTTATTATTCAATATTTTATTTTATTGATTCAATAATTGCTGCGTTGATATTTTATATTATTGTTATTTCAATAATTGTTGCTGCACAGTATTTTCCTTTATCAGATCAATAATTCATATTATTTGAATAATATTATTAGATAACATTATTGGCAATGTCTAGAAAGTTCTGTCTAAGGAGATGTTTGGTCATCTAATTGCGCGCCAGTAAGGAGAAATCCTTATTGGAAAGCCCCCTCTTTCCTGGGAACGGTCTGGTTGTCATAAATGTGATTCTGTAATATTATTTGTGAATAATTAATTATTGATTCATATGATAAGGAAATATTTATTTTATGTGGATATAAATGAGGGATATATTTTTGTGGTTAAAAATGAAGGAGTTAATGTTGAGGTTTTTATCAGTATTTTTGTCGGAATGGAGGTATTAAAAATCAAGGTTTTTGAGATATTTTGCGGGGGTTATAATTTTTAATCCGACCGTTGGATCGTGGTAATTTTTAGATATGTTATACATATATAAGTTGAGTATATGTCCACCAATTTTGAACCGTTAATTATGAACGCATGATTTATTATGAATTTTACGAGATGACTGGTTCAGAAATTGTTGAATTTTCGGAGTTAATCATTTTGGTGGAAAATTCTAGAATTGGTGGGCCCCACTCTTGGTTGGTGAAGAAATGTGTTGAGATTTTTATTCAAATGTGGTGGGTGGGAATAGTAGCAGGTAAAGCCATCAAGTTGCAGGTTAAATCTACTTCGGCGTGCTAACATTTTTCTATAAATAGAGGGCTAAGTTAGAATTGAAAATCACACCAGAAACAAGTTTTCTCTCTTTCTCTCTAGATTATTGAGTGTATTTTGTGAGTATTTAGATACTTTGAGAGTTTCTATTCATCATAGCAAGTTTCTTTCAGCCTTATACCGGTATTCCGACCAGAAGTACTAATATTTTGAGGTAAGGGATATTATTTTCTTCTTAATGATATTATTTTCTTCAATATCATTATGCTAAAATATTGATATGAACTTTTTATCAAATTTAGAACTTTTTGTATCGGGGTTACTATTCATGTATACGTTACTATTCACGTATACGACACTATTCACGAATACAGCACTATTCACCGAAAAATAAAATTTTCTCTTTTTATCCAAGATGTCTATTATGGTTACTATCTTTGATTGTATCCATGTTTTGATCTTTATTTTTGAATTCTGCTTCACAATTGATTATTATGAAGTATTATTGATCTTGGATAAACTGTTATACGAATCCCTACTATTTGTCCTTCTGTCTCACTGGATTAGTTCTCTTTAAGATATTTTTCATCATCCTCAGTCCTAAATGATGATATTACTGAATATCTTTGGCCTGTAGTGCAAAGATGTATGATTACTTGATGAATATCTTTGGCCTGTAGTGCAAAGATGAACAGGTGTTGAGATGAACATGACTGACATGTGATACAAATGAATATCTTTGGCCTGTAGTGCAAAGATGAATATTTGGATAAAGATGATTATTAATTGATGTTACAGGGATAAAATATTGATGATGGACTTTTAAATTTTAGAAGATAGTAGAATTCATTCTCTACTTGACTCTTCTAATGGTTTGCTGTTTCCGCTGCAGTTGTTGATCTAAAACTTGTTGTCGATTATATTCTATCAGAGTTTTCCCTGTTGAATAATAATGATAATTTTTTATATATTACCTTAGTCATAATATTCTTTACTGGGCTAGTTGAGCTCACCCTTTTCCTTTTTGTTCCATTTTTCTTCTCAGGAGGTGAGAACATAGCAGGATCTAGTCGGGGTATGGAGTGATGGTTCTAGAAAGATGTTTTAGCAGTCCTCACTATTTCTGTAAAATAGTGTTTGAATAATTGTATTGAGGACTTATTTGAGTATGGATATTGTCTAGAAGACAATATTTGTATTTAAACTCATAGTTTGTGTTGTCGTATTTTGCACGACAATTGTATTATTGAAGTTGTAGTTTGCTTTCTGTACCATGTATTTGGCGACTCAGAATGGGTGTTGTATACCTATTTTGGGGGCGTCATAGTTAGTATCAGAGCTTAGGGATATGATCCCTGGCTGAGATGTGAGACAAGAACTAGGAGGGGAGAGACGGGGAATTCCTTCGCTAGTATGACCTGACTAAGTTTATTTGGTGTTTATTTGGTCGGTCAGAGTATAGGGATAATATATGACATGACTATTAACCCTTGTTTTATGGCAGTATTTAAGAATGACAGCTCAGAACGTTAATAATGGAGTAAATCAGACCGTGGAAAAACCTTTGATCACCACCCAGGGGAACGTGCAACAGGAAGGCAATATTCCTCCTGTAAACAACGTTACCGAGCAAACGATGAATGATGGAATGTTTAGGAGCTTTTTGCAGTTCATGAAAAATCAGACGAGGGAGACTTGTGTGCAGAATACAGGTGGAAATGATAACAACGCGCGGTTTTTTATAGCCAAGCAGTTCAAAGAATTGGGACCACCAGAATTTAAGGGAAAGCCGGATCCGATCATGGCGGAAACGTGGGTCAAGCAAATTACCAAGATATTCGATGTCTTGGGATGCACGGAGGAACAGAAGGTTCCATTCGCCACCTTCATGTTCCGCGGTGAGGCAGACTACTGGTGGGAGTCTGTAAAGCGTACCCAGCTTGACGCACTCAATATGTCCTGGGAAATGTTTCAGAAACTGTTTAATGACAAGTACTTTCCTGAAAGTATTCGTCATATGAAGGAGGTAGAGTTTATTAGACTGGAACAAAACAACATGACGGTGTCCCAGTACGAGGCGAAGTTTGTAGAGTTATCCAGGTTTGCACCTCATTTGGTCGAGAATGAGGAACGAATGACAAGGATGTTTCTGAGAGGTTTAAAACCCGAGATTCGGCAATATCTTATCTCTCATAAATTTTCTTTATATTCAGATGTTGTAAACATGGCTCAATTATTAGAGCGAGATAATGAGTATGTGCAACCGAGGGACCACAACCAAGGTCATACAGGTGACAGCAGTCATCAGAGCGATGATAACCAACGAGGAGGGAAAAATACGGACAAAGGCGGTAACCACTCTGGTGGTAATCGTGGTCGTGAAAATAAAAGGAGCGAGTCGGGAGGAGATTTCAAGAAGAGAATGTACAACAATGATAATATGAAGACGTCAACACAAACATCAACTGTTTCTAGGGGAGGAGAACGACCACCGGTCGTATGTTACAAATGTGGGAAAGAGGGACATATCAGCCCAAACTGCCCACAACAATCTAAGGTATGTTATAACTGTGGAAAGGAGGGTCATATAGCTCGAGAGTGTTCTGTAGAAAAACCAAGTTCTGTGGGGATGGTGACTCAAAAAGCTGTCCCGGATAAGTCAAAATCAGCGGTTCCTGGAAGAACGTTTGTCGTGACTGGCCAAAACGCGAGAAACCCGAACGAGGTGATCACGGGTAAGCTAATCTTGAATTCTTGCGAAGTTTATACTTTATTAGATACCGGTTCTACCCATTCTTTTATCTCTCCTGCTTGTGCTCAACGTTTAAACTTGACTCCGGATAAATTAGACTTTGACCTATCTGTGGAGACTCCGTTAGGAGAAACTTTCATTACATCTACAGTTTATAAATCTTGCTTAATCCAAGTTGGCACAATCACATTACCTGTTGACCTTATCTCTTTAAAGATATTTGCTTTTGATGTGATTTTAGGAATTGATTGGTTAACTACTCATCATGCCAAAATTGATTATTTTCGTAAAGTTGTTAGTTTTCATATTCCTAACCAACCTGTCATACGAATTCAAACTACTAAACCACTAAAATCAGTCACTGTCATATCAAGCCACAAAGCTATTCGTTTATTAAAAAACGGATGTCAAGCTTTCTTAGCCCATGTCATGGACTTGAACAAAAAATACGTCAGATTTGAATGATATTTCTGTTGTTAGTGAATTTTCTGACGTATTTCCTGAAGAATTTCCTGGCCTAACCCAGAGCGTGATATTGAATTTTTGTATTGATCTTTAACCCAATACAAAACCCATTTCTAAAATCTCATATTGAATAACTCCTATTAAACTTTAGGAGTTAAAAACCCAACTATAGAAGTTGGTACCCGAGCCTCTATCTGGTGACTTCCTTTGTGGAATGCACCAAAGCCAGACTCTCCGTAAGGGACTCTATATTTGTGTGGTGGTAAAATAATAGGTGCCATTGTGATGTGCTATCCAAGATTGGGATATAATGTGACGCCCCCAAAATAGGTATACAACACCCATTCTGAGTCGCCAAATACATGGTACAGAAAGCAAACTACAACTTCAATAATACAATTATCGTGCAAAATACGACAACACATACTGTGAGTTTAAATACAAATATTGTCTTCTGGACAACATCCACACTCAAATAAATCCTCATTATAATTATTCAAACACTATTTTACAGAAATAGTGAGGACTGCTAAAACATCTTTCTAGAACCATCACTCCATACCCCGACTAGATCCTGCTATGTTCTCACCTCCTGAGAAGAAAAATAGAACAAAAAGGAAAAGGGTGAGCTCAACTAGCCCAGTAAAGAATATTATGACTAAGATAATATACAACAAATTATCGTTAGTCCTCAACAGGGAAAAATTTGATAGAATATAATCGACAACAAGTTTTAGATCAACAACTGCAGCGGAAACAGCAAACCATTAGAAGAGTCAAGTAGAGAAAGAATTCTACTATCTTCTAAGATTTAAAAGTCCATCATCAATATTGTATCCCTGTAACATCAATTAATAATCATCTTTATCCAAATATTCATCTTTGCACTACAGGCCAAAGATATTCATTTGTATCACCTGTCAGTCATGTTCATCTCAACACCTGTTCATTTTTGCACTACAAGCCAAAGATATTCATTAAGTAATCATACATCTTTGCACTACAGGCCAAAGATATTCAGTAATATCATCATTTAGGACTGAGGATGATGAAAAATATCTTAAAGAGAACGAATCCAGTGAGACAGAAGGACAAATATTAGGGATTCGTATAACAGTTTATTCAAAATCAATAATACTTCATAATAATCAATTATGAAGCAGAATTCAAAAATAAAGATCAAAACATGGATACAATCAAAGATAGTAACCATAATAGACATCTTGGACAAAAAGGGAAAATTTTTATTTTTCGGTGAATAGTGCCGTATTCGTGAATAGTACCGTATACGTGAATAGTAACGTATACGTGAATAGTAACCCCGACACAAAAAGTTCTAAATTTGATAAAAACTCATATCAATATTTCAGCCTAATGATATTGAAGAAAATAATATCATTTAAGAAGAAAATAATATCCCTTACCTCAAGATATCAGTACTTCTGGTTGGAATACCGGTATAAGGCTGAAAAAAACTGGCTCTGATGAATAGAAACTCTCAAAGTATCTAAATACTCACAAAATACACTCAATAATCTAGAGAGAGAAAGAGAGAAAACTTGTTTCTGGTGTGATTTTCAATTCTAACTTAGCCCTCTATTTATAGGAAAATTTTAGTAGGCTTGACCTGCAACCTGATGGCTTTACCTGCTACTATTCCCACCCACCACATTTGAAATATAATTCAGCACATTTCTTCACCAACCACAAGTGGGGCCCACCAATTCTAGAATTTTCTACCAAAATGATTAACTCCGAAAATTCAACAATTTCTGAACCAGTCATCTCGTAAAATTCATAATAAATCATACGTTCATTTTTAACGGTTCAAAATTTGTGGACATATACTCAACTTATATATGTATAACATATCCAAAAATTACCACGATCCAACGGTCGGATTAAAAATTATAACCCCCGTAAAATATCTCAAAAACCCTGATTTTTAATACCTCAATTCCGACAAAAATACTGATAAAAACCTCAACATTAACTCCTTCATTTTTAACCACAAAAATATATCCCTCATTTATATCCACATAAAATAAATATTTCCTTATCATATGAATCAATAATTAATTATTCACAAATAATATTATAGAATCACATTTATGACAACCAGACCGTTCCCAGGAAAGAGGGGGCTTTCCAATAAGAATTTCTCCTTACTGGCGCGCAATTAGATGACCAAACCTCTCCTTAGACAGAACTTTCTAGACATTGTCAATAATATTATCTAATAATATTATTCAAATAATATGAATTATTGATCTGATAGTGGAAAATACTGTGCAGCAATAATTATTGAAACAACAATAATATAAAATATCAACGCAGCAATTATTGAATCAATAAAATAAAATATTGAATAATAACTACTGTAACAATTATTGAGTAGTGCCTTCTTACGTAAGAATCAATAATTGGTGCAATACCGTGTGCTACTGTATTTTAACCACCGAGTATTCCAACAGTATTAACGGTAACAACTACGCCGTTATTAATAAACAACTTATATTTGTCGTTTTCTTCATCCAATCGCTTTCCGTTATGGGGCCCCTGCGCCGTCGTACGAATATTTCCCGACAGCAAGAATATTCCACGACCAAACGAATATTCCCCGACAAAATGAATATTTTATAACCACTTGCTTATTTTACAAAATTTGCACATTTCACCCATAACCAAAGTATTATATCAAATTAACCCCTTATTATTCACAATAATATTTAGAGAAAATTTGATTTTATTCATTAATAAGTTGGGGTCTTACAACCTCCCCTCCTTATGAAATTTCGTCCTCGAAATTGACGTACGTACCTGATGTTTTAAAAAGGTGAGGATACCTCGCTTTCATTTCTGATTCCAACTCCCAGGTCATTTCTTCAATAGCATGGTTTCTCCACAAAACCTTAGCTTGTGGTATAACCTTCGTGCGTAGGACATGCTCTTTCCTATCCAAGATCTTAACAGGTACCTCATCGTACGTTAAATCTTCAGCTATCTCGTCTGGTTCTAACTCAATAATGTGGTTCGGGTCTTTAACATATTTAGGAAGCATAGATATGTGAAAAATATTATGAACACGAGACATGCTTGGAGGTAATGCGAGTCTATATGCCACATTTTCTATTCGCTCAAGAATCTCAAATGGACCAATAAATCTTGGATTGAGCTTTCCTCTCTTCCCAAATCTTGTAACTCCCTTCCATGGTGCAACACGTAACAATACATGATCCCCAATATTAAATTCCACGTCCTTCCGATGAAGATCCGCATAACTCTTCTGTGCCGTTTGTATACGTTGTCGAATCGTTTGGATCTTCTCTGTAGTAATGCGTACCAACTCTGGTCCCAATAATGTTGCTTCACCCACCTCGTCCCAGCATACTGGAGAACGACATTTTCTTTCATACAACGCCTCGAATGGAGCCACACCTATGCTCGCCTGATAACTATTGTTGTAGGAGAATTCCACCAATGGTAGATACTTATCCCAACTCCCTTTGAGATCTAGGACACAAAGTCTTAATAGATCTTCAAGAGTTTGAATAGTCCTCTCTGATTGTCCGTCCGTTTGAGGATGGTATGCCGAACTGAATCGTAAATCCGTGCCCATAGCTTTCTGCAAGCTAACCCAAAATCGTGAAGTGAATCTTGGGTCACGATCCGAAACAATGGATACTGGCATTCCATGCAATCTCACAATCTCGTTCACGTACATACTAGCAAGACATTCAAGGGAATAAGTCTCACGTATCGGTAAGAAATGAGCAGACTTGGTTAATCTATCTACAATAACCCAAATCGCATCTATGCCTTGAGAAACCTTGGGAAGACCTGTAACGAAATCCATAGTAATGTGTTCCCACTTCCATTTCGGAATCTCAAGTGGTTGCAATGGACCCTTTGGTACTTGATGCTCCGCTTTTACACGTTGACAAGTTAAACATTTCAAGATAAACTCCGCGATCTCTCTTTTCGTTTTGCTCCACGGTCTGATTTACTCCATTATTAACGTTCTCAGCTGCCATTCTTAAATACTGCCATAAAACAAGGGTTAATTGTCATGTCATATATTATCCTTATACTCTGACCGACCAAATAAACACCAAATAAACTTAGTCAGGTCATACTAGCGAAGGAATTCCCCGTCTCTCCCCTTCTAGTTCTTGTCTCACATCTCAGCCATGGATCATATCCCTAAGCTCTGATACCAACTGTGACACCCCCAAAATAGGTATACAACACCCATTCTGAGTCGCCAAATACATGGTACAGAAAGCAAACTACAACTTCAATAATACAATTGTCGTGCAAAATACGACAACACATACTGTGAGTTTAAATACAAATATTGTCTTCTGGACAATATTCACACTCAAATAAATCCTCATTATAATTATTCAAACACTATTTTACAGAAATAGTGAGGACTGCTAAAACATCTTTCTAGAACCATCACTCCATACCCCGACTAGATCCTGCTATGTTCTCACCTCCTGAGAAGAAAAATGGAACAAAAAGGAAAAGGGTGAGCTCAACTAGCCCAGTAAAGAATATTATGACTAAGGTAATATACAACAAATTATCGTTAGTCCTCAACAGGGAAAAATTTGATAGAATATAATCGACAACAAGTTTTAGATCAACAACTGCAGCGGAAACAGCAAACCATTAGAAGAGTCAAGTAGAGAATGAATTCTACTATCTTCTAAGATTTAAAAGTCCATCATCAATATTGTATCCCTGTAACATCAATTAATAATCATCTTTATCCAAATATTCATTTTTGCACTACAGGCCAAAGATATTCATTTGTATCACCTGTCAGTCATGTTCATCTCAACACCTGTTCATTTTTGCACTACAGGCCAAAGATATTCATTAAGTAATCATACATCTTTGCACTACAGGCCAAAGATATTCAGTAATATCATCATTTAGGACTGAGGATGATGAAAAATATCTTAAAGAGAACGAATTCAGTGAGACAGAAGGACAAATATTAGGGATTCGTATAACAGTTTATTCAAGATCAATAATACTTCATAATAATCAATTATGAAGCAGAATTCAAAAATAAAGATCAAAACATGGATACAATCAAAGATAGTAACCATAATAAACATCTTGGACAAAAAGGAAAAATTTTTATTTTTCGGTGAATAGTGCCGTATTCGTGAATAGTACCGTATACGTGAATAGTAACGTATACGTGAATAGTAATCCCGACACAAAAAGTTCTAAATTTGATAAAAACTCATATCAATATTTCAGCATAATGATATTGAAGAAAATAATATCATTTAAGAAGAAAATAATATCCCTTACCTCAAGATATCAATACTTCTGGTTGGAATACCGGTATAAGGCTGAAAGAAACTGGCTCTGATGAATAGAAACTCTCAAAGTATCTAAATACTCACAAAATACACTCAATAATCTAGAGAGAGAAAGAGAGAAAACTTGTTTCTGGTGTGATTTTCAATTCTAACTTAGCCCTCTATTTATAGGAAAATTTTAGTAGGCTTGACCTGCAACCTGATGGCTTTACCTGCTACTATTCCCACCCACCACATTTGAAATATAATTCAGCACATTTCTTCACCAACCACAAGTGGGGCCCACCAATTCTAGAATTTTCTACCAAAATGATTAACTCTGAAAATTCAACAATTTCTGAACCAGTCATCTCGTAAAATTCATAATAAATCATACGTTCATTTTTAACGGTTCAAAATTTGTGGACATATACTCAACTTATATATGTATAACATATCCAAAAATTACCACGATCCAACGGTCGGATTAAAAATTATAACCCCCGTAAAATATCTCAAAAACCCTGATTTTTAATACCTCAATTCCGACAAAAATACTGATAAAAATCTCAACATTAACTCCTTCATTTTTAACCACAAAAATATATCCCTCATTTATATCCACATAAAATAAATATTTCCTTATCATATGAATCAATAATTAATTATTCACAAATAATATTACAGAATCACATTTATGACAACCAGGCCGTTCCCAGGAAAGAGGGGGCTTTCCAATAAGGATTTCTCCTTACTGGCGCGCAATTAGATGACCAAACCTCTCCTTAGACAGAACTTTCTAGACATTGTCAATAATGTTATCTAATAATATTATTCAAATAATATGAATTATTGATCTGATAGTGGAAAATACTGTGCAGCAATAATTATTGAAACAACAATAATATAAAATATCAACGCAGCAATTATTGAATCAATAAAATAAAATATTGAATAATAACTACTGTAACAATTATTGAGTAGTGCCTTCTTACGTAAGAATCAATAATTGGTGCAATACCGTGTGCTACTGTATTTTAACCACCGAGTATTCCAACAGTATTAACGGTAACAACTACGCCGTTATTAATAAACAACTTATACTTGTCGTTTTCTTCATCCAATCGCTTTCCGTTATGGGGCCCACACAAGGCTGCGCCGTCGTACGAATATTCCCCGACAGTAAGAATATTCCACGACCAAATGAATATTTCCCGACAAAATGAATATTTTATAACCACTTGCTTATTTTGCAAAATTTGCACATTTCACCCATAACCAAAGTATTATATCAAATTAACCCCTTATTATTCACAATAATATTTAGAGAAAATTTGATTTTATTCATTAATAAGTTGGGGTCTTACATATAAATCACAATTGAGAGCAACCGAAGTCGGTGACCAAAGTACGTAGCTTTCTGGGCTTAACTGGTTACTATCTGAGATTCATGGAAGGATTTTCTCGAATCGCTACTCCGTTAACTCAGCTAACTCGGAAGGATACAAAATTCGGTTGGAGCGAGGATTGTGAGAAAAGTTTTCAAGAACTCAAGAGGAGACTCATTTCGGCACCTGTTCTGACAATACCATCTGGTTCGGATGAATTTGTTATCTACAGCGATACTTCAGGCAAAGGGTTAGGATGTGTTCTCATGCAACATGAGAAAGTCATAGCCTATGCCTCGCGACAACTCAAAGAATATGAGAGGAATTATCCTACTCATGATTTGGAGTTGGCAGCAGTCATTTTCGCGTTGAAGATCTGGAGACACTACCTGTATGGGGAGAAAGTGGAGATCTATACAGATCATAAAAGCCTCAAATATTTCTTCACCCAAAAGGAACTCAACATGTGGCAGCGACGTTGGCTCGAGCTGTTGAAAGATTACGATCATACCATCCAATATCATCCTGGAAAAGCAAACGTAGTAGCTGACGCATTGAGTAGAAAATCATATGCGGGTACGAGTGCAATGTTGTTAACACAAAGACCCATTTTGTATGACTTGCAAAGGATGGAGATAGAGATGAAGGCTCCAAGTACCCACATGATGATATCAAATATACGAGTAGAACCGACTTTAATCGATAAAGTTAAAGCTGCTCAAGCTACGGACATAGAGCTGATGCGTATGAAGAAGAAAGTGCAAGAAGGTGCTATTCCAGAAGCAAGAATCGATGAAGAAGGAATACTTCGAGTCAACTCCAGACTTTGTGTTCCTAACGATTTTGATTTGAAGCATAGAATAATGATGGAGGCACACAACACACTGTTTGCAATCCATCCTGGGAGTACCAAAATGTATCACGATCTTCGACATACATTTTGGTGGAGCAATATGAAAAGAGAGATCACAGAGTTTATCTCGAGGTGTTTAACTTGTCAACGTGTAAAGGCGGAGCATCAAGTGCCAAAGGGTCCATTGCAACCACTTGAGATCCCGAAATGGAAGTGGGAACACATTACCATGGATTTCGTTACAGGTCTTCCCAAGGTTTCTCAAGGCATATATGCGATTTGGGTTATTGTTAATAGATTAACCAAGTCTGCTCATTTTTTACCGATACGTGAGACTTATTCCCTTGAACGTCTTGCTAGTATGTATGTGAACGAGATTGTGAGATTGCATGGCATGCCAGTATCCATAGTTTCGGATCGTGACCCAAGATTCACTTCACGATTTTGGGTTAGCTTGCAGAAAGCTATGGGCACGGATTTACGATTCAGTTCAGCATACTATCCTCAAACGTACGGACAATCAGAGAGGACTATTCAAACTCTTAAAGATCTATTAAGACTCTGTGTCCTAGATCTCAAAGGGAGTTGGGATAAGTACCTACCATTGGTGGAATTCTCCTACAACAACAGTTATCAGGAGAGCATAGGTGTGGCTCCATTCGAGGCGTTGTATGGAAGAAAATGTCGTTCTCCAGTATGCTGGGACGAGGTGGGTGAAGCAAAATTGTTGGGACCAGAGTTGGTACACATGACTACAGAGAAGATCCAAACGATTCGACAACGTATACAAACGGCACAGGATCGACAAAAGAGTTATGCGGATCTTCATCGGAAGGACGTGGAATTTAATATTGGGGATCATGTATTGTTACGTGTTGCACCATGGAAGGGAGTTACAAGATTTGGGAAGAGAGGAAAGCTCAATCCAAGATTTGTTGGTCCATTTGAGATTCTTGAGCGAATAGGAAATGTGGCATACAGACTCGTATTACCTCCAAGCATGTCTCGTGTTCATAATATTTTTCACATATCTATGCTTCGTAAATATGTTAAAGACTCGAACCACATTATTGAGTTAGAACCAGACGAGATAGCTGAAGATTTAACGTACGAGGAGGTACCTGTTAAGATCTTGGATAGGAAAGAGCATGTCATACGCACAAAGGTTATACCACAAGTTAAGGTTTTGTGGAGAAACCATGCTATTGAAGATATGACTTGGGAGTTGGAATCAAAAATAAAAGCGAGGTATCCTCACCTTTTAAAAATATCAGGTACGTACGTCAATTTCGAGGACAAAATTTCATAAGGAGGGGAGGTTGTAAGACCCCAACTTATTAATGAATAAAATCAAATTTTTTCTAAATATTATTGTGAATAATAAGGGGTTAATTTGATATAATACTTTGGTTATGGGTGAAATGTACAAATTTTGTAAAATAAGCAAGTGGTTATAAAATATTCATTTTGTCGGGGAATATTCGTTTGGTCGTGGAATATTCTTGCTGTCGGGGAATATTCGTACGACGGCGTAGCCTTGTGTGGGCCCCATAACGTAAAGCGATTGGATGAAGAAAATGACAAGTATAAGTTGTTTATAAATAACGGCGTAGTTGTTACCATTAATACTGTTGGAATACCCGGTGATTAAAATACAGTAGCACACGGTATTGTACCAATTATTGATTCTTACGTAAGAAGGCAATACTCAATAATTGTTACAGTAGTTATTATTCAATATTTTATTTTATTGATTCAATAATTGCTTCGTTGATATTTTATATTATTGTTGTTTCAATAATTGTTGCTGCACAATATTTTTCTTTATCAGATCAATAATTCATATTATTTGAATAATATTATTAGATAACATTATTGGCAATGTCTAGAAAGTTCTGTCTAAGGAGAGGTTTGGTCATCTAATTGCGCGCCAGTAAGGAGAAATCCTGATTGGAAAGCCCCCTCTTTCCTGAGAACGGCATGGTTGTCATAAATGTGATTCTGTAATATTATTTGTGAATAATTAATTATTGATTCATATGATAAGGAAATATTTATTTTATGTGGATATAAATGAGGGATATATTTTTGTGGTTAAAAATGAAGGAGTTAATGTTGAGGTTTTTATCAGTATTTTTGTCGGAATGGAGGTATTAAAAATCAGGATTTTTTAGGTATTTTGAGGGGGTTATAATTTTTAATCCGACCGTTGGATCGTGGTAATTTTTGGATATGTTATACATAATATAAGTTGAGTATATGTCCACCAATTTTGAACCGTTAAAAATGAACGTATGATTTATTATGAATTTTACGAGATGACTGGTTCAGAAATTGTTAAATTTTCGGAGTTAATCATTTTGGTGAAAAATTCTAGAATTGGTGGGCCCCACTCTTGGTTGGTGAAGAAATGTGCTGAGATTTTTATTCAAATGTGGTGGGTGGGAATAGTAGCAGGTAAAGCCATCAGGTTGCAGGTTAAGTCTGCTTCGGCGTGCTAACATTTTCCTATAAATAAAGGGCTAAGTTAGAATTGAAAATCACACCAGAAACAAGTTTTCTCTCTTTCTCTCTCTAGATTATTGAGTGTATTTTGTGAGTATTTAGATACTTTGAGAGTTTCTATTCATCAGAGCAAGTTTCTTTCAGCCTTATATAGGTATTCCGACCAGAAGTACTGATATTTTGAGGTAAGGGATATTATTTTCTTCTTAATGATATTATTTTCTTCAATATCATTATGCTGAAATATTGATATGAACTTTTTTATCAAATTTGGAACTTTTTGTGTCGGAGTTACTATTCACGTATACGTTACTATTCACGTATACGACACTATTCACGAATACGGCACTATTCACCGAAAAATAAAATTTTCTCTTTTTATCCAAGATGTCTATTATGGTTACTATCTTTGATTGTATCCATGTTTTGATCTTTATTTTTGAATTCTGCTTCACAATTGATTATTATGAAGTATTATTGATCTTGGATAAACTGTTATACGAATCCCTACTATTTGTCCTTCTGTCTCACTGGATTAGTTCTCTTTAAGATATTTTTCATCATCCTCAGTCCTAAATGATGATATTACTGAATATCTTTGGCCTGTAGTGCAAAGATGTATGATTACTTGATGAATATCTTTGGCCTGTAGTGCAAAGATGAACAGGTGTTGAGATGAACATGACTGACATGTGATACAAATGAATATCTTTGGCCTGTAGTGCAAAGATGAATATTTGGATAAAGATGATTATTAATTGATGTTACAGGGATAAAATATTGATGATGGACTTTTAAATTTTAGAAGATAGTAGAATTCATTCTCTACTTGACTCTTCTAATGGTTTGCTGTTTCCGCTGCAGTTGTTGATCTAAAACTTGTTGTCGATTATATTCTATCAGAGTTTTCCCTGTTGAATAATAATGATAATTTTTTATATATTACCTTAGTCATAATATTCTTTACTGGGCTAGTTGAGCTCACCCTTTTCCTTTTTGTTCCATTTTTCTTCTCAGGAGGTGAGAACATAGCAGGATCTAGTCGGGGTATGGAGTGATGGTTCTAGAAAGATGTTTTAGCAGTCCTCACTATTTCTGTAAAATAGTGTTTGAATAATTGTATTGAGGACTTATTTGAGTGTGGATATTGTCTAGAAGACAATATTTGTATTTAAACTCACAGTTTGTGTTGTCGTATTTTGCACGACAATTGTATTATTGAAGTTGTAGTTTGCTTTCTGTATCATATATTTGGCGACTCAGAATGGGTGTTGTATACCTATTTTGGGGGCGTCACAATAAATTTTGCGTCTTAAATTTAACAAATTGTATGTATAAATTTTACAACATAAATCTTGCAAATTTTAAATTATATCATAAATTATAAAATTTACGTGTTAAATTTTACAAATTATATCTCAACTTAAATTTTACAAATTGTATTTATAATTTTATATCTTATTTCTATGGTATTAGTTACTTTTTTAAAAGGGATAAAAAATATTATATTTATAATTTTTTTTATAATTTTATAATTTTAAATTTTTAATAATTTTAATTTTTTTCTTTGGAGGCCGAATTATGAATATGGGTGTACTTGATGTAACGGAACTGTAAATAGCCCTTTTTTAAATTAAGTCAAATCGTATATTTATACGGTCAACTGGTATTAAATACATAAAATTCGATCGAATTCTTGGGCGGACGTATTCCGACCAATTTTGGCCGGATTCGAAAATTAGGGGCTAAATTATTTCAAATTAGGTACTTGATGTTGTAAATTGTAAGCCCAAATTTTTTGGGGTTAAATTATAAATTTGATGATACTTTATGTAACAGAAGTGTAATTAGCCCTTATATTTAATTATACAAGTTAGATGTATATATTAAATATTTGAATTAAAATAGAATTGATTAAAAATTAATTATGTAAATATAATATTTTTGTTAAATTAAATAAATTAGTTTATTTAATGTATTAGTTTCTTTTTTATTGAAATGATCAAGTAATTATAATACATTAACTATTATATATAGTGTATGTGTTATGTAATATTTGAATATAAGCATGAGGTGTGGGTGTATATGATGTAGGATTTTAATCCGACGATTAACTTCAAGTATCTAAACAACGCAAAAGGCAAGTATCCCTAACCTATGCATTTTCTTTATGCAAGAGGTTTATTATTTCACAAATCTCAAACTTAATTCTATCCAAGCAAATATCTTGAATTGATTATACTTGGTCAAATTCCTTCAATTAATTCTTGCAAGTATCCTATCTATAACTTTTTGAATCTTTTACAAAGCAAATATTCTTATCTTGTGTCTTAATCTATATAATGTTTTTCTATTGTGCAAATTGTTGGTAAGTATCCCAAACTTACCTATATTCGATCAAGTTTCCCTAAATTATTTACATTCGAGCAAGTTATTTATATTGTATGCGTGTGCAAATTCCTTAACTTGTACAATTCGATATTTGCATACAAATTCCCTTTTTATTTTTGTAAGTTCTAAAATTCCTGAACTATTTAAAGATGAGTTTAAGCTAATCGTTTCAGCTAGACTCAAATTACAATATTTTGTCATAAGTCTTTAACATATTATAATAGAGATAGGTAGAGCTGTCCAACCAAATTGCTTTGGTTTGGAACTCAAGTCTGAGTATGAACACCCCATATTTGGGAAAAAAATTTACTATGCCAAATAGGCAATAAAAACAAGATTGTAGTGTTGATCAACGCAGGGCATAAAGAGTTGATCATCCATCGTGCCCGGGACTCAGGCGGTTAAACAGTTGAATTACTGTTATATTCATTTATAGCAAGAAAAACAAAGTTCAAGGTCAACTGACCGCTCGACATCTATAGCCACTAAATTGTTTCAAAAATACTAGCTATTTGGTTTGTTATTCTGAAATTGATTCAATGACTTCACAACTGTTGATCCGTTGTAGAAGTATTCTCAAAGAAAACATTTAACTCTTTTATGCATTGTTTATTAAATTCTGTTACTTGTTGAGCAATTGAATGCCCATTCCTGCTTTGGAATTAAATGTTTTCAGTGAAACATGAACGCGTAGAAGGATCTGGGAAAGACAAGGGAAAGGAGAATGTGAATGCATAACTGAAGACAGTTATTTGTTTTAACTAAGTGGATTGTAATAATAATACAATATATATCGTGTAATAATGTATTTAAAGGTTATCGTATCTGGGTAGCAAACTCTGATGTAATATTTCTTAGTATTTTATAGGTCAACCAGGTTGAATGAACGGTATCGTGTAGCACCAAGTACAGATTTCAAGTACCCGAATTTAGAGGCGTCACAATAATTATTAGTGCAACTCCCACCCAAGTTATATTTATTCTCATACTAGAGATAAACGACTACATATTTGTACTTTTGACAAAAATTAATCATGCACTTTGCATGTTTATTAAGGCTGATATAATAATTACATTATATAATATATTTGAGCTACTTTAACACCTTAAATCAGATGAATCGAAGGCCATTTAAGAGAAAGGGACGAGGCACATTTGGAATTTGCATTATATAATATATTTGAGCTACTCTAACACCCTAAATCAAATCAGCCAAAGGCCATTTGAGAGAAAGGGACTAGGAACATTTGGGGGAAAATTAGGGTTTTAATTGAGAGAAATGAACTAATTAAGCGAATATGGATGAAAAACTAGGGTCTCGATAGAGAGAAAGGGACTAGGCAAAAAAAGTAGGGTTTTCATAGATTATTCTGGTGTAGTCAATATTTGTGAGAATAGTTGTTTAAGTAAGGGAGATTTGGTGAAATCAACTTACATCTATGGATTTGAGACTTTGATATAAAATATGAAGGACAAGAGTTAATTTGTCACACCACCATATGGAATGACTCGCTTATTTTTCTTTCAGTTTATACATCAATATGTGTGTGTGTGTGTATATATATATATATATATATATATATATATATATATATACACACACACACACACACATAAACATATATGTACTATATATTTTTATGCTCGATGATAATTTAAAAAGTTGTTAATACATTTGATCATATGTATGTGCTACCATATAGAGCTAGTAAGAAAGTGAAAAATTAGGATAATTATAAAGATTGCAAAGAGAGAAGAAGTTGGATTCTTTTGAAGTCGACTTTAAGGGGCTTATAAATAAAAAATATATAAGTCACGTATACAAGAGTCTTTTTGTTAAAGGCCCAAAGCCAATCGATGAGGTGAGTTTCATAGAGTTTAGTGGGTCGGCTTAGGAAACTAAATCACAAATTTAGTTGAGGTTGAGCGGTCTTGGGCCCAACTTACTAAATTCAATCGACAATCCTAACCCTAGATATATTTTTCAGCTATAAAAACTCCTATTCTAGTATATTTCCTCTTTGCCTCTTTAGTCTCTCAAGTTCTCGATTCTTAAGCCCTATCCACTACAACAAAGTAGCTTATGTTGCTACTTTTGTTCGTTGAGAAGCATCTTTCGTGTAATGAGCTATCGCGATGTACCACCATCTATTAGCAACAGTTAAGAATTTATTTCTCTTTAATTCTAATAAAAACTCTAATATTAATGGTAGGTTTTACTCTTATCCTGTTCTTCCTTAAGAATGACAAGTTTGTGTTCTAATAAGAAAGTTTGTCGGTATTTTTGTCAAGAACTATATTTCTTGTGAGTTTAACAATTTTTTATTCGATTTGTTTACAATCCTAAATGACTTGTCGATCTAATGTATTGAAAGTTTTTCTCTAGCCGATTGAGATTTAACTTATCTTGACTATATTATATTAGTGTGCATTGAACACACTAATACACACACGTATATGTCCCTCCTTTCCTTCTCCAACCTCTTCCTTCGCTTATCTTACTGTCTTTCATGATGGTGCACGACGGCTCTTTGTGTGTGTGTGTGTGTATATATATATATGTGTGTGTGTGTGTGTGTGTGTGTATGTCTTGGTGGTGTATATGATAATCATATATTAATTTTACCATATATAGAAATATATGATAATCATATAATAATCATATTAACCCTTTAACCATCTCTAGTCAATATATATATTTCTCCATATGTCAATATATTTATCCATAGTGACCTATTTCATATTATACAGGGAATGATAGATGTTCATGGCATATCAATATTAGAAATAATGTTGTTGATTTTAAAGGTAAAATGTTGTTGCACTCTAATATATATTGTTGATATTTTCAAAACATTTCTTAACCTTTTAATTAATCTAACCTTAATATAAAAAAAATGTGGGCAACAATAAGCTTAACATTATCTAAAACACAAATAGTAACGGTCCTTTTTAAAGTGGAAAGACCGTGATTATCCTTTATACAATGTATGCTAATTTCTCTAAGCGGATAATTTAAACTAGTAACAATGAGCCCTAATAGTTAATGAATCTTCTACTGTGTTTTCCTCTCTCTAGATATAATTAGGTAATTAATTTTCTATATGGAACATAGAAAAATAGAAATTTTTGAGAAGCGCAGCTGATGTCACAAATAATCTAAATGAGATAAAGAGCTTTACATTTAATCTTGAACCAAAAAATTCCAAACAATGTGTGTCAAAGAGCTATGAATAAATAAATGGTCCATAAATTCTTAAGTAGGATATGGACAACATCATATAGGCACAATTTGGATACTTAAACCTAATTAACATAATTCTAAGATACTTATTTAGTTATTTTGAAGCCTTGTTTCATAACACAGGTCAGCCAAAAAACTTCGGTGGAGAAAGTTGATTATAATAATAATGCGTAACAGAAGACATTTATTTGTTTTAACTAAGTGGATTATAATAATAATACAATATCTATCGTGTAATAATGTACTTAAAGGTTATCTTACCTAGGTATTAAACTCTGATGTAATATTTCTAAGTATTTTATTGGTCAAGCAGGTTGAATGAACGGTATCGTGTAGCACCAAGTACAGATTTTAAGTACCCGGATTTAGAGGCGTCACAATAATTATTAGTGTAACTCCCATCCAAGTTATATTTATTCTCATACTAGAGATAAACGACTACATATTTGTACTTTTGACAAAAATTAATCATGCACTTTGCATGTTTATTAAGGCTGATATAATAATTACGTTATTTAAGATATTTGAGCTACTTTAACACCCTAAATCAGATGAATCGAAGGCTATTTAAGAGTAAGGGACGAGGCACATTTGGAATTTGCATTATATAATATATTTGAGCTACTCTAACACCCTAAATCAAATCAGTCAAAGACCATTTGAGAGAAAGGGACTAGGTACATTTGGGGGGAAATTAGAGTTTTGATTGAGAGAAATGAACTAGTTAAGCGAATATGGATGAAAAACTAGGGTCTCGATAAAGAGAAATGGACTAAGCAAAAAAACTAGGGTTAGTCAATATTTATTAGAATAGTTGCTTAAGTAAATGAGGTTTGGTGAAATCAACTTACTTCTATGGATTAGAGACTTTGATATAAAATATCAAGGACAAGAGTTAATTTGTCACACCACCATATGAAATGACTCACTTATTTCACTTTCAGTTTATACATCAATATGTCTGTGTGTGTGAGACACCGAATTTTATGAAATAAAAGTATTCAATTTTTCTATTTTGGTAAATAGTTAAATTGATAAAAGTTTAAAGTTAAGGGTAATATGTGATTTTTTTTTTCAAAGTATCATTGTAAGGTTGTGGTCGAGATACCATGAGAGTTACATACATTTGTATTAAAGCTCATAGTTAACTGTGGTCGTATTCTATATGACAGCTCAACAGTTATATAAATGAAGTTGTATTTAAATTTTGTACCATGTATCTATCGACTCAGAATGGGTGATGTATACCTAATTTTGGGGGCGTCACAGTTGGTATCAGAGCTTAGGAATATGGTCGCTGGCGGAGATAAGAGTCTAGAACTAGGAGGGGAGAGACGATTTATATACTTCGCTAGTGTGCGACTTACCTAAGCTGAAATTGTTTACTTGATAAGTTGACAATTTATGATATGTCAATTAACCTTTGTCTTTAAGCTATATTCTAGAATGATATCTGAAATACAGAAGATGAGAAATGGGAAAATCATGATAGCGAGAAAATTACCGGGAAGGTACAATCTGAAAAGAAAGTAAGGTATTCTCATCTCTTCGAATATCAGGTACGTACATAAATTTTGATGGCGAAATTTCATAAGGAGGGGTGATTGTGAGACCCCGAATTTTATGAAATAAAAGTATTCAATTTTTCTATTTTGGTAAATAGTTAAATTGATAAAAGTTTAAAGTTAAGGGTAATATGTGAATTTTTTTTTCAAAGTATCATTGTAAGGTTGTGGTCGAGATACCATGAGAGTTACATGCATTTGTATTAAAACTCATAGTTAACTGTGGTTGTATTCTATACGACAGCTCAACAGTTGTATAAATGAAGTTGTATTTGAATTTTGTACCATGTATCTGGCGACTCAGAATGGGTGATGTATACCTAATTTTGGGGGCGTCACAGTTGGTATCAGAGCTTAGGAATATGGTCGCTGGTGAAGATAAGAGTCTAGAACTAGGAGGGGGGAGACGATTTATATACTTCGCTAGTGTGCGACTTACCTAAGCTGAAATTGTTTACTTGATAAGTTGACAATTTATGATATGTCAATTAACCTTTGTCTTGAAGCTATATTCTAGAATGATATCTGAAATACAGAAGATGAGAAATGGGAAAATCATGATAGCGAAGAAATTACCGGGAAGGTACAATCTGAAAAGAAAGCAAGGTATTCTCATCTCTTCGAATATCAGGTACGTACATAAATTTCGAGGGCGAAATTTCATAAGGAGGGGTGATTGTGAGACCCCGAATTTTATGAAATAAAAGTATTCAAATTTTCTATTTTGGTAAATAATTAAATTGATAAAAGTTTAAAGTTAAGGGTAATATGTGATTTTTTTTTCAAAGTATCATTGTAAGGTTGTGGTCGAGATACCATGAGAGTTACATACATTTGTATTAAAACTCATAGTTAACTGTGGTCGTATTCTATACGACAGCTCAACATTTGTATAAATGAAGTTGTATTTGAATTTTGTACCATGTATCTGGCGACTCGGAATGGGTGATGTATACCTAATTTTGGGGGCGTCACAGTTGGTATCAGAACTTAGGAATATGGTTGCTGGCGGAGATAAGAGTCTAGAACTAGGAGGGGAGAGACGATTTATATACTTCGCTAGTGTGCGACTTACCTAAGCTGAAATTGTTTACTTGATAAGTTGACAATTTATGATATGTCAATTAACCTTTGTCTTGAAGCTATATTCTAGAATGATATCTGAAATACAGAAGATGAGAAATGGGAAAATCATGATAGCGAAGAAATTACCGGGAAGGTACAATCTGAAAAGAAAGCAAGGTATTCTCATCTCTTCGAATATCAGGTACGTACATAAATTTCGAGGGCGAAATTTCATAAGGAGGGGTGATTGTGAGACCCCGAATTTTATGAAATAAAAGTATTCAATTTTTCTATTTTGGTAAATAATTAAATTGATAAAAGTTTAAAGTTAAGGGTAATATGTGATTTTTTTTTCAAAGTATCATTGTAAGGTTGTGGTCGAGATACCATGAGAGTTACATACATTTGTATTAAAACTCATAGTTAACTGTGGTCGTATTCTATACGACAGCTCAACAGTTGTATAAATGAAGTTGTATTTGAATTTTGTACCATGTATCTGGCGACTCAGAATGGGTGATGTATACCTAATTTTGGGGGCGTCACAGTTGGTATCAGAACTTAGGAATATGGTTGCTGGCGGAGATAAGAGTCTAGAACTAGGAGGGGAGAGACGATTTATATACTTCGCTAGTGTGCGACTTACCTAAGCTGAAATTGTTTACTTGATAAGTTGACAATTTATGATATGTCAATTAACCTTTGTCTTGAAGCTATATTCTAGAATGATATCTGAAATACAGAAGATGAGAAATGGGAAAATCATGATAGCGAGGAAATTACTTGGAAGGTACAATCTGAAAAGAAAGCAATGTATTCCCATCTCTTAGAATATCAAGTACGTATATAAATTTCGAGGGCGAAATTTCATAAGGAGGGGTGATTGTGAGACCCCGAATTTTATGAAATAAAAGTATTCAATTTTTCTATTTTGGTAAATAGTTAAATTGATAAAAGTTTAAAGTTAAGGGTAATATGTGAATTTTTTTTCAAAGTATCATTGTAAGGTTGTGGTCGAGATACCATGAGAGTTACATACATTTGTATTAAAACTCATAGTTAACTGTGGTCATATTCTATACGACAGCTCAACAGTTGTATAAATGAAGTTGTATTTGAATTTTGTACCATGTATCTGGCGACTCAGAATGGGTGATGTATACCTAATTTTGGGGGCGTCACAGTTGGTATCAGAGCTTAGGAATATGGTCGCTGGTGAAGATAAGAGTCTAGAACTAGGAGGGGAGAGACGATTTATATACTTCGCTAGTGTGCGACTTACCTAAGCTGAAATTGTTTACTTGATAAGTTGACAATTTATGATATGTCAATTAACCTTTGTCTTTAAGCTATATTCTAGAATGATATCTGAAATACAGAAGATGAGAAATGGGAAAATCATGATAGCGAGGAAATTACCGGGAAGGTACAATCTGAAAAGAAAGTAAGGTATTCTCATCTCTTCGAATATCAGGTACGTACATAAATTTTGAGGGCGAAATTTCATAAGGAGGGGTGATTGTGAGGCCCCGAATTTTATGAAATAAAAGTATTCAATTTTTCTATTTTGGTAAGTAGTTAAATTGATAAAAGTTTAAAGTTAAGGGTAATATGTGAATTTTTTTTTCAAAGTATCATTGTAAGGTTGTGGTCGAGATACCATGAGAGTTACATGCATTTGTATTAAAACTCATAGTTAACTGTGGTTGTATTCTATACGACAGCTCAACAGTTGTATAAATGAAGTTGTATTTGAATTTTGTACCATGTATCTGGCGACTCAGAATGGGTGATGTATACCTAATTTTGGGGGCGTCACAGTTGGTATCAGAGCTTAGGAATATGGTCGCTGGTGGAGATAAGAGTCTAGAACTAGGAGGGGGGAGACGATTTATATACTTCGCTAGTGTGCGACTTACCTAAGCTGAAATTGTTTACTTGATAAGTTGACAATTTATGATATATCAATTAACCATTGTCTTGAAGCTATATTCTAGAATGATATCTGAAATACAGAAGATGAGAAATGGGAAAATCATGATAGCGAAGAAATTACCGGGAAGGTACAATCTGGAAAGAAAGCAATGTATTCTCATCTCTTCGAATATCAGGTATGTACATAAATTTCGAGGGCGAAATTTCATAAGGAGGGGTGATTGTGAGACCCCGAATTTTATGAAATAAAAGTATTCAATTTTTCTATTTTGGTAAATAATTAAATTGATAAAAGTTTAAAGTTAAGGGTAATATGTGATTTTTTTTCCAAAGTATCATTGTAAGGTTGTGGTCGAGATACCATGAGAGTTACATACATTTGTATTAAAACTCATAGTTAACTGTGGTCGTATTCTATACGACAGCTCAACAGTTGTATAAATAAAGTTGTATTTGAATTTTGTATCATGTATCTGGCGACTCAGAATGGGTGATGTATACCTAATTTTGGGGGCGTCACAGTTGGTATCAGAGCTTAGGAATATGGTCGTTGGCGGAGATAAGAGTCTATAACTAGGAGGGGAGAGACGATTTATATACTTCGCTAGTGTGCGACTTACCTAAGCTGAAATTGTTTACTTGATAAGTTGACAATTTATGATTTGTCAATTAACCTTTGTCTTGAAGCTATATTCTAGAATGATATCTGAAATACAGAAGATGAGAAATGGGAAAATCATGATAGCGAGGAAATTACCGGGAAGGTACAATCTGAAAAGAAAGCAAGGTATTCTCATCTCTTCGAATATCAGGTATGTACATAAATTTCGAGGGCGAAATTTCATAAGGAGGGGTGATTGTGAGACCCCGAATTTTATGAAATAAAAGTATTCAATTTTTCTATTTTGGTAAATAGTTAAATTGATAAAAGTGTAAAGTTAAGGGTAATATGTGAATTTTTTTTTCAAAGTATCATTGTAAGGTTGTGGTCGAGATACCATGAGAGTTACATACATTTGTATTGAAACTCATAGGTAACTGTGGTCGTATTCTATACGACAGCTCAACAGTTGTATAAATGAAGGTGTATTTGAATTTTGTACCATGTATCCGGCGACTCAGAATGTGTGATGTATACCTAATTTTGGGGGCGTCACAGTGTGTGTGTTTATATATATATATATATATACACACACACACACACATACACACACAAACATATATGTACTATATATTTTTATGCTTGATGATAATTTAAAAGGTTGTTAATACATTTGATCATATGTATGTGCTACCATATAGAGCTAGTAAGAAAGTGAAAAATGAGGACAATTATAAAGATTGCGAAGAGAGAAGAAGTTGGATTCTTTTGAAGTCGACTTTAAGGGGATTATAAATGAAAAAAATATAGGGTTAATTACATATTCTATTACATTTTTTAAAATAATTATAACAATAGTGTACTCATAAAATATTTACACAATTAATACAATTTCATATTTATTTACAATATTAGTGCAATTAAAATTCCTAATTTAGGGAATTAGTATGCAATTAAGATTCCTTAATTTAAGGATTAGTTATCCCCATGACTTCTTCTCTCTCTCCTCATCTAGAAGAACTGCATAATAATTACATGAACAGAACTACATCCAAGCTCCTACTCCTCCAACCTCCTCATCCACGCTCCGTCTCCCTCCGATGATCGGCCATCATCACCAACAAAGAAAGTGGCACCATCATTTCACAGATATCTAAAGCCAAGAGATTTAGCTCAAATCAGAGACCCCAAATTCACGGGTAAATCAAGAAAATCCAGACCCAATTCACAAACTCTGATGACTTTGCAATTTATTAACAACCCCTCCTCAACAGCAACCCAACACCCCATGGAAGATGCCCCTTCTTTCCCTTTGAGGATTAGTCATCCTCGATGCATTCAAAGGAAGAAACTTTCGGCCTTTGCGCCGCCTGCTTTTTCTGCTATCCAGTCTTAAAATGGTTTAAAGTAAGAATTTTGTGAGAGGGGCTCCTGTTTCTCATCTTGTGTTTTTGTTGTAACTCTTTGTTTATTGAATTTATTCATATTGATACAGACTCAAATTTATAGAAAGACGTTAAATGAAAAAACACACTTACGATTCATTTTATGAGTTGGTGAGAGGCTTGCACAGAAAACGATTTTGAGGTGCGATTTATTTTTTATGAATATTTGGTTACCCACCAAAATTAAAATTGTTACCTTTGTACGAAGGTTTGGCTACCAACTGCACCATATTCATAATAATTTTATTTTTAAAATTTTATTTCTAAGTTGGTAGCCAAACCTTCATAAAAAGATAATCAATTCAGTTTTATTAGGTTACCAATTAATTATAAAAAATTTAAGAACCGTTTCCAAGTGTTACGTGCGGATGGTATCCGAAATGACATGTTTAAGTTTCCATTTATGTAGCTGTTAGTTACTTATAAATAACATTTTAAAAATAAAATTATTTTGAATATGGTGCAGTTGGTAGCAAAACCTTCATACAAAGGTAACCATTTTAGTTTTTGTGGGTAACCAAATATTCATAAAAAAAAAGTGTTCGTGATTTTCTCTTTGTTCGGCTACTCCGAATTCGTTTTGGATCTGTTCTTGCTGGTTTGGTAACTCCGACTTCTTCTTCTTTGATTTGTTTTGGTAACTCCAACTTCTTTTTCTTCTTCTTCAATTTGTTTTGTTTTGGTTGTTTCTAATTTCCTCTTTGTTCGGCTACTCCGAATTCGTTTTGGATCTGTTCTTGCTGGTTTCGTAACTCTGACTTTTTCTTTTTCGATTTATTTTGGTTGTTCGTGATTTCCTCTTTGTTTTGTTTTCGATTTGTATGGTAACTCTGTTCTTGCTGGGAATTAGTATGCAATTATTTTTGAATTTGAATTTATTTTTGTTGTTAGATCCAAGATATTTGAATTTGAATTATTAATTATGGAAGTTATTTCTCCTTGATTTTATGTTTTCTTATTATTATGAATTGAATCCTATACTAATTTCCAAAATTAAAGAATCCTAATTTCACTAATATTGTAAATAAATATTGGAAAGTGTATTATTTTTATAATTATTTTTTGATGCACTAATGGTGTAATTACTTTCTAATTGTTGTATATTTCTGTAAAGAACCCAAACATATAAGTCACATATACAAGAGTCTTTTTGATAAAAGCCCAAAGGCCAAAGCTAATCGATGAGGTGAGTTTCATAAAGTTTAGTGGGCCGAGCTTGCGCTTAGGAAACTAAATCACAATTTTAGTTGAGGTTGAGCGGTCTTGGGTCTAACTTACTAAATTCAATCAACAATCCTAACCCTACATATATATTTTTCAGCTATAAAAACTCCTATTCTAGTATATTTTCTCTTTGCCTCTTTAGTCTCTCAAGTTCTCGATTCTTAAGCCCTAGCCACTACAACAAAGTAGCTTCTGTTGCTGCCTTTGCTCGTTGAGAAGCATTTTTCGTGTAATGAGCTATCGCGATGTACCACCATCTATTGGCAACAGGCTGTCCCATTTTCATCTCTAATAATGGTATGTTGTACTCTTATCTTGTTCTTCCTTAAGAATGACAAGTTCGTGTTCTAATAAGAAAAGTTTGTCGGTATTTTTGTCAAGAACTATTTCTTGTGAGTTTAACAATTTTTTATTCAATTTGTTTACAATCCTAAATGACTTGTCGATCTAATGTATTGAAAGTTTTTCTCTAGCCGATCGAGATTTAACTTATCTCGACTATATTATATTAGTGTAGATATTGAAAATAGTATACATTATATTTTAATTGTTAATTGTTAGATTTTTTTCTTTAAAAATAAATTTTAAATTAGCAAATGATTCATTTCCTGAATAAGGAATTTAATAATAAACTATATTTTAATTTTTAAATATTTTTTATCATTATTAAAAAGTTAATTTTGGTCTTTTAATTCGAAACGGAAGGAGTATATTATTTTGTCAGCTTGTTTATGAGAAAATTAATTTCTTAATATATATTTTTCCATTAAGACTACATATTAGTAAGTTCACTTCTTCTATTCTGCTATGTCTAAAACATAAATATCTTTTACCATAACATATATGATTTACTAACCAATTCTTCATAATTGGACACAGTGTACTGTGTACACACGAATACACACACATATGTCCCTCCTTTCCTTCTCCAGCCTCTTCCTTCCCTTATCTTACTGTCTTTCATGATGGTGCATAGCGGCTCTTTATATATATATATATATATATATATATATATATATATATATATGTGTGTGTGTGTGTGTGTGTGTGTGTGTGTCTTGGTGGTGTATATGATAATCATATAATAATTTGACCATATATAGAAATATTATATTTCAATGCCCTTCAACCCGTTGGCTTGTATATAAATTCAATTCAATACGTATATGGAAGTTTGTAAGATTTAGAGGTGTAAGATACAGCAACTTCATTGTTTTAACCCTTTAACCATCTCTAGTAAATCTATATATTTCTCCATATGTCAATATATTTATCCATTGTGACCTATTTCATATTTTACAGGGCATGATCGATGTTCATGGCATTTCGATATTAGAAATAATGTTGCTGATTTTAAAGGTAAAATGTTATCGCACTCTAATATATATTATTGATATTTTCTAAACATTTCTTAACCTTTTAATCAGAGGCGGAACCAGGGGGGTCGAGGGGGGGGGGCATATGACCCCCCTAGGATGAAGCCTGCTGTTGCCGCTTGCCCCTACCGCTGCCGGAAAGAGAGATCAAGGATTGGACCGGAAAGGCGATTTGGCTTGAAACTCATTACTCAGAGCTGAGTCAGCGAGCTAAGCAGCTCAAAACTGCCTTGCAGGTCTAGCTCTTCGAGAACAAGTCGAGAGACTCGGTTTTGAAGGCAGGAGACTCCGTACCAGGTGCAAGGATCGGTGGTGTTGGTCCAGGTGGTGAGCTTGTGTGAAGTATCTGACAGAGGCAGAACCAGGGGGGTCGAGGGGGGGCATATGACCCCCCTAGGATGAAGCCTGCTGTTGCCGCTTGCCCCTGCCGCTGCCAAAAAGAGAGATTAAGGATTGGACTGGAAAGGCGATTTCGATTGAAACTCATTGCACAGAGCTGAGTCAGCGAGCTAAGCAGCTCAAAACTGCCTTGCAGGTCTAGCTCTTCGAGAACGAGTTGAGAGACTCGGTTTTGAAGGCAGGAGACTCCGTACTAGGTGCAAGGATCGGTGGTGTTGGTCCAGGTGGTGAGTGTGACAACCCCAAAATAGGTTCATTTCATCCAACCTATTCTGAGTCGCCAAATACATGGTACAGAAAACAACTACAACTTTATTACAACAATTGTCGTGCAAAATACAACAACACATATGCTGTGAGTTTGGATACAAATATATACCAAATGTGACTCATGTTCCAACCGTGGACATCACCTCACAATGACACCTTACATAAAGGTATAGTCAAAAACTATTTTAGAAATTAGAATATTTGGGAAGTGCTCAAGGAAACCTTCGTACATGGGAGGCCATGCGTCTAGGTTATGATAGATATCATATGGCCACAGAATTATCCTTGGTTGACCCAATAGACCCCAAAGAAAAATGAGAAGATTACTATCTTATTCTTCCCAATGGTGAGTCTTCTCTTGACTTATCATTATCTCCACTGTCTTTAATCGAGAATTATACTTCAAACAAACACCAAGATTATATAGGTAGTGCTCGTATATATACTCAGCAAGTGGATGAGCACATCCCTGTCTTATGATGACACGAGGTAGTATGTCGTTAGACATCTTGTATGATAGTGGCAAAACACCCTTCCAACGTTGGGTACACCTTACCCTATTGGATTCACCAAATAAAACTACTAAATGAACTTTTCTATACTGCTTTGGGAGAACATCCACAGCTAGAGACCACCGTTCTATTTCCCCGTTACCCTCGCTCGACCCAGCTACACTCTTATTACCTGAAAGGAATTGTGAAGCAAAAGGGTGAGCACAACTGGCTTAGTAAAGAATATCATGACTAAAGATAATTAAATTATCAATAGCCTTCATCAATAATAAATCAGAGATTTAGAACATATGGTAAATGATAAAAATTTCAACCATAGTTGCAGCGGAACGAGCAATCCATTAGAAGAGTCAAATAGACTATAAAGTCTATTATCTTCTCCATGTTAAAAATCCACCAACAATGTTTTATCCCTGTAACATCAATCAATAATTCTGGTCCACAATCATATGAATAACTCATAATCATAACTGTAGTTCTAAATTCCTCTTCTCATCCAGGACGAAGATAATTTTCATCACCTATCTTTACTTGAAACATCAAAGATCATAGTTACACCAAATCACATTTCCTGTTCATAATCATACTAATAACTTCATCTTTGCACTACGGCCAAAGATATTCATTTATATCACCAGTTGGTCATGTTCATCTCAACACCTGCTCATCTTTGCACTACTGACCAAAGATATTCAACAACATGTCATCTTTGCACTACGGGCCAAAGATATTCATCAATATTTCATCTTTGCACTACAGGCCAAAGATATTCCTCAACAGTTCATATTTGCACTACGGCCAAATATATTCATCAACAGTTCATATTTGCACTACATGCCAAATATATTAATATCTCAAAGAAATATATAATCATTTATATAAACAATAATTATAACCATGTTGATCATTTCACCTTTGCACTTAAGCTGAAGATATTCAATTATAAATTCAATGGTCATGATCATACTAGTCAATAATTCAACTTTACACTACTGGCCAAAGAGAACCCAAAGTTATGATCATACCAATAATTTACCCATCTTTACACTCAAGGGAAAGAGAATTTCAACATCAGGGTTATAAAAATGTTATATATGATAATAAAAACAATATGATCAATATATATATTTAATCTCAAGAGTAATATTCATAAATCAACTATAATTTGGTTAGAAAAAGAAACCAATTTTATCGTGAATAGTAACTCGTGAATAGTAACTCATGAATAGTAACCCCAACACAAAAAGGTAGAAATTCTATAATAAAATACATACCAATATTTCGGTATAATGATATTGAAAGAATAATATTTCTTAAGCTTATAAACAATTTATTTTAATTGTTTACACTTTACTAAATAATGCATTTAATCATTCTAAAATGCCAAACTCATAAGATTTCATCACCAATAACCAAAACTCTCATTAAAAATCTGCATATACCTCATATAGGATTCTCAAGTCATAAAATCCTATTTTTCAATTTTCTTACTTCACAAAACATATTTAATTCATTTACTCATAACTAGACCATTTTCATGAAAAATATCAAATCAGTTCCAAAAATATTTTTTTTCTGGGATTTAGCATAATATAGTCCCATAGTGAACATATATTTTTCTCAGAATTTTGAAAATTCATTTACTATTTTTCATATGGCCAAAACAGCCGAATATTTAGACATTTATCAAAAATTATACTTTTGTCCAAAAATTCTGAAATTTACAAAGTATACTTCTATCATATACATGTACTCCCAATAAATATTTCATCAATTTTGGAGTTAACCACAAGGAGTTATAAGCAGTTACTTTTAAAATAATATTTTCTCATAAAATTCATAACTCTTAATCTGTACATCCAAAAATCACCATTTTTGGACACAATCAAGAAAACTCATCAAAATATCATTTTAAATTTTTCCAGAATTTTTGAAGGTCAGAAAAATTACGAAACTAAAAAACATAACAACCCATAAAATCTCTTACTATCCCTTATCTCAAAAGTGCAGTATTTCTGACTGGAATGCAAAGTCGAAGGAAACTTGCACTGAATAGCAACTCTCAAAGTATCTAAATACTCACAAAATATGCTTCATAATATAGAGAGAGAAAGAGAGAAAGCTTATATTTCTGGTATTATTTTCAATTCTAACTTAACCCTCTATTTATAGGAAAATGTTAGCACGCCGAAGCAGACTTAACCTGCAACCTGATGGCTTTACCTGCTACTATTCTCACCCACCACATTTGAATAAAAATCTCAGCACATTTCTTCACCAACCAAGAGTGGGGCCCACCAATTCTAGAATTTTCTACCAAAATGATTAACTCCGAAAATTCAATAATTTCTGAACCAGTCATCTCGTAAAATTCATAATAAATCATACGTTCATTTTTAACGGTTCAAAATTTGTGGACATATACTCAACTTATATATATATATAACATATCCAAATATCACAACGATCCAACGGTCGGATTAAAAATTATAACCCCCGCAATATATCTCAAAAACCCTAATTTGATTTTCAATACCTACGTTCCGACAAAAATACAGATAAAAATACCTCAACATTAACTTCTTCTTTTTTAACCACAAAAATATATCCCTCATTTATATCCACATAAAATAAATATTTCCTTATCATATGAATCAATAATTAATTATTCACAAATAATATTACAGAATCACATTTATGACAACCAGGCCGTTCCCAGGAAAGAGGAGGCTTTCCAATAAAAATTTCTCCTTACTGGCAGGCAATTAGGTGACCAAACCTCTCCTTAGACAGAACTTTCTAGACATTGCCAATAATGTTATCTAATAATATTATTCAAATAATATGAATTATTGATCTGATAATGGAAAATACTGTGCAGTAACAATTATTGAACAACAATAATATAAAATTTCAACGTAGCAATTATTGAATCAATAAAATAAAATATTGCACAGTAATTACTGTAACAATTATTGAGTAGTGCCTTCTTACGTAAGAATCAATAATTTTAAAAATATTATGCAATACCGTGTGCTACTGTGCAACATATTACTGTATTTTAACCACCGGGTATTCCAACAGTGTTAACGGTAACAACTACGCCGTTATTTGTAAAAACTCAAATTTGTCGTTTTCTTCACCCGACAGTTATTCTGTTATGGGGCCCACAAATGGCTGCGCCGTCGTACGAATATTCCCAACAGAAAGAATATTCCACGACCAAACGAATATTCCCCGACAACAATGAATATTTTATAACCACTTGTGTATTTTGAAAAAAAATTCATATATCACCCTTAACTTTAACATTTATCAATTTAACCATTTACTGAATAGTAATTATAAGAAAAATTGAATACTTTTATTTCATAAAATTCGGGGTCTTACAATCTCCCCTTCTTATGAAATTTCATCCCTGAAATTTATGTACCTGGTATTTCGAAGAGTTGAAAATACCTTGCTTCCATTTTAGATTCTATCTCTCAGATCATCATGATTTCTCCATTGCTCATCTCCCATGATAACTTCATTTGAGTTCCTCATTTGTTGGGAAATCATGACAACCGCCATCCCTCGAACTACTCGGCTTTGACTTGTCTGGAGTAGTATTTGTCGTCATCATTACCGTTGGAATATACCTTTCTATAGGACATATTCCTCCCTCAACTGCCTCTTCGTACTCCTCATTCATGATCTGAATCATCAATCTTCGCTCCATATCGGATTCAGGTTGACCGTTATGTACAGGGTAATTCAAAACTCGATGTTGGGTTCTCCCAATTGCTTTCCAAAAAGAGAAATTCATATCATCTATTTTAGCCTTCTTAGATCGAACATTTCTTTCTGCAATATCCACGTGTCGTGCGGCTTTTTCCCATGCATCACTTATTCTCACTCGTTCAGTTTTTTCTTCTTTCAGCTCAGATTCCATTTTTATCATCTTATACTCTGCCAAAGAATGCTTCTGTTCAAGCATCACATATCGGGTAACACAAGCTTGAATTGTTGCATCCTTTTGTTCCACGACCGCCTGTCGTTCTTCTGCCTGCTCTTCTAACTCATGAATACAATTTTGAAATTCTACATTTTGATCATATAATACCTCTAATAAACTCTCCTCAGGTACTTCTTCTTCCTCAGTCTCAGCTGTTACCTCTGCGTCTATCTCGGGTGCAACTATCAATTCTTCACTCACCACATGGATATCTCTAATTCCTTCTTCGTCTAACATCACATTATCACGGTTAGTGATAAGAGGTATCCCTACAGTCTCATTCACTCCATTGTTAGCATTCTCAGCTGCCATTCTCAAATACTGCCATGAAACAAGGGTTAATTAAATAAATTAACATATCACATAATATCCCAATATTATGACTGACCAACAAATAAGCTTAGGTAGGACACACTAGCGTAGGATTTACTCATCTCTCCCCTCCTAGTTGTATTCTCCGATCTCCGCCAGAGATCATATCCCTAAGCTCTGATACCAAATGTGACAACCCCAAAATAGGTCCATTCCATCCAACCTATTCTGAGTCGCCAAATACATGGTACAGAAAACAACTACAACTTTATTACAACAATTGTCGTACAAAATACAACAACACATATGCTGTGAGTTTGGATACAAATATATACCAAATGTGACTCATGTTCTAACCGTGGACATCATCTCACAATGACACCTTACATAAAGGTATAGTCAAAAACTGTTTTAGAAATTAGAATCTTTGGAAAGTGCTCAAGGAAACCTTCGTACATGGGAGGCCATGCGTCTAGGTTATGATAGATATCATATGGCCACAGAATTATCCTTGGTTGACCCAATAGACCCCAAAGAAAAACGAGAAGATTACTATCATATTCTTCCCAATGGTGAGTCTTCTCTTGACTTATCATTATCTCCACTGTCTTTAATCGAGAATTATACTTCAAACAAACACCAAGATTATATAGGTAGTGCTCGTATATATACTCAGCAAGTGGATGAGCACATCCCTGTCTTATGATGACACGAGGTTGTATGTCGTTAGACATCTTGTATGATAGTGGCAAAACCCCTTTCCAACGTTGGGTACACCTTACCCTATTGGATTCACCAAATAAAACTACTAAATGAACTTTTCTTGTAACAACCCCAAAATAGGTCCATTCCATCCAACCCATTCTGAGTCGTCAAATACATGGTACAGAAAACAACTACAACTTTATTACAACAATTGTCGTGCAAAATACAACAACATATATGATGTGAGGTTGGATACAAATATATACCAAATGTGACATTGGACACCATCATGTATCAGCACCTCACAAAGGTACCTTACATAAAGGTACAGTCAAAAACTGTTTTAGAAACTAGAATCTTTGGGAAGTGCTCAAGGAAACCTTCGTACATGAGAGGCCACGCGTCTAGGTTATGATAGATATCATATGGCCACAGAATTATCCTTGGTTGACCCAATAGACCCCATAAAAAAACGAGAAGATTACTATCATATTCTTCCCAATGGTGAGTCTTCTCTTGACATATCATTATCTCTACTGTCTCCAATTGAGAATTATACTTTAAACAAACACCAAGATTATATAGGTAGTGCTCGTATATATACCCAGCAAGTGGATGAGCACATCCCTGTCTTATGATGACACGAGGCTGTATGTCGTTAGACATCTTGTATGATAGTGGCAAACCACCCTTCCAACGTTGGGTACACCTTACCCTACTGGATTCACCAAATAAAACTACTAAATGAATTTTTCTATACTGCTTCGGGAGAACATCCACAGCTAGAGACCACCGTTCTATTTCCCCGTTACCCCCGCTCGACCCAGCTACACTCTTATTACCTGAAAGGAATTGTGAAGCAAAAGGGTGAGCACAACTAGCTCAGTAAAGAATATCATGACTAAAGATAATTCAATTATCAATAGCCTTCATCAACAATAAATCAGAGATTTAGAACATATGGTAAATGATAAAAATTTCAACCATAGTTGCAGCGGAACGAGCAATCCATTAGAAGAGTCAAATAGACTATAAAGTCTATTATCTTCTCCATGTTAAAAATCCACCAACAATGTTTTATCCATGTAACATCACTCAACAGTTCCTTTCCACAATCATATGAATAACTCATAATCATAATTGTGACTATAAATTTTTCTTCGCACCCAGGACGAAGAATATTTTCATCACCTGTCTTTACCTGAAACATCAAAGATCATGGTTATACCAAATCACAGTTCCTGTTTATAATCATACTAACAAATCCATCTTTGCACTACGGGCCAAAGATATTCAACAACAGTTCATCTTTGCACTACAGGCCAAAGATATTCATCAACAGACCATCTTTGAACTACAGGCCAAAGATATTCAACAACAGTTCATCTTTGCACAACGGGCCAAAGATATTCATCAACAAACCATCTTTGCACTACGGGCCAAAGATATTCAACAACAGTTCATCTTTGCACTACAGGCCAAAGATATTCATCAACAGGCCATCTTTGCACTACATGCCAAAGATATTCATCAACAATTCATATTTGCACTACAGGCCAAATATATTCATATCTCAAAGAAATATATAATCATTTCAGAATTTATATAAACAATAATTATAACCATGTTGATCAATTCACCTTTGCACTTAAGCTTAAGATATTCAATTATAAATTCAATGGTCATGATCATACCAGTCACAATTCAACTTTGCACTACAGGCCAAAGAGAACCCTAGTCATGATCATACCAATAATCTACCCATCTTTACACTTCAGTGAAAGAGAATTTCAACATCAGGGTTATAAAAATGTTATATATGATGATAAAAATAATATGATCAACATATAGTTTTAATCTCAAGAGTAATATTCGTAACTCATGAATAGTAAATCGTGAATAGTAACTCATGAATAGTAACCCCGACACAAAAGATAGAAATTCCACAATAAAATCCATACCAATATTTCGGTATAATGATATTGAAAGAATAACATTACTTAAATTTATAAACAATTTATTTTAATTGTTTACACTTTATTAATTAATGCATTTAATCATCATAAAATGCCAACTCTTACAATTTCATCATCAATAACCAAAACCCTCATCAAAAATCTGCATATACCTCATATAGGATTCTCAAGCCATAAAATCCTATTTTCCAATTTTCTTTCTTCACATAACATATTTAATTCATTTACTCATAACTAGTCCATTTTCATGAAAATACCAAATCAGTTCCAAAAATATTTCTTTTCTGGGATTTATCAGAATATAGTCCCATATTGAACATATATTTTTTTCAGAATTTTTAAAAGTCATTTACTATTTTTCATATGGTCAAAACAGCCGAATATTTAGACATTTATCAAAAATTGTACTTTTGTCCAAAAATTCTGAAATTAACAGAGTATACTTTCATCATATACATGTACTCCCAATAAAAATTTCATCAATTTTGGAGTTAACCACAAGGAATTATAAGCTGTTACTTTTAAAATAGTCTTTTCTCATAAAATTCATAACTCTCAATCTATACATCCAAAAATCACCATTTTTGGATACAATCAAGAAAACTCATCAAAATATCATTTCAAATTTTTTCATAATTTTTGAAGATCAGAAAAATTACGAAACTGAAAATCATAACAACCCTTAAAATCCATTACTATCCCTTATTATCCCTTACTATCCCTTACAATCCCTTACCTCAAAAGAGCAGCACTTCAGATTGGATATCAGATATGACGCTGAAGGAAACTCGCACTGATGAATAGCAACTCACCAAGTATCTAAATACTCACAAAATATACTCAATAATCTAGAGAGAGAAAGAGAGAAAGCTTATGTTTCTGGTGTGATTTTCAATTCTAACTTAGCCCTCTATTTATAGGAAAATTTTAGTAGGTTTGACCTGCAACCTGATGGATTTACCTGCTACTTTTTCCACCCACCACATTTGAAATATAATTCAGCACATTTCTTCACCAACCACAAGTGGGGCCCGCCAATTCTAGAATTTTCCACCAAAATAATAAACTCCAAAAATTCAACAATTTCTGAACCAGTCATCTTGTAAAATTCATAATAAATCATACGTTCATTTTTAACGGTTCAAAATTTATGGACATATACTCAACTTATATATGTATAACATATCCAAAAATTACCACGATCCAACGGTCGGATTAAAAATTATAACCCCCGCAAAATATCTCAAAAACCCTGATTTTTAATACCTCCATTCCGACAAAAATACTGATAAAAACCTCAACATTAACTCCTTCATTTTTAACCACAAAAATATATCCCTCATTTATATCCACATAATATAAATATTTCCTTATCATATGAATCAATAATTAATTATTCACAAATAATATTACAGAATCACATTTATGACAACCAGGCCGTTCTCAGGAAAGAGGGGGCTTTCCAATAAGAATTTCTCCTTACTAGCGCGCAATTAGATGACCAAACCTCTCCTTAGACAGAACTTTCTAGACATTGCCAATAATGTTATCTAATAATATTATTCAAATAATATGAATTATTGATATGATAAAGGAAAATACTGTGCAGCAACAATTATTGAAACAACAATAATATAAAATATCAACGCAGCAATTATTGAATCAATAAAATAAAATATTGAACAGTAATTACTGTAACAATTATTGAGTAGTGCCTTCTTACGTAAGAATCAATAATTTCAAAAATACTATGCAATACCGTGTGCTACTGTGCAATACTGCGTATTACTGTATTTTAACCACCGGGTATTCCAACAGTGTTAACGGTAACAACTACGCCATTATTTGTAAAAACTCAAATTTGTCGTTTTCTTCACCCGACAGTTATTCTGTTATGGGGCCCACAAATGGCTGCGCCGTCGTACGAATATTCCCCGACAGAAAGAATATTCCACGACCAAACGAATATTCCCCGACAACAATGATTATTTTATAACCACTTGCTTATTTTGAAAAAAAATCATATTTCACTCATAACTTTAAACTTTTATCAATTTAACCATTTACTGAATAGTAATTATAAGAAAAATTGAATAATTTTATTTCATAAAATTCGGGGTCTTACAATCTCCCCTCCTTATGAAATTTCGTCCCCGAAATTTACGTACCTGGTAATTCAAAGAGTTGAGAGTACCTTGCTTTAATTTCAGATTCCATCTTTCCTGTCATCATGATTTCTCCATTGCTCATCTCCTGTATTTCAAATATCATTCTAGAATACAGCTTCAAAACAAGGGTTAATTTAATAAATTAACATATCACATAATATTCCGATATTATGACTGACCAACAAATAAGCTTAGGTAAGACACACTAGCGAAGGATTTACTCATCTCTCCCCTCCTAGTTGTATTCCCCGATCTCCGCCAGAGATCATATCCCTAAGCTCTGATACCAAATGTAACAACCCCAAAATAGGTCCATTCCATCCAACCCATTCTGAGTCGTCAAATACATGGTACAGAAAATAACTACAACTTTATTACAACAATTGTCGTGCAAAATACAACAACATATATGATGTGAGGTTGGATACAAATATATACCAAATGTGACATTGGACACCATCATGTATCAGCACCTCACAAAGGTACCTTACATAAAGGTACAGTCAAAAACTGTTTTAGAAACTAGAATCTTTGGGAAGTGCTCAAGGAAACCTTCGTACATGAGAGGCCACGCGTCTAGGTTATGATAGATATCATATGGCCACAGAATTATCCTTGGTTGACCCAATAGACCCCATAAAAAAACGAGAAGATTACTATCATATTCTTCCCAATGGTGAGTCTTCTCTTGACATATCATTATCTCTACTGTCTCCAATTGAGAATTATACTTTAAACAAACACCAAGATTATATAGGTAGTGCTCGTATATATACCCAGCAAGTGGATGAGCACATCCCTGTCTTATGATGACACGAGGCTGTATGTCGTTAGACATCTTGTATGATAGTGGCAAACCACCCTTCCAACGTTGGGTACACCTTACCCTACTGGATTCACCAAATAAAACTACTAAATGAATTTTTCTATACTGCTTCGGGAGAACATCCACAGCTAGAGACCACCGTTCTATTTCCCCGTTACCCCCGCTCGACCCAGCTACACTCTTATTACCTGAAAGGAATTGTGAAGCAAAAGGGTGAGCACAACTAGCTCAGTAAAGAATATCATGACTAAAGATAATTCAATTATCAATAGCCTTCATCAACAATAAATCAGAGATTTAGAACATATGGTAAATGATAAAAATTTCAACCATAGTTGCAGCGGAACGAGCAATCCATTAGAAGAGTCAAATAGACTATAAAGTCTATTATCTTCTCCATGTTAAAAATCCACCAACAATGTTTTATCCATGTAACATCACTCAACAGTTCCTTTCCACAATCATATGAATAACTCATAATCATAATTGTGACTATAAATTTTTCTTCGCACCCAGGACGAAGAATATTTTCATCACCTGTCTTTACCTGAAACATCAAAGATCATGGTTATACCAAATCACAGTTCCTGTTTATAATCATACTAACAAATCCATCTTTGCACTACGGGCCAAAGATATTCAACAACAGTTCATCTTTGCACTACAGGCCAAAGATATTCATCAACAGACCATCTTTGAACTACAGGCCAAAGATATTCAACAACAGTTCATCTTTGCACAACGGGCCAAAGATATTCATCAACAAACCATCTTTGCACTACGGGCCAAAGATATTCAACAACAGTTCATCTTTGCACTACAGGCCAAAGATATTCATCAACAGGCCATCTTTGCACTACATGCCAAAGATATTCATCAACAATTCATATTTGCACTACAGG
Source organism: Panax notoginseng (assembly GCA_016801055.1). Classification (NCBI taxonomy): domain Eukaryota; kingdom Viridiplantae; phylum Streptophyta; class Magnoliopsida; order Apiales; family Araliaceae; genus Panax; species Panax notoginseng. Next base: position 77,706,137 of record CM029013.1, read on the forward strand.
CCAAATATATTCATATCTCAAAGAAATATATAATCATTTCAGAATTTATATAAACAATAATTATAACCATGTTGATCAATTCACCTTTGCACTTAAGCTTAAGATATTCAATTATAAATTCAATGGTCATGATCATACCAGTCACAATTCAACTTTGCACTACAGGCCAAAGAGAACCCTAGTCATGATCATACCAATAATCTACCCATCTTTACACTTCAGTGAAAGAGAATTTCAACATCAGGGTTATAAAAATGTTATATATGATGATAAAAATAATATGATCAACATATAGTTTTAATCTCAAGAGTAATATTCGTAACTCATGAATAGTAAATCGTGAATAGTAACTCATGAATAGTAACCCCGACACAAAAGATAGAAATTCCACAATAAAATCCATACCAATATTTCGGTATAATGATATTGAAAGAATAACATTACTTAAATTTATAAACAATTTATTTTAATTGTTTCCACTTTATTAATTAATGCATTTAATCATCATAAAATGCCAACTCTTACAATTTCATCATCAATAACCAAAACCCTCATCAAAAATCTGCATATACCTCATATAGGATTCTCAAGCCATAAAATCCTATTTTCCAATTTTCTTTCTTCACATAACATATTTAATTCATTTACTCATAACTAGTCCATTTTCATGAAAATACCAAATCAGTTCCAAAAATATTTCTTTTCTGGGATTTATCAGAATATAGTCCCATATTGAACATATATTTTTTTCAGAATTTTTAAAAGTCATTTACTATTTTTCATATGGTCAAAACAGCCGAATATTTAGACATTTATCAAAAATTGTACTTTTGTCCAAAAATTCTGAAATTAACAGAGTATACTTTCATCATATACATGTACTCCCAATAAAAATTTCATCAATTTTGGAGTTAACCACAAGGAATTATAAGCTGTTACTTTTAAAATAGTCTTTTCTCATAAAATTCATAACTCTCAATCTATACATCCAAAAATCACCATTTTTGGATACAATCAAGAAAACTCATCAAAATATCATTTCAAATTTTTTCATAATTTTTGAAGATCAGAAAAATTACGAAACTGAAAATCATAACAACCCTTAAAATCCATTACTATCCCTTACTATCCCTTACTATCCCTTACAATCCCTTACAATCCCTTACCTCAAAAGAGTAGCACTTCAGATTGGATATCAGATATGACGCTGAAGGAAACTCGCACTGATGAATAGCAACTCACCAAGTATCTAAATACTCACAAAATATACTCAATAATCTAGAGAGAGAAAGAGAGAAAGCTTATGTTTCTGGTGTGATTTTCAATTCTAACTTAGCCCTCTATTTATAGAAAAATTTTAGTAGGTTTGACCTGCAACCTGATGGATTTACCTGCTACTTTTCCCACCCACCACATTTGAAATATAATTCAGCACATTTCTTCACCAACCACAAGTGGGGCCCGCCAATTCTAGAATTTTCCACCAAAATAATAAACTCCAAAAATTCAACAATTTCTGAACCAGTCATCTTGTAAAATTCATAATAAATCATACGTTCATTTTTAACGGTTCAAAATTTATGGACATATACTCAACTTATATATGTATAACATATCCAAAAATTACCACGATCTAACGGTCGGATTAAAAATTATAACCCCCGCAAAATATCTCAAAAACCCTGATTTTTAATACCTCCATTCCGACAAAAATACTGATAAAAACCTCAACATTAACTCTTTCATTTTTAACCACAAAAATATATCCCTCATTTATATCCACATAATATAAATATTTCCTTATCATATGAATCAATAATTAATTATTCACAAATAATATTACAGAATCACATTTATGACAACCAGGCCGTTCCCAGGAAAGAGGGGGCTTTCCAATAAGAATTTCTCCTTACTAGCGCGCAATTAGATGACCAAACCTCTCCTTAGACAGAACTTTCTAGACATTGCCAATAATGTTATCTAATAATATTATTCAAATAATATGAATTATTGATATGATAAAGGAAAATACTGTGCAGCAACAATTATTGAAACAACAATAATATAAAATATCAACGCAGCAATTATTGAATCAATAAAATAAAATATTGAACAGTAATTACTGTAACAATTATTGAGTAGTGCCTTCTTACGTAAGAATCAATAATTTCAAAAATACTATGCAATACCGTGTGCTACTGTGCAATACTGCGTATTACTGTATTTTAACCACCGGGTATTCCAACAGTGTTAACGGTAACAACTACGTCATTATTTGTAAAAACTCAAATTTGTCGTTTTCTTCACCCGACAGTTATTCTGTTATGGGGCCCACAAATGGCTGCGCCGTCGTACGAATATTCCCCGACAGAAAGAATATTCCACGACCAAACGAATATTCCCCGACAACAATGATTATTTTATAACCACTTGCTTATTTTGAAAAAAAAATCATATTTCACTCATAACTTTAAACTTTTATCAATTTAACCATTTACTGAATAGTAATTATAAGAAAAATTGAATAATTTTATTTCATAAAATTCGGGGTCTTACATTTCTATACTGCTTCGGGAGAACATCCACAGCTAGAGACCACCGTTCTATTTCCCCGTTACCCTCGCTCGACCTAGCTACACTCTTATTACCTGAAAGGAATTGTGAAGCAAAAAGGTGAGCACAACTTGCTCAGTAAAGAATATCATGACTAAAGATAATTAAATTATCAATAGCCTTCATCAATAATAAATCAGAGATTTAGAACATATGATAAATGATAAAAATTTCAACCATAGTTGCAGCGGAACGAGCAATCCATTAGAAGAGTCAAATAGACTATAAAGTCTATTGTCTTCTCCATGTTAAAAATCCACCAACAATGTTTTATCCCTGTAACATCAATCAACAATTCTGGTCCACAATCATATGAATAACTCATAATCATAACTGTAGTTCTAATTTCTCTTCTCATCCAGGACGAAAATAATTTTCATCACCTATCTTTACCTGAAACATCAAAGATCATAGTTACATCAAATCACATTTCCTGTTCATAATCATACTAATAACTTCATCTTTGCACTACAGCCAAAGATATTCATTTATATCACCAGTTGGTCATGTTCATCTCAACACCTGCTCATCTTTGCACTACTGGCCAAAGATATTCAACAACATGTCATCTTTGCACTACGGGCCAAAGATATTCATCAACAATTCATCTTTGCACTACAGGCCAAAGATATTCATCAATATTTCATCTTTGCACTACAGGCCAAAGATATTCCTCAACAGTTCATATTTGCACTACGGCCAAATATATTCATCAACAGTTCATATTTGCACTACAGGCCAAATATATTAATATCTCAAAGAAATATATAATCATTTATATAAACAATAATTATAACCATGTTGATCATTTCACCTTTGCACTTAAGCTGAAGATATTCAATTATAAATTCAATGGTCATGATCATACTAGTCAATAATTCAACTTTGCACTACTGGCCAAAGAGAACCCAAAGTCATGATCATACCAATAATTTACACATCTTTACACTCAAGTGAAAGAGAATTTCAACATCAGGGTTATAAAAATGTTATATATGATAATAAAAACAATATGATCAACATATAGATTTAATCTCAAGAGTAATATTCATAAATCAACTATAATTTGGTTAGAAAAAGAAACCAATTTTATCGTGAATAGTAACTCGTGAATAGTAACTCATGAATAGTAACTCCGACACAAAAAGGTAAAAATTCCACAATAAAATACATACCAATATACATACCAATATTTTGGTATAATGATATTGAAAGAATAATATTTCTTAAGCTTATAAACAATTTATTTTAATTGTTTACACTTTACTAAATAATGTATTTAATCATTCTAAAATGCCAAACTCATAAGATTTCATCACCAATAACCAAAACCCTCATCAAAAATCTGCATATACCTCATATAGGATTCTCAAGTCATAAAATCCTATTTTCCAATTTTTTTACTTCACAAAACATATTTAATTCATTTACTCATAACTAGACCATTTTCATGAAAAATACCAAATCAGTTCCAAAAATATTTCTTTTCTGGGATTTAGCATAATATAGTCTCATAGTGAACATATATTTTTCTCAAAATTTTTAAAATTCATTTACTATTTTTCATATGGCCAAAATAGCCAAATATTTAGACATTTATCAAAAATTATACTTTTGTCCAAAAATTCTGAAATTTACAGAGTATACTTCTATCATATACATGTACTCCCAATAAATATTTCATCAATTTTAGAGTTAACCACAAGGAGTTATAAGCAGTTACTTTTAAAATAGTCTTTTCTCATAAAATTCATAACTCTTAATCTGTATATCCAAAAATCACCATTTTTGGACACAATCAAGAAAACTCATCAAAATATCATTTCAAATTTTTCCAGAATTTTTGAAGGTCAGAAAAATTACGAAATTGAAAAACATAACAACCCTTAAAATCACTTACTATCCCTTACCTCAAAAGTGCAGTATTTTTGACTGGAATGCAAAGCCGAAGGAAACTTATACTGAATAGCAACTCTTAAAGTATCTAAATACTCACAAAATATGCTTCATAATATAGAGAGAGAAAGAGAAAAAGCTTATGTTTCTGGTGTTATTTTCAATTCTAACTTAGCCCTCTATTTATAGGAAAATATTAGCACGCCGAAGCAGACTTAACCTGCAACCTGATGGCTTTACCTGCTACTATTCCCACCCACCATATTTAAAGAAAAATCTCAGTACATTTCTTCACCAACCAAGAGTGGGGCCCACCAATTCTAGAATTTTCCACCAAAATGATTAACTCCGAAAATTTAACAATTTCTGAACCAGTCATCTTGTAAAATTCATAATAAATCATACGTTCATTTTTAACGGTTCAAAATTTATGGACATATACTCAACTTATATATGTATAACATATCCAAATATCACAACGATCCAACGGTCGGATTAAAAATTATAACCCCCGCAATATATTTCAAAAACCCTAATTTGATTTTCAATACCTCCGTTCCGACAAAAATACAGATAAAATACCTCAACATTAACTCCTTCTTTTTTAACCACAAAAATATATCCCTCATTTATATCCACATAAAATAAATATTTCCTTATCATATGAATCAATAATTAATTATTCACAAATAATATTACAGAATCACATTTATGATAACCAGGCTGTTCACAGGAAAGAGGGGGCTTTTCAATAAGAATTTCTCCTTACTGGCGTGCAATTAGGTGACCAAACCTCTCCTTAGACAGAACTTTCTAGACATTACCAATAATGTTATCTAATAATATTATTCAAATAATATGAACTATTGATCTGATAATGGGAAATACTGTGCAGTAACAATTATTGAACAACAATAATATAAAATTTTAACGTAGCAATTATTGAATCAATAAAATAAAATATTGCACAGTAATTACTGTAACAATTATTGAGTAGTGCCTTCTTACGTAAGAATCAATAATTTCAAAAATATTATGCAATACCGTGTGCTACTGTGCAATAACGCGTATTACTGTATTTTAACCACCGGGTATTCCAACAGTGTTAACGGTAACAACTACGCTGTTATTTGTAAAAACTCAAATTTGTCGTTTTTTTCACCCGACAGTTATTCTGTTATGGGGCCCACAAATGGCTGCGCCGTCGTACGAATATTCTCCGACAGAAAGAATATTCCACGACCAAACGAATATTCCCTAACAACAATGAATATTTTATAACCACTTGTATATTTTGAAAAAAAAAATTCATATATCACCCTTAACTTTAATATTTATCAATTTAACCATTTACTGAATAGTAATTATAAGAAAAATTGAATACTTTTATTTCATAAAATTCGGGGTCTTACAATGAGCTTGTGTGAAGTATCTGTCAGTGCGATAAAACTATGTGTATGTGAACTATTATATATTGATTAGAAAATCTGTGACATTATAACACACACACACACACACACACACACACACACATATATATATATATATATATATATATATATATATATATATAGGGATTCCATCCACAGCAACCGGTTGTTGGGAGCAACCCATTTTTGGCCCAGCCGCTACAGGTTGTAGCGGCTTATAATAATAAATTTTTTTTTGATAAAGGCCGGTACAGGTTGCAGCGGCTGGACAAAATAGGTTGCTCCCCAACAACCGGTTGCTGTGGATGGAATCCCATATATATATATATGAGCAATGATCCATAGTATACATTTGCTATGAATTTAATAAATTTGAAAATTTTAACAAATTGTATATATGTATAAATTTACAACTTAAATCTTGTAAATTATAAATTTTACATCTTAAATTTTACAAATTGTATGTACAAATTTTACAACTTCAATCTTGCAAATTATAAATTATATCATTAATTATACATTTTATGTCTTAAATTTAACAAATTGTATATATAAATTTTACAACTTAAATCTTGCAAATTATAAATTATATCATAAATTATAAATTTAAAGTCTCAAATTTTAAAAATTATATCACAACTTAAATTTTACAAATTGTATTTATAATTTTTAAATTGTACAACTTGAAAAAGAAAAAAAATGACTCATTTGCTCTCTCTCCTCTCATCCTTTTCCCTAATCCTTCAAATTGTTTAGTCTTTCAAAATTTGGAAATTTTAATAAATTGTTTGTAAAAATTTTACAAATTATATCACAACTTAAATTTTACAAATTCTATTTATAATTTTATTTTTATAAATTAAAAAAGAAAAAAGAAAAGAAAATGACGCATTTGCTCTCTCCCCTCTTCTCTAATCTTTCAAATTGTTTTGTTCCTTCAAATTTATAAATTTTAACAAATTGTATGTATAAATTTTACAACTTAAATCTTGCAAATTATAAATTATAAATTTTATGTCTTAAATTTTACAAATTGTATGTATAAATTTTACAACTTAAATCCTGTAAATTATAAATTTAATGTCTTAAATTTTAAAAATTGTATGTATAAATTTTATAACTTAAATCTTGCAAATTATACATTATAAATTTTATGTCTTAACTTTTACAAATTGTATATATAAATTTTACAACTTAAATATTGCAAATTATAAATTATATCATAAATTATAAATTTTACGTCTTAAATTTAACAAATTGTATGTATAAATTTTACAACATAAATCTTGCAAATTTTATATTATATCATAAATTATAAATTTTACGTGTTAAATTTTACAAATTATATCTCAACATAAATTTTAGAAATTGTATTTATAAATTTAAATTGTATTTATAATTTTATATCTTATTTCTATGGTATTAGTTACTTTTTTTAAAGGGATAAAAAATATTATATTTATAATTTTTTTATAATTTTATAATTTTAAATTTTTAATAATTTTAATTTTTTTCTTTGGAGGCCGAATTATGAATATTGGTGTACATGATGTAACGGAACAGTAAATAGCCCTTTTTTAAATTAAGTCAAATCGTATATTTATACGGTCAACTGGTATTAAATACATAAAATTCGATCGAAATCTTGGGCGGACGTATTCCGACCAATTTTGGCCGGATTCAAAAATTAGAGGTTAAATTGTATCAAATTAGGTACTTGATGTTGTAAATTGTAAACCCAAATTCTTTGGGGGTTAAATTATAAATTTGATGATACTTCATGTAACAGAAGTGTAATTAGCCCTTATATTTAATTATACAAGTTAGATGTATACATTAAATATTTGAATTAAAATAGTTGATTAAAAATTAATTATGTAAATATAATATTTTTGTTACATTAAATAAATTATTTTATTTAGTGTATTAGTTTCTTTTTTATTGAAATGATCAAGAAATTATAATACATTAACTATTATATATAGTGTATGTGTTATGTAATATTTGAATATAAGCATGAGGTGTGGGAGTACATGATGTAGGATTTTAATCCGACGATTAACTTCAAGTATCTAAACAACGCAAAAGGCAAGTATCCCTAACCTATGCATTTTCTTTATGCAAGAGGTTTATTATTTCACAAATCTCAAACTTAATTCTATCCAAGCAAATATCTTGAATTGATTATACTTGATCAAATTCCTTCAATTAATTTTTGCAAGTATCCAAGCAAGTATTCTTGCAAGTACCCCAAAATAGGTCCATTCCATCCAACCTATTCTGAGTCGCCAAATACATGGTACAAAAAATAACTGTAACTTTATTACAACAATTGTCGTGCAAAATACAACAACACATATGCTGTGAGTTTGGATACAAATATATACCAAATGTGACTCATGTTCCAACCGTGGACATCACCTCACAATGACACCTTACATAAAGGTATAGTCAAAAACTGTTTTAGAAATTAGAATCTTTGGGAAGTGCTCAAGGAAACCTTCGTACATGGGAGGCCATGCGTCTAGGTTATGATAGATATCATATGGCCACAGAATTATTCTTGGTTGACCCAATAGACCCCAAAGAAAAACGAGAAGATTACTATCATATTCTTCCCAATGGTGAGTCTTCTCTTGACTTATCATTATCTCCACTGTCTCTAATTGAGAATTATACTTCAAACAAACACCAAGATTATATAGGTAGTGCTCGTATATATACTCAGCAAGTTGATGAGCACATCCCTGTCTTATAATGACACGAGGTTGTATGTCGTTAGACATCTTGTATGATAGTGGCAAACCACCCTTCCAACATTGGGTACACCTTACCCTATTGGATTCACCAAATAAAACTACTAAATGAACTTTTCTATACTGCTTCGGGAGAACATCCACAGCTAGACACCACCGTTCTATTTCCCCGTTACTCTCGCTCGACCCAGCTACACTCTTATTACCTGAAAGGAATTGTGAAGCAAAAGGGTGAGCACAACTAGCTCAGTAAAGTATATCATGACTAAAGATAATTAAATTATCAATAGCCTTCATCAATAATAAATCAGAGATTTAGAACATATGGTAAATGATAAAAATTTCAACCATAGTTGCAGCGGAACGAGCAATCCATTAGAAGAGTCAAATAGACTATAAAGTCTATTATCTTCTCCATGTTAAAATTCCATCAACAATATTTTATCCCTGTAATATCAATCAACAATTCTGGTCCACAATCATATGAATAACTCATAATCATAACTGTAGTTCTAAATTCCTCTTCTCATCCAGGACGAAGATAATTTTTATCACCTATCTTTACCTGAAACATCAAAGATCATGGTTACACCAAATCACATTTCCTATTCATAATCATACTAACAACTTTATCTTTGCACTACGGCCAAAGATATTCATTTGTATCACCAGTTGGTCATGTTTATCTCAACATCTGTTCATCTTTGCACTACTGGCCAAAGATATTCAACAACATGTCATCTTTGCACTATGGGCCAAAGATATTCATCAACAATTCATCTTTGCACTACAGGCTAAAGATATTCATCAATATTTCATCTTTGCACTACAGGCCAAAGATATTAATATCTCAAAGAAATATATAATCATTTCAGAATTTATATAAACAATAATTATAACCATGTTGATCAATTCACCTTTGCACTTAAGCTAAAGATATTCACTTATAAATTTAATGGTCATGATCATACCAATAAACGATTCAACTTTGCACTACTGGCCAAAGATAACCCATAGTCATGATCATACCAAAAATCTACCCATCTTTACACACAAGTCAAAGAGAAATATCATCATTAGGGTTATAAAAATGTTATATATAATAATAAAAATAATATGATCAATATCTAGTTTTAATCTCAAGAGTAATATTCGTAAATCAACTATAATTTGGTTAGAAAAAGAAACTAATTTTTATCGTGAGTAGTAACTCGTGAATAGTAACTCATAAATAGTAAACCCGACACAAAAGGTAGAAATTCCACAATAAAATCCATACCAGTATTTCGGTATAATGATATTGAAAGAATAATATTTCTTAAGCTTATAAACAATTTATTTAAATTGTTTGCACTTTACTAAATAATGCATTTAATCACTCTAAAATACCAAACTCATAAGATTTTATCACCAATAATCAAAACCCTCATCAAAAATCTGTATATACCTCATATAGGATTCTCAAGTCATAAAATCCTATTTTCCAATTTTCTTACTTCACAAAACATATTTAATTCATTTACTCATAACTAGACTATTTTCATGAAAAATACCAAATCAGTTCCAAAAATATTTCATTTCTGAGATTTAGCATAATATAGTCCCATAGTGAACATATATTTTTCTCAGAATTTTTAAAAGTCATTTACTATTTTTCATATGGCCAAAACAACCGAATATTTAGACATTTATCAAAAATTATACTTTTGTCCAAAAATTTTGAAATTTACAGAGTATACTTCTATCATATACATGTACTCCCAATAAAAATTTCATCAATTTTGGAGTTAACCACAAGGAATTATAAGCGGTTACTTTTAAAATAGTCTTTTCTCATAAAATTCATAACTCTCAATCTATACATCCAAAAATCACCATTTTGGGCACAATCAAGAAAACTCATCAAAATATCATTTCAAATTTTTCCAGAATTTTTGAAGGTCAGAAAAATTACGAAACTGAAAAGCATAACAACCCTTAAAATTTCTTTCTATCCCTTACAATCCCTTACTATCCCTTACCTCAAAAGAGCAGTACTTCTGATCGGTATGCAAAGCCGAAGGAAACTTGCACTGAATAGCAACTCTCAAGGTATCTAAATACTCACAAAATATGCTTCATAATATAGAGAGAGAAAGAGAGAAAGCTTATGTTTCTGGTGTGATTTTCAATTCTAACTTAGCCCTCTATTTATCGGAAAATTTTAGTAGGCTTGACCTGCAACCTTATGGCTTTACCTGCTACTATTCCCACCCACCACATTTGAAATATAATTCAGCACATTTCTTCACCAACCATAAGTGGGGCCCACCAATTCTAGAATTTTTCACCAAAATGATAAACTCCGAAAATTTAACAATTTCTGAACCAGTCATCTCGTAAAATTCATAATAAATCATACGTTCATTTTTAACGGTTCAAAATTTGTGGGCATATACTCAACTTATATATGTATAACATATCCAAAAATTACCACGATCCAACGGTCAGATTAAAAATTATAACCCCCGCAAAATATCTCAAAAACCCTGATTTTTAATACCTCAATTCCGACAAAAATACGGATAAAGACCTCAACATTAACTCCTTCATTTTTAACCACAAAAATATATCCCTCGTTTATATCCACATAAAATAAATATTTTCTTATCATATGAATCAATAATTAATTATTCACAAATAATATTACAGAATCACATTTATGACAACCAGGCCGTTCTCAGGAAAGAGGGGGCTTTCCAATAAGGATTTCTCCTTACTAGCGCGCAATTAGATGACCAAACCTCTCCTTAGACAGAATTTTCTAGACATTGCCAATAATGCTATCTAATAATATTATTCAAATAATATGAATTATTGATCTGATAATAGAAAATACTGTGCAGTGACAATTATTGAACAACAATAATATAAAATTTCAACGTAGCAATTATTGAATCAATAAAATAAAATATTGAACAGTAATTACTGTAACAATTATTGAGTAGTGCCTTCTTACGTAAGAATCAATAATTTCAAAAATACTATGTAATACAGTGTGCTACTGTGCAATAACGCGTATTACTGTATTTTAACCACCGGGTATTCCAACAGTGTTAACGGTAACAATTACGCCGTTATTTATAAAAACTTAAATTTGTCATTTTCTTCATCCAATCGCTTTCCGTTATGGGGCCCACAAATAGCTGCGCCGTCGTACGAATATTCCCCGACAGAAAGAATATTCCACGACCAAACGAATATTCCCCGACAAAATGAATATTTTATAACCACTTGCTTATTTTGAAAAATATTCATATATCACCCTTGACTTTAACTTTTTATCAATGTAACCATTTACTAAATAGAAAAATTGAATACTTTTATTTCATAAAATTTGGGGTCTTACACTTTTTGAATCTTTTACAAAGCAAATATTCTTATCTTGTGTCTTAATCTATATAATGTTTTTCTATTGTGCAAATTGTTGGTAAGTATCCCAAACTTACCTATATTCGATCAAGTTTCCCTAACTTATTTACATTCGAGCAAGTTATTTATATTGTATGCGTGTGCAAATTCCTTAACTTGTACAATTCGATATTTGCATACAAATTCCCTTTTTATTTTTGTAAGTTCTAAAATTCCTGAACTATTTAAAGATGAGTTTAAGCTAATCGTTTCAGCTAGACTCAAATTACAATATTTTGTCATAAGTCTTTAACATATTATAATAGAAATAGGTAGAGCTGTCCAACCAAATTGCTTTGGTTTGGAACTCAAGTTTGAGTATGAACACCCCATATTTGGGAAAAAAATTTACTATGCCAAAAAGGCAATAAAAACAAGATTGTAGTGTTGATCAACGCAGGGCATTAAGAGTTGATCATCCATCGTGCCCGGGACTCATGCGGTTAAACAGTTGAATTACTGTTATATTCATTTATAGCAAGAAAAACAAAGTTCAAGGTCAACTGACCGCTCGACATCTATAGTCACTATATTGTTTCAAAAATGCTAGCTATTTTTTTGTTATTCTGAAATTGATTCTGTTAACGCCACTCCCGAACAGATTCAATGGCTTCACAACTGTTGATCCGTTGTAAAAGTATTCTCAAAGAAAATATTTAACTCTTTTATGCGTTGTTTATTATATTCTATTACTTGTTGAGCAATTGAATGCCCATTCCTGCTTTGGAATTAAATGTTTTCAGTGAAACATGAACGCGTAGAAGGATCTGGCAAAGACAAGGGAAATGAGAATGTGAATGCATAACAAAAGACAGTTATTTGTTTTAACTAAGTGGATTATAATAATAATACAATATCTATCGTGTAATAATGTACTTAAAGGTTATCTTACCTGGGTAGCAAACTCTGATGTAATATTTTTAAGTATTTTATAAGTCAAGCAGGTTGAATGAAGGGTATTGTGTAGCACCAAGTACAAATTTTAATTACCCAAATTTAGAGGCGTCACAATAATTATTAGTGCAACTCCCACCCAAGTTATATTTATTCTCATACTAGAGATAAACGACTACATATTTGTACTTTTGACAAAAATTAATCATGCACTTTGCATGTTTATTAAGGCTGATATAATAATTACATTATATAATATATTTGAGCTACTTTAACACCCTAAATCAGATGAATCGAAGGCCATTTAAGAGAAAGGGACGAGGCACATTTGGAATTTGCATTATATAATATATTTGAGCTACTCTAACACCCTAAATCAAATCAGCCAAAGGCCATTTGAGAGAAAGGGACTAGGAACATTTGGGGGAAAATTAGGGTTTTGATTGAGAGAAACAAACTAATTAAGCGAATATGGACGAAAAACTAGGGTCTCGATAGAGAGAAAGGGACTAGGCAAAAAAAGTAGGGTTTTCATAGATTATTCTGGCGTAGTCAATAATTATTAGAATGGTTGTTTAAGTAAATGAGGTTTGGTGAAATCAACTTACTTCTATGGATTAGAGACTTTGATATAAAATATCAAGGACAAGAGTTAATTTGTCACACCACTATATGGAATGACTCACTTATTTCGCTTTCAGTTTACACATCAATATGTCTGTGTGTGTGTGTGTATATATATATATATATATATATATATATATACACACACACACACACACACACACACACACACACTCACTCACACACACACATACACACACAAACATACATGTACTATATATTTTTATGCTTGATGATAATTTAAAAGGTTGTTAATACATTTGATAATATGTATGTGCTACTATATAGAGCTAGTAAGAAAGTGAAAAATGAGGACAATTATAAACATTGCGAAGAGAGAAGAAGTTGGATTCTTTTGAAGTCGACTTTAAGGGGCTTATAAATGAAAAACATATAGGGTTAATTACATATTCTATTATATTTTTTAAAATAATTATAACAATAGTGTACTCATAAAATATTTACACAATTAATACAATTTCATATTTATTTACAATATTAGTGCAATTAGAATTCCTTAATTTAGGGAATTAGTATGCAATTAAGATTCCTTAATTTAGGGATTAGTTATCCCCATAACTTCTCTCTCTCCTCATCTAGAACAACTGCATACTAATTACAAGAACAAAACAACATCCACGCTCCTACTCCTCCACCCTCCTCATCCACGCTCCGTCTCCCTCCAATGATCGGCCATCATCACCAACAAAGAAAGAGGCACCATCATTTCACAGATTTCTAAAGCCAGGAGATTTAGCCCAAATTAGAGACTCCAAATTCACGGCTAAATCAAGAAAATCCAGACCCAACACCCCATGGAAGATGCCCCTTCTTTCCCTTTGGGGGACTAATATACAAAAAAGGAAATAACAAGATGATGATACTAGAGATGATTCTTCGGTGGAGAAGAAACCAAGAATTGTTTGGAATGATGGTATACATACAAAGTTCGTGGATGCCATTGAACAAATTGGCTATGAACGTAAGGATATTTTTTTTAAAAATGATTTATTTAAGACTCCAAATTTCTTTATCAAATGTTATTTTTTTTAATTCTTTTATTAGTTTTTTAAATTATTTATGAGGTTGTTCCCAAGAAAAATAGTTGAAGTTATGAATGTTGACAAGAAAATAGTGCGACAAAACTATGTGTATGTGAACTATTATATATTGACTAGAAAATCTGTGACATTATAACACACACACACACACACAATATATATATATATATATATATATATATATATATATATATATATATATATATATGTATACCATTTTAGGCGGAAGCAGATTGTATGAATTTAAGTGAATGAGAGGTGCAAATGAACACAGTTCAATTACTAAAAATATACTTTTATTGATTGAAATAAAAACTGTTTACAAATATACAGACTGAATAACTTTTACAATTACAAATTACAAATTGACTAGACTTACTTAAAACATTAAGAAATGTATAAGAGTAGAAGAGGGGCTAAGATAGGCTTAACAGCGGTGGAGGCAAAAGATTCATCTGAGAAGGAACTCAGAGTCTTTAGAAGTCTGCCTCAAAAACTAAGTTCGGTTTCCTTTTATAGAATAAGGAAAGAACTATTACAAAGTTACTATTACAAAATAATTAAATGATTACAGACAAAAATTACTATTCATGAACAGTGTTGACTTTTTTATTATTCATTGACGCGTCTGGCAACTTTTGACAAAGTGGCCACGACTTTTGACTTAGGAAATGCTTTCGGTGGAAAGGAGATGCTTTCGGTGGAAAAGACGAAGCTGCTTTCGGCTGAGAGCATCTTTTGACTGACTGCAGGGAGAAGGTGCATGTGACTGAGGAGATAAGTCAGGCAAATGGGTCCTGAGCATCCTGTAGATTGATGGTGCCGTAATGGTCATCATCTTCCTCATAATAACTGTGTGAATCAGATGAAGAACCTGCAGAGGCCCTTTCATGAAATTCATCAATTCTTTTATTTAAGGCATGTGCAATTAATTTTAACTCTTTTCCGGAACAATCTTTGAAATCTGAAATGTTACGGGAACAAGATGAACCAGTGGGACTGACTCTAGACTCTTTTGATTTTTTACTTGACTCTTTTGCTTTTTGGCTAGAAGGTTCTTCATTTGAAGATGGGAGAACCTTGAGAGAAGAAGCAGGAAATTCTAACTAGACTTGACCTACAATTCTATTGACATCAAATTTGTCCCACCATTTGACAAACCATTTACGAGTGACTAGGGGAAAAGGATCTGCCGAAGGAGATGTAGGAGAAGCATTGTGACTGATATCACAGGTTGGGGGTTGAATGTGATATTCCCATCGAAGAATCCAGGGAATCTTATATTTATTCACAAACTGGAGAAGGACTGGGACACCTTCATATGCTGGATCAATTTTTTTGTGATTACAAAATTGATTGAGCTAGACTTTCAGAGGATCAGGAAGAAGGTCATAGGTAGAACCAAATCTTGACCACCAATGCGAAAACCAATATGGGAAATGACTTTTGAATTTATAATCGAATTGAACGAACCAAGAATGAATGTGTGACTCATTTTGATGGAGAAAAACTTTATACCAAGCTTCCATGTAATCATAATAACAAAAAGAGTTATCTTGATTAGAAAGCTGCATAAAATCAGAGGGATGTTTTCCCCATTCGGACATCTGAATAAACTGTTTAATATATAACGAATGGTAAAGAACTTTGGCTTTATCATTGTTGGCATAAATAGGTTTAATAAAGATTGAATCTATTTCAACAAGGATATCCTTATAATACACAAGGGATTTATAAGGAGCAAGGGGCATGAAATGCCATCCAGAAGGAAAGAACTGGGAGGTTAATTTTACTGGGTCATTTCTGGGTTTCATATGAGGTTCAATATGAAATAAGAAATTGGTCCATCTAAGCATGTACTCAGAGGGAGGATTACTGGGATTTGGACTAGAGGCTTTGGACTGAAAAGGGTCAACTGGAATTGGGTTACTAGCTAAGGCTGAACTATAGGGTTTGGGCATTGTCCCAAGGACAGTGAACTTGTTACTGGTTTGGTAAATTGGGTTTATTAGATAAGGAACCAAGGCTCCTTTTGGCTGATTACTTGGGCCAGTAGGGCGACCCGGACCACGAGAGATTGATGCACCGCGGATACTCATGATGGATGCATGGTACCTGTGTTAATAAATTCCCGAGTAAGAAAATCAGGAATGGAATTGTTACTGCCTTTAATATATTCAATATCAAAATCAAAGATACTCAAAAGGGCTTGCCATCTAGCAAAGGAGTGTTTAGAAGCTATGTTTTCAACATCTTTCTCTAACACATATTTTACAGATTTGCAGTCAATTCGAACCAAAAATTTTTGATTTAATAAATCAATTTGAAATTTATTAATACACAATACAAGAGAAAGTATTTCT
This sequence comes from Panax notoginseng, assembly GCA_016801055.1. Lineage (NCBI taxonomy): Eukaryota > Viridiplantae > Streptophyta > Magnoliopsida > Apiales > Araliaceae > Panax > Panax notoginseng. The sequence goes on from CM029013.1 coordinate 77,723,224, forward strand.
TTTTTAGTAGTACTATAATTTAACTGTGTACTATTCCACGCACCGGAATAGAAACGGACGATTTGTTCTGGGGAATCTGGAGTTAACTTTTGCTTGAGAATACCTCCGAATCCAATATCAGAGGCGTCAGTTTCAACAATTTTAAATGCAGAATCATTGGAAATACCAAGGCAGGGCAATGCCTTGACGTATTTTTTGACTTGTTGGACGACAGAAGTATGAATGTCAGTCTATGGTGGAGGATTGTCTTGCAAACGCTGAAAGAGAGGTTTGCAAATTTTCCTGAGGTTTTTATAGAACTTGCCAATATAATTGAGCGAGCCCAGAAACCTCTAAAGTTGGGTTTTATGGGTAATTTTATCTGGGAATCTGTCGGCGAATTGAATAGCTCTATCAATTGGCCATATGAGTCAGCGATATATAATTAATCCAAGAAACCGAACTTTAGCTTGAAACAAGCTGCATTTGGAAAGTGAAAGAACAAGTCCATTGTCTTTGACCGTTTTAAAAAATGACTTCAAATGTTTGACGTGTTCTTCAATCGAATTAGAAAAAATGAGAATATCATCAATATACACAACAATAAAATGACTGAAGGGATTTAAGATGTCATTGAGGATATTCTGGAATTCACTGGGAGCATTTTTTAAGCCAAATGCTTGGACATTCCATTCGTAATGACCAAATAGAGTGGTAAATACAGTTTTATACCTGTCATCCGGGTGAATAGCAATTTGCCAGAAACCAGATTTGAGGTCAAATTTACTAAAGATGGTGGCATTACTTAACCGGTTAATGAGGTCATCTTTATTAGGTAGGGGATACCTAATCCATTCTAGGACTTTGTTTAATGGCTTGTAGTTGATTACTAACATGGGAACACCTCTTTCCTTTTCTGCTTCATTGTTAACATAAAAGGCAGGACATGACTAAGGGGATTTACTGGGTCTAATTAATTTTTTACTAAGGAGATCATTTATTTCCTTTTTACATAACTCCATTTGTTCATGATTCATTTGAATAGGCCTGACCTTAGTAGGAATCAAATGTTCTTTGAATTTCTTAGCGTAAGGGAGCCTTACAACATGTTTTTTCCGATGCCAGAAGGCATTAGGAGAATCAGAACAAAGGTTGTCCTTTAAATAAGTTTTTAACTCTTCAATTTTTTCAAGAACATCTTTATGTTGAAGCTGTTCTTCAATTCTTTTGTATTTAATTTCTTCTTTTAAGAAATTTAAATGGGTAGATTTACAGTTTAATAAATTTAATGACTTGGAAATGGACTCTTCTTGAATAAATTTTAAATATCTTTCTTTTGGTTTAATAAGAAATTTAAATGTTATTCTTTTACCTAAATGTTTACAGCTTAATCCTTCATTACTTGTAGTAAACGGGTATAACAAATATATAAATGGTAACCCTAAAATGATTTTATCGGTAAGATTGCGAATTAAAACAAATGATGTTTTAAAACACATATTATCTTGACAGATATGCACCTTAGGCAGTTTATATTTTATTTCCATTTGACTACCATTTGCTGAATTTAATTTTTCATTGGTTTTCTTGTAGTATTTGGTTGGAATAAGACCTTCCTGAATACAATTCAAATCCGCACCTGTATCAACTAAGGCGGGAAGACGTATTGATAAAGTTTTATCGACAACCATATCAATAGAGATATACCATTTCTGAATGGTAATATCTTTAAGTCTTTTAAGAGAAAGACCTTGAACGAATAGATCTGGTTCATCTTTAATTCCTGAAGATTCTGGTTCATCGTGATCTTCATCACTAGAGGAGGAATCATGAACTTGAAGATCTGATTTCTGGTTCTCTAAGTCTTTTCTTAAATCAGAGACTTCAATCTGTAAATTAGATATCTCTTTTTTAAGTTTATTAACTTCTTGATTCAATTCTGGAAGGGTAACTTCTTTAACTGGGGTTTTAAATCTTTCTAGGGTTTTATTAAGGCTAAATATCGGTTTATCTTTAGCTTTAAAAATCTTGTCTTTAACTCTAGTGTCTTTGGTTAATAAATCTTTTAACTGCTTAGTATATTGAATCTTAAGCTCAGGATCAGAAATTTTACTAATTAAGTCGATTAACAAAGAGCTTTCTTCATCCTCTTTGGTAATAACACTTAATCTTTTAGTGCAACAATTTTCATTACAGTTATCAGCACAAATAGTGACTTCTTCTTTATAAGTTTCACTGTTACTAGTACTGTTTTTAGAAGAATAGGGTATATCAGACCCTTCATCATTATCTGCATTGTTTTCTATTCTCATTAACTCTAATAATTGTTATGTATCTTCATTAGAGATATTTAACTGAGATAATTTTTGTTTTACTTTACATTCATTTTTGTAATGGCCTTTTTGCCCACAATTGTGGCAAACGATTTTACTCTTATCATATTTTTTAGTCCTTTTATTATATTTTTTATTAACTGGTTTGGGTTTATTATAATAATCGTTTTGATTGTTATCTTTTTTATGAGTATGTTTACGTTTGTGACGTTTATGTGTTCTAGGATGATCAATATGTCCGTGCTTATGCTTTCTTCTAGAGGGAGCAATAGGAGGCAGACCATATTGTTCACAAAATATTCCTAACTCATATTTTGCTTTTTTCTTATCTTTACTTGCTTGTTTGGCTAATTTAAAATCAATACACATTTTTAAACCTATTTTTTGAATATAACTGATTATGTCACCATAAGTGAGATTATCATAATTAATATATCCTAAGTTTTTACTCAACTCTTCTCTAACTTTGTGAGCGAACAGTGAAGGCAAACCATTTACAAACTTTTCTTTCCAGAAAGGTTTGTTGCTATCATTTCGCAGCATAACTCTAGAGGTAAACACATCTTTGTACCACCTGAAGTCACTAAGAGTGGGACAAGTGAGATTACTGAGTTGATCATGAATTCTTTCTGTTATGTTACTAGGAATTCCTACAAAATGTTTTATTTTGGTAAAAATTAGAGTATTTACTCCATCAGGCGGACCAACACCGACATCTTCATCGAAGATGGGATTGCCATCATCGTCTAACTGGATAGCATGAATTATAGATACTCGAGTATCTTCAGTGAGATGTCTCTCCCACCAGGATCTGAGAATACCCGTGAATCCACTAGCTATTAACTCAACAATTTCTGGTTGTGACAGATTGTTGAATTTAGTTATATAGCTATTTGCTACCATGGACATGTGATTTAATTTGTTTAGTATTTCTTGTTCACTAAGACCATCAATGTTCCATTCATAAATTTTATTAGCTGAAACAGAGAATTGTTTGTCTAGGTTTCTCTCTTCGAATTGCAGATCCGGAGGAGTATGTCTAGAATACCAATTCCTAGTTAAACTAGTATTTTTGACTGTTAACTTGTTCAATTGGTCATTAAAATCTGGGATTGAAGTAGAATTAGAATAGTCAGATTGACTATCACTTTCAACTTCAGTTTTAACTTGATCCAAAGTAGAGACAGTGCCACTTGGACCAGGTTCAGTTTTTAATTTTTTTGAATAACTTGTCAGTAGATTTAATTAGGTTGCTATCATCATTGGGTAATCCTAATTTACTTCTATTTTCATGTAGGTTAATCAAAGGATGATCAATTTTAGCATCTGGTTTTTTAGTACTCGTTTCTTCAAATTTTTCTTCAATTCTATCAAGCTGCCTTCCAACAGTAGCTAGATATTGATTACTAAAATTTAGTTGTTCAATAATTTTTTTATCATCTTTATTGCCATCGGAAATTTTAAAGGGACTGTCAACAACAGACGTGTTCTTAACTGGGATAAGGACGGTTTCTAGCGGAGGATGACTAGAACAGACCTTAGACCTATCTTCTTTAACCCATTGACTTTTTGTTATAACATTACACTTACTTTGGTATTGATCATACCAGTCACAAAAGGTAATGTTTATTTTTTCATTTTTTAAGAATCGCTTCCATCTATTAACAATTTTGTCTCGCTCCTTTTCTGTTGGGTGGTTTGAACGAAATAAATGTCTTTTATCTTTGTTATTTTTAGAATTAAAATCCTGTACAAGATTATCCCATTCAAGAATAAAATCTTTTTTAATAACTCTTATCTGATTGTTAATAGGAATTTCGAAATCAGACTGAGTGGGAAGCTCAGAAGGAGTAGGAGAGGAAGAACTCTCTTCTTCTACTAGATCCTTTTGAGTATAACATGGGTGACTAGCTTGACCATGATGTAAAATACCTTTTAATTTAAGATCTCTTAAAGAAGGGTTATTAAGAATTTCAGTGTCTCTTCTTGAAGACGCTATAGTACTAGCAGAATCTTCAATAATAACTGGTCTTTTACTGCGTTCAAAACTTTTTTTTATAGTTCCATCTAAAAATTGTCTAACATTTTCAAGGTTCATTAGATTGTTAACTACAGGTTGTTCAGGTATTTCACTGGGTAAAGTCCATTGACTAGGAAGAGTAATATCTTTCCAGAGAATGGTTCTCGGGATCTGAATATTAGCATCACTAGTTGAACTTTGAATTAAGACAGTTTGATCTTTTGGACTTTTATTGAGATCATGAACGTTTAGGTTAGTTTTCATGGTCTTATAATAAATCCGGTAAATCAAAGCTATCGGCTGAGAATCCTCAATCATTTGAGTAATTTCTCCAGCGGTTTTAATATTTAATGTCAAGGCTTTTAATAAATTTTTATCACTTAGGCTCAATGTGAAATCAGGAAAGCAATTGAAATGGATAGGTCCATTATGCAGACTAGATTTCATTGCGCCGATCATACTAGGATAATTATTCAAGAATCGTGCATCTCTAAGGCAGAGATAAATACTTGAATTAATTCCTTTAATGTTTAAAGGTTTAACTGCCACTTGAACTAATCTAATGTGAATAAAATTGTAACCTTTCTTTTTATGTTTTTTGATGACTTCGGGATCCAAAAGACTACAATTTTCGTATTCTTTATTAATAGCATAAACCTTTTCAACAGTTTTGACATTATAATCTGTTTTAAAATTGTCTAAAAATGTTGACTGATAAATTTCCTTAGGGGAGACCCTAGGTATATTCCAATTGTATAAGGCTTGACTGATATTTTCATAACTGTGAGTTTCCTGGTTAACTATGTCTGGGACAGGAGGCAAAGTTGACCGGTTACTAGTTGAGGAGTTAGATCTAAACAATCTATTCATTTTTACCAAGTTCAAAATAAATTTTTATTCATTATTCTTCTATTCATACCCTATTACCTTAAGCAGACTCATACCTATGTTCAAAAACCAACACTGCTCACTCAAGAGGCTTACAAAGGTTTGACACGAACAATGTGGACTACAGTAAATCAGGTGACTTCTGAATAAGAACAAAAGAGAAATTTTGAAAACGGTTGAAGATGAACAGTTGTAAATATCTTACTGGCAACTAGAACTGAAACAACATGGCTCTGATACCATTTTAGGCGGAAGCAGATTGTATGAATTTAAGTGAATGAGAGGTGCAAATGAACACAGTTTAATTACTAAAAATATACTTTTATTGATTGAAATAAAAACTGTTTACAAATATACAGACTGAATAACTTTTACAATTACAAATTACAAATTGACTAGACTTACTTAAAACATTAAGAAATGTAGAAGAGTAGAAGAGGGGCTAAGATAGGCTTAACAGCGGTGGAGGCTAAAGATTCATCTGAGAAGAAACTCAGAGTCTTTCGAAGTCTGCCTCAATAACTAAGTTCGGTTTCCTTTTATAGAATAAGGAAATAACTATTACAAAGTTACTATTACAAAATAAATGATTACATACAAAAATTACTATTCATGAATAGTGTTGACTTTTTTACTATTCATTGACGCGTCTGGCAACTTTTGACAAAGTGGCCACAACTTTTGACTTGGGAAATGCTTTCGGTGGAAAGGAGATGCTTTCGGTGGAAAAGACGAAGCTACTTTCGGCTGAGAGCATCTTTTGACTGATTGCAGGGAGCAGGTGCATGTGACTGAGGAGATAAGTCAGGTAAATGGGTCCCGAGCATCCTGTAGATTGATGGTGCCGTAAGGGTCATCATCTTCCTCATAATAACTGTGTGAATCAGATGAAGAACCTGCAGAGGCCCTTTCATGTAATTCATCAATTCTTTTATTTAAGGCATGTGCAATTAATTTTAACTCTTTTCCGGAATAATCTTTGAAATCTGAAATGCTACGGGAACAAGATGAACCAGTGGGACTGACTCTAGACTCTTTTGACTTTTTACTTGACTCTTTTGTTTTTTGACTAGAAGGTTCTTCATTTGAAGATGGGAGAACCTTGAGAGAAGAAGCAGGAAATTCTAACTAGACTTGACCTACAATTCTATTGACATCAAATTTGTCCCACTATTTGACAAACCATTTACGAGTGACTAGGGGAAAAGGATCTGCCGAAGGAGATGTAGGAGAAGCATTGTGACTGATATCACAGGTTGGGGGTTGAATGTGATATTCCCATTGAAGAATCCAGGGAATCTTATATTTACTCACAAACTGGAGAAGGACTGGGACACCTTCATATGCTAGATCAATTTTTTTGTGATTACAAAATTGATTGAGCTGGACTTTCAGGGGATCAGGAAGAAGGTCATAGGTAGAACCAAATCTTGACCACCAATGCGAAAACCAATATGGGAAATGACTTTTGAATTTATGATCGAATTGAACGAACCAAGAATGACTGTGTGACTCATTTTGATGGAGGAAAACTTTATACCAAGCTTCCATGTAATCATAATAACAAAAAGAGTTATCTTGATTAGAAAGCTGCATAAGATCAGAGGGATGTTTTCCCCATTCGGACATCTGAATAAACTGTTTAATATATAACGAATGGTAAAGAACTTTGGCTTTATCATTGTTGGCATAAATAGGTTTAATAAAGATTGAATCTGTTTCAACAAGAATATCCTTATAATACACAAGGGATTTATAAGGAGCAAGGGGCATGAAATGCCATCCAGAAGGAAAGAACTGGGAGGTTAATTTTACTGGGTCATTTCTGAGTTTCATATGAGGTTCAATATGAAATAAGAAATTGGTCCATCTAAGCATGTACTCAGAGGGAGGATTACTGGGATTTGGACTAGAGGCTTTGGACTGAAAAGGGTCAACTGGAATTGGGTTACTAGCTAAGGCTGAACTATAGGGTTTGGGCATTGTCCCAAGGACAGTGAACTTGTTACTGGTTTGGTAAATTGGGTTTACTGGATGAGGAACCAAGGCTCCTTTTGGCTGATTACTTGGGCCAGTAGGGCGACCCAGACCACGAGAGATTGATGCACCGCGGATACTCATGATGGATGCATGGTACCTGTGTTAATAAATTCCCGAGTAAGAAAATCAGGAATGGAATTGTTACTGCCTTTAATATATTCAATATCAAAATCAAAGATACTCAAAAGGGCTTGCCATCTAGCAAAGGAGTGTTTAGAAGCTATGTTTTCAACATCTTTCTCCAACACATATTTTACAGATTTACAGTCAATTCGAACCAAAAATTTTTGATTTAATAAATCAATTTGAAATTATTAATACACAATACAAGAGAAAGTATTTCTTTTTTAATAGTACTATAATTTAACTGTGTACTATTCCACGCACCGGAATGGAAAAGGACGATATATTCTGGGGAATCTGGAATTAACTTTTGCTTGAGAATACCTCCGAATTCAATATCAGAGGCGTCAGTTTCAACAATTTTAAATGCAGAATCATTGGAAATACCAAGGCAGGGCAATGCCTTGACGTATTTTTTGACTTGTTGGACGACAGAAGTATGAATGTCAGTCCATGGTGGAGGATTGTCTTGCAAACGCTGAAAGAGAGGTTTGTAAATTTTCCTGAGATTTTTATAGAACTTGCCAATATAATTGAGCTAGCCCAGAAACCTCTGCAGTTGGGTTTTATGGGTAATTTTATCTGGGAATCTATCGGCGAATTGAATAGCTCTATCAATTGGCCGTATGAGTCCGCGATATATAATTAATCCAAGAAACCGAACTTTAGCTTGAAACAAGCTGCATTTGGAAAGTGAAAGAACAAGTCCATTATCTTTGACCGTTTTAAAAAACGACTTCAGATGTTTGACGTGTTCTTCAATGGAATTAGAAAAAATGAGAATATTGTTAGGTTTGTAATATTCATGAACGCAATCAAATTGCATAAAATAGCGGAAACGTGAAAAAATCATAGTTTAAATTTTTTACAAACCATATACCCGGATCACCCTTTATGCAATTATTAATTAAACGAAAAAGAAAGAACAAGAATCATACCCTTGAAGATCCGAGCTTCCTCAGGTACAAGTTCACCTCCAATCCTTTTCGCGTCCAACTTGAATCCACCGGGTTTTGTTCCTTCCTTTGATCAACGTTAGCCACCCAAGTGTTTGGCCTCTAGAGGTGATCCACCAAGGAAGAAGAAAGATCCAAGAAGATGGGTGTTTGGCAAAACCCTAGTTTTTTCTATCTCTATAGAAAAGAGCGTACTCTCCAACCATTGGAATAACGTATATTTTGATATCTGATATAAGACTCCTCTTATAAAGATATCAAGTAACCCTATTAAAAATAAGGTATTATTTATTTAATTAAACTCTTTTAATTAAATGGGCTCCCTAATCTTATTAGGGATAATTAATTAAACTCCTTTAAATAATTTTTCCTCCTAATCCTATTAGGAATAAATGAGAGTACATATATTAAATTAATTCCTAAACTCTTTTAGAAATTAAAATAATAATAATTGTAATAATATTGATAAGACTCCTCTTATTAATTTATATTCAATATTTCTAAAATATTAAATAATAAATATTAAGCTATTTAATTTATTCTATCACCATAGATTAAATTAAATATACTTAACATATTATTACGATTATGCCATTAACTTCTTAAATAATTATTATTCTTTTTATGGTGTGACCCTTTAGGTTCTCCATATTAAACCGGTTGTGAATAAATCAATTAGAACAATTCTAATTTTATTTAAATAAATAAATTAAATAATTAATTTATTTAAATAAATATTATTTATTCTACAATAGGGATAAGCCTCCCTAGCGATCAACGACTTTCCAGATAATATATATTTCAACATTAATCATAAAAGAACCTTTGAGTAAATAGTTACCGTACAATTCAATCCTTCCACCATTCAATGTCCCAATTAAGTATAAGACATGGAATTACTGTCAAGTCTTATTTTATTTAATTGTATGTATTTCGACTCTTAAATGCACAACTCCAAATAATTCAAATTAGAAACTCCTTTCTAATTTCATTCTGCCTTGGCCAAGGACTACTGGGTTGTCATTTATCGAATCACATAGGACATTTCTTTTCTTTTACTAGAAGTGGTAGATTCTTTATTGATCATATATTATCTCCATGTACAACTTATTATACCCAAGCATACCCTTTGATATACCCTAAGGGTCTTAAGGAATAAGTCAAAGTATAACTCATCATACACAAGATACTATGATGATCTCAAGTCCAAAGATCACTTGCACTACTATCACTACAGGAATTCCCTATTGACAGGCAAGTAAAACTCCATTAGGTATTCCTTAGCGAGCCACATTCAGTGAACTTATTCTCTAATAAGCACCTACATACTTACTTTAGTGTCTCCACACAAATGATCATGAGATCAATCATTCTCATCCAATGAGCAAGCAACGTATGTACCAATCTATCCGGATTCACTAATCCCCAATTTAGTAATCCAACGATTGGGAACTATTTTAGTTTTAAGCTTTCTAAGAATTTAGATCTCATTAGAATGATCATCATCATTATTCTAAAAGCATTGCTTAAAACTATGGGTTTATCACATATTATAAAATAGCATCATGTAGATAATTAAAAGCCTTTAATAAATAATACTTTTTATTAATAAATGAATAAGATTGTTACAAAGTATATGCTTTATCATCAAACATGATTGGCTTGTGTGCATACTACTTTCAATCTCCCACTTGCACTAAAGCCAATCGTCATGGTATCTCATACTCTTCTTCTCTAAGTGACGATTATCCTGCTGTTGGATAAGCTTCAGTAAATAGATATGTAATGTTGTTCTTGAGAGTCCACTATCTCTATAGTGATTTCTCATCTTTCAATGATTCCTATAATCAAATGAAAGTGCCACAACACATGTTTAGATTCAAGATGAGACTTAGGAACTATTCCTAGTTCTGTAATGAACTTTTATCCAAACAATCAACTTGCAGCTTCATTTATAGCTATATACTATGTCTTTATCACTAAACCAACAACTCTTTGCTGTTTGGAACCTTTCCAATTCACTGCACCACCGTTCAAGGTAACACTTTACCTTAAAGTGAATTTTCTGTCGTCTTGGTCTGTCTGAAAAACTTGAGTCTGTTAAGTCCTCTAGTTTTAATTCAGACCCACCATAAATATAATCACATCCTTAGTGCCAGTTAAGTACTTTAAGATGTTTTTCACTGTCTTACAGTGATCTTCTCTAGAATATGACCGATCAACATCAGGTCTCGTACATTTCGTTGCATACATGATAGTTACTCATGTGATCTCTCTTTTAGAGTCTATGAGGACTATTAAGAGAGATACACTCCATGTCTCAACAACATGAGACATCTGATGGAGTTTGCCATGCTAAACAACTTTAGCATCAAATGAATATACGTTCCATGGGTTAAGTCGAGCATCCTTTTAAATCTATATATATAGATTTGTATCCCCAATTAAGATACTCTTCCCAAATCATTCATGGAGGAATGTTTAGACAACTTTATCTTTACTGATTGTAGCATTGGTATATCATTCCTTATCCGTAGTATATCAACATATAATACTAGGAATGTCACATCGCTCCCACTGACCCTTTTGTACACACTAGAACTCTTACCTCATCGTAAGTAACTAGATCATCATCTTCTATGATACGTACCTCATCATCATCATCCATGATGAATCCATACCTCCCAGGTATGTTCAGTACTATTCTAGATTTACGATTCAGTTGTGGCACAATAGGCCTATCTACAGGTTCCTCTAGTTTTAACTTATAGTATTTTGTGGTTCTTGAACTCTTCAAGATCAATTATCCTCCCACTAGCCCCTTCAATGATAAACATTTTTATCTTAGAAGATAGCGTGTTTCGCAATAAACACCTTTTGCTAAGTAGGATTATAGAACATATGCCCTAAACTTACTTTAGGATGTCCCACAAATCTGTACTTGTCAAATTTTTTCCCAAGCTTATCCTTTGAAACCTTTTCATATAAGTTGGACAACCCCTTATCTTAACATACTTAAGATTAGGAATCCTCCCTGTCCATAACTTTTATGGAGTCTTGGGGCCAGATTTTGAGGTTACCTTTTCGTAGATATGCAGCCATTTCTAGGGCATAACCCCAGAAGGATACTGGAATGTCAGTAAAATCATTATGGACCGCACCATGTCCAACAAGATACGATTTTTCCTTTCAGATACATCAATCAATTATTGCGTATCAGGAGGCGTCCATTGTGAGAAAACTATTTGGGATGATCTAAAAACTTATTGCACAAGTATTTATTCTTTGATCTAATCAAAGAATCTTAATACTTTGCCAATTTGTTTCACTTCTGAATTCTTCGAACCTTTCAAACAATTCACAATTGTATTTGATCAAATACACATATTCAACTCTTTGAATGATCATCTCCTTTTCTTATACTAGTTTGTTCAATTTATAAAATAAATTTTTACGTAAGTCAAGTATACAAAATCCATTAAGTAATATTCCAGTTCTATACAAAACATTATTATTATAAATAGAACAACAATTGTTCTTAATTATAATACCAAAAAATCTTATTGTCCAACAATAAAATAGAAATAATGTTTCTAACAAGAACTGAAATACAATAACAACTTATTGACTTAATAGATTTGCCCGTAGGCAATGCTAAACTATAAGTTTCTATGGCTAATGTAGCAACCTTTACTTCATTTATCACACATAAGATTACTTATCTTTGTTTAGATTTCTACTTCTACTTGGTCCCTTCATAAATCTATATTTATGATAACCAAAGTCGGTATCCAATACCCAAGTAGAACCTTGACTTAAAGCAAAATTTATTTCAATCATGAACAAATTTGTATTTATAACCGAAACTTCAATAAGCTTCTTTGGTTAGCCTCTGCAAGATTCTTCTCGCAGTTTCTTTCCAGTGTCCAGGCTTATTGCAGTGACAGCAAACTCCTTTGCTATCCGTATCAGTTTTGTTCTTATTATCCTTTGTTTTTGCCTTTCAATTTACCTTCTTTGAATCGTTCTTCTTTTCAGAAGATCCTTTGGCTTCTACCAGTAAGACAAGGTCTTTCTTGGTTGGAAAGTGACTCTTAACATTTTTCAACATGTTAAGCAAATCTGCGAGGCTGATATCTAGCTTGTTCATATGAAAAATTCACAACAATTGTGAAAGGAGTCCGGGAGTGAGTGTAAGATCAAATCTTGGCTCAACTCTCCATCCATGACAAAACCCATTGTCCTAATTTTTTAATCATATTGATCATGTTTAGGACATGTGTCTGTACTGTAGTGTCATTGGTCATTCTAGATCGGAAGAGCTCCTTAGATATCTGATATTTATCAGTCCTACTTTCCTCACCATCAACTACTTGATGTGCAGGAATATAGTAGGAGCATCCATAGTTTCATGCTGACGCTGAAGCTCGTTACTCATGAATGCGAGCATGATGCATTGAGCCAACTATGCATCATCTTGCCACTTTCTAAAAGTAGCAATATCTTCCTCAGAGGCATTGTTTGCAACCATTGTAGGGATAGGCGTATTAAGGGCATAAGATAGCTTTTCAGCCATGAGAACTATTCTCAAATTCCTTAACCAATCCGTTTAATACGGTCCGGTTAAATAGCATCTAATATGCTTCGCAGAGACAGTAATTTAGACATTATAAAATTCTATAAATGAATTTGTAATTAACAACATTTTAGCATACATTCTTTTATTAATTACCAAAATAATTTAGGTCTTGTTTTAAATTGGTATCTCCCACTATTTTTCATCAAACTATATTACCCTCACTTATATAGTTCGGCAAAATCTAATTAAAGATTTGCTAGTGAGAATATGGATCCTATTTCAAATGTATATAGCCTTGTGGTGACACAACAAACTATATATAAATAAATAGGTAGACAACTCTTGTCAATTACATCAACTATGCAACTCCTTGTATTTTGCCTCTTAGATTATTTTGATCAAGTGGTGGCACATCCGAATCAAAATTATCCAAGTTAAGTCCAACCTAGCACTCCATATATTCAAAAAAGAAAAATATTGTCCTTATGGTGACACAACAAAATAATATTGTTCAATTTTCTTTATAAGCATCAAATGTGATAAATTAACATCTTAAATACTTAATACTTGCCTTGTGGTGACACAACAAACTTATATTAAATATTTAATACTCTATTAATTTTATCATGCTAGAAGGCGACGTTCGATATTCCAAATATCTTTGAACGCTTAGGACTTAAAATAAAAAATTTGAGGGGTTTGTTATTAATTTGTCTCATCTTGTTTAGCGCGCATGCACATATATATATATAAAATACGCGTCATATTAATTAACATGCGAAGCATGTTTACATAATATATAATATATATAGTATAAGCATGCACATATAGAATACTATATTCTACCCGGATTGATTATGGACTTTTATTCTAGTTTGGTTCACTAGAGCCACCAAGTGAACCAAAAAGGTCAAACCCTAGGGGTGCAAGAATTAATATTTAAATATAACTATTACATTTAAACCCGGACTCCATTACAAACGGGTCTTCAAGCGTTCCTTGCTCCTTGATCTCCAATTCTTCAAAATTTAATTCTAACTATTCCTATTACAGAACTTATTTAAAATAAATAGAAACCTTGATCAGCAGTCAAGGAGAAGTACATAGGAGGGAGATAGAATTTACATTAAGAAAAAATTAGAGAAGACGAGGTACGCAGACCCCATTTAATAAAACCCATACATTCATGCATCTAACTAAAATAAAAATTCAATCACATTGGTCAATAGTCCATAATCAATCCCATTTATTATCATACATATCACCATATGCATCAATAAATTATATTTATCTCACGGATAATAAACATTCAATATATATATTGATATCATTTAATGGGCAAATTTAGTTAGTATAAAATTTAATTTTTGAATCAAAATAAACTCCTTTATTTTAATCTAAATTTAAATCAAAATAAAACTATTTTATTTTAATTTATCCAATTTTGAATAAAATAAACTATTTTATTTTAATCAAAATCTTTAATCAAAATAAACTCCTTTATTTCAATTAATTATGGAATCCAATTCCATGTAAAAAAAAATCTTTTTTATTAAAGGAAACACATATTCTCTTTCATATTCACAAATAAACTCTTTTATTTTGAATAATATGAAATCTTAATTCATATCTAAATAAACTCCTTTATTTAAGGAAATATGGATTCTCTTTCCTATCCACAAATAAACTCCTTTATTTTGAATAATATGAAATCTTATTTCATATATATAAATAAACTCTTTTATTTAAGGAAATATGGAATCCAATTTTAACTCTAATTAGTTATCATGGAATCCAATTCCAACTCTAATTAGTTAGCATGAAATTTAATTTTAAAATTAAAATAAACTCTTTTATTTTAATATTAAAATAAACCTTTTATTTTAAGATTAAAATAAATTTTTATTTTAATTATAAAATAATTAAGAATATTATATATATATATATATAACGGAATTCGGTATATATATATATATATATATATATAACGAACTTACTATGCAAGAAAAAGTAACATGCTTCTTATAATCTAATTCGTGTATGCTACTGATATGTATACTTGCAGGAAACAATATCTTATAATCTAATTCGTGTATGCTACTGATATGTATACTTGCAGGAAACAATATATATATATATATATATATATATATATATATATATATATATATATATATATATATATATAATTATATTATATAATATATAATATTCTAGCATGAATAACCTGTAATAACAAGTAACCAGGAAAAGGTTCAACCTTTTAATATTCTAGCATGAATATCCTGTAACAAGAAGTAATCAGTAATCATGTTATCCTAGGATAACCCACACGAATCAGGATAATCCACGCGAACCAGTAGCCTTGTTTTTTTAAAAACGTTGTATTGTGATTTCGCGAGAATTATTTATTTATTTATTTGAATAAATTTTACACAATAAATTATGCCCAATTAAATTGTTCTAAACACATATCAATATACATATCAAATGAAAATAATTAATAATTTGCATAAAGGTTTGGCTCTGATGCCACTGTTAGGTTTGTAATATTCATGAACGCAATCAAATTGCATAAAATAGCGGAAACGTGGAAAAATCAGAGTTTAAATTTTTTACAAACCATATACCCGGATCACCCTTTATACAATTATTAATTAAACGAAAAAGAAAGAACAAGAATCATACCCTTGAAGATCCGAGCTTCCTCAGGTACAAGTTCACCTCCAATCCTTTTCGCGTCCAACTTGAATCCACCGGGTTTGGTTCCTTCCTTTGATCAACGTTAGCCACCCAAGTGTTTGGCCTCTAGAGGTGATCCACCAAGGAAGAAGAAAGATACAAGAAGATGGGTGTTTGGCAAAACCCTAGTTTTTTCTATATCTATAGAAAAGAGCGTACTCTCCAACCATTGAAATAACGTATATTTTGATATCTGATATAAGACTCCTCTTATAAAGATATCAAGTAACCCTATTAAAAATAAGGTATTATTTATTTAATTAAACTCTTTTAATTAAATGGGCTCCCTAATCTTATTAGGGATAATTAATTAAACTCCTTTAAATAATTTTTCCTCCTAATCCTATTAGGAATAAATGAGAGTACATATATTAAATTAATTCCTAAACTCTTTTAGAAATTAAAATAATAATAATTGTAATAATATTGATAAGACTCCTCTTATTAATTTATATTCAATATTTCTAAAATATTAAATAATAAATATTAAGCTATTTAATTTATTCTATCACCATAGATTAAATTAAATATACTTAACATATTATTACGATTATGCCATTAACTTCTTAAATAATTATTCTTCCTTTTATGGTGTGACCCTTTAGGTTCTCCATATTAAACCGGTTGTGAATAAATCAATTAGAACAATTCTAATTTTATTTAAATAAATAAATTAAATAATTAATTTATTTAAATAAATATTATTTATTCTACAATAGGGATAAGCCTCCCTAGCGATCAACGACTTTCCAGATAATATAGATTTCAACATTAATCATAAAAGAACCTTTGAGTAAATAGTTACCGTACAATTCAATCCTTCCACCATTCAATGTCCCAATTAAGTATAAGACATGGAATTACTGTCAAGTCTTATTTTATTTAATTGTATGTATTTCGACTCTTAAATGCACAACTCCAAATAATTCAAATTAGAAACTCCTTTCTAATTTCATTCTGCCTTGGCCAAGGACTACTGGGTTGTCATTTATCGAATCACATAGGACATTTCTTTTCTTTTACTAGAAGTGGTAGATTCTTTATTGATCATATATTATCTCCATGTACAACTTATTATACCCAAGCATACCCTTTGATATACCCTAAGGGTCTTAAGGAATAAGTCAAAGTATAACTCATCATACACAAGATACTATGATGATCTCAAGTCCAAGGATCACTTGTACTACTATCACTACAGGAATTCCCTATTGACAGGCAAGTAAAACTCCATTAGATATTCCTTAGCGAGCCACGTTCAGTGAACTTATTCTCTAATAAGCACCTACATACTTACTTTAGTGTCTCCACACAAATGATCATGAGATCAATCATTCTCATCCAATGAGCAAGCAACGTATGTACCAATCTATCCGGATTCACTAATCTCCAATTTAGTAATCCAACGATTGGGAACTATTTTAGTTTTAAGCTTTCTAAGAATTTAGATCTCATTAGAATGATCATCATCATTATTCTAAAAGCATTGCTTAAAACTATGGGTTTATCACATATTATAAAACAGCATCATGTAGATAATTAAAAGCCTTTAATAAATAATACTTTTTATTAATAAATGAATAAGATTGTTACAAAGTATATGCTTTATCATCAAACATGATTGGCTTGTGTGCATACTACTTTCAAATATCATCAATATACACAACAATAAAATGACTGAAGGGATTCAAGATGTCATTGAGGATATTCTGGAATTCACTGGGAGCATTTTTTAAGCCAAATGCTTGGACATTCCATTCGTAATGACCAAATAGAGTGGTAAATGCAGTTTTATACCTGTCATCCGGGTGAATAGCAATTTGCCAGAAACCAGATTTGAGGTCAAATTTACTAAAGATGGTGGCATTACTTAACCGGTTAATGAGGTCATCTTTATTAGGTAGGGGATACCTAATCCATTCTAGGACTTTGTTTAATGGCTTGTAGTTGATTACTAACCTGGGAACACCTATTTCCTTTTCTGCTTCATTGTTAACATAAAAGGCAGACATGACTAAGGGGATTTACTGGGTCTAATTAATTTTTTACTAAGGAGATCATTTATTTCCTTTTTACATAACTCCATCTGTTCATGATTCATTTGAATAGGCCTGACCTTAGTAGGAATCAAATGTTCTTTGAATTCCTTAGCGTAAGGGAGCCTTACAACATGTTTTTTTCGATGCCAGAAGGCATTAGGAGAATCAGAACAAAGGTTGTCCTTTAAATAAGTTTTTAACTCTTCAATTTTTTTAAGAACATCTTTATGTTGAAGCTGTTCTTCAATTCTTTTGTATTTAATTTCTTCTTTTAAGAAATTTAAATGAGTAGATTTACAATTTAATAAATTTAATGACTTGGAAATGGACTCTTCTTGAATAAATTTTAAATCTCTTTCTTTTGGTTTAATAAGAAATGTAAATGTTATTCTTTTACCTAAATGTTTACAGCTTAATCCTTCATTACTGGTAGTAAACGGGTATAACAAATATATAAATGGTAACCCTAAAATGATTTTATCGGTAAGATTGCGAATTAAAACAAATGATGTTTTAAAACACATATTATCTTGACAGATATGCACCTTAGGCAGTTTATATTTTATTTCCATTTGACTACCATTTGCTGAATTTAATTTTTCATTGGTTTTCTTGTAGTATTTGGTTGGAATAAGACCTTCCTGAATACAATTCAAATCCGCACCTGTATCAACTAAGGCGGGAAGACGTATTGATAAAGTTTTATCGACAACCATATCAATAGAGATATACCATTTCTGAATGGTAATATCTTTAACTCTTTTAAGAGAAAGACCTTGAACGAATAGATCTGGTTCATCTTTAATTCCTGAAGATTCTGGCTCATCGTGATCTTCAACACTAGAGGAGGAATCATGAACTTGAAGATCTAATTTCTGGTTCTCTAAGTCTTTTCTTAAATCAGAGACTTCAATCTTTAAATTAGATATCTCTTTTTCAAGTTTATTAACTTCTTGATTCAATTCTGGAAGGGTAACTTCTTTAACTGGGGTTTTAAATCTTTCTAGAGTTTTATTAAGGCTAAATATCGGTTTATCTTTAGCTTTAAAAATCTTGTCTTTAACTCTAGTGTCTTTGGTTAATAAATCTTTTAACTGCTTAGTATATTGAATCTTAAGCTCAGGATCAGAAATTTTACTAATTAAGTCGATTAACAAAGAGCTTTCTTCATCCTCTTTGGTAATAACACTTAATCTTTTAGTGCAACAATTTTTATTACAGTTATCAGCACAAATAGTGACTTCTTCTTTATCAGTTTCACTGTTACTAGTACTGTTTTTAGAAGAATATGGTATATCAGACCCTTCATCATTATCTGCATTGTTTTCTATTCTCATTAACTCTAATAATTGTTCTGTATCTTCATTAGAGATATTTAACTGAGATAATTTTTGTTTTACTTTACATTCATTTTTGTAATGGTCTTTTTGCCCACAATTGTGGCAAACGATTTTACTCTTATCATATTTTTTAGTCCTTTTATTATATTTTTTATTAACTGGTTTGGGTTTATTATAATAATCGTTTTGATTGTTATCTTTTTTATGAGTATGTTTACGTTTGTGATGTTTATGTGCTCTAGGATGGTCAATATGTCTATGCTTATGCTTTCTGCTAGAGGGAGCAATAGGAGGTAGACCATATTGTTTACAAAATATTCCTAACTCATATTTTGCTTTTTTCTTATCTTTACTAGCATGTTTGGCTAATTAAAAATCAATACACATTTTTAAACCTATTTTTTGAATATAACTGATTATGTCACCATAAGTGAGATTATCATAATCAATATATCCTAAGTTTTTACTCAACTCTTCTCTAACTTTGTGAGCGAACAATGAAGGCAAACCATTTACAAACTTTTCTTTCCAGAAAGGTTTGTTGCTATCATTTCGTAGCATAACTCTAGAGGTAAACACATCATTGTACCACCTGAAGTCACTAAGAGTGGGACAAGTGAGATTACTGAGTTGATCATGAATTCTTTCTGTTATGTTACTAGGAGTTCCTACAAAATGTTTTATTATGGTAAAAATTAGAGTATTTACTCCATCAGGCGGACCAACACCGACATCTTCATCGAAGATGGGATTGCCGTCAGCGTCTAACTGGATAGCATGAATTATAGATACTCGAGTATCTTCAGTGAGATGTCTCTCCCACCAGGATCTGAGAACACCTGTGAATTCACTAGCTATTAACTCAACAATTTCTGGTTGTGATAGATTGTTGAATTTAGTTATATAGCTATTTGCTACCATGGACATGTGATTTAATTTGTTTAGTATTTCTTGTTCACTAAGACCATCAATGTTCCATTCATAAATTTTATTAGCTGAAATAGAGAATTGTTTGTCAAGGTTTCTCTCTTCGAATTACAGATCCAGAGGAGTAGGTCTAGAATACCAATTCCTAGTTAAACTAGTGTTTTTGATTGTCAACTTGTTCAATTGGTCATTAAAATCTGGGGTTGAAGTAGAATTAGAATAGTCAGATTGACTATCACTTTCAACTTCAGTTTCAACTTGATCCAAAGTAGAGACAGTGCCACTTGGACCAGGTTCAGTTTTTAATTTTTTGAATAACTTGTCAATAGATTTAATTAGGTTGCTATCATCATTGGGTAATCCTAATTTACTTCTATTTTCCGGTAGGTTAATCAAAGGATGATCAATTTTAGCATCTGGTTTTTTAATACTCGTTTCTTCAAATTTTTCTTCAATTCTATCAAGCTGCCTTCCAACAGTAGCTAGATATTGATTACTAAAATTTAGTTGTTCAATAATTTTTTTATCATCTTTATTGCCATCGGAAATTTTAAAAGGACTGGCAACAACAGACGTGTTCTTAACTGGGATAAGGACGGTTTCTAGCGGAGGATGACTAGAATAGACCTTAGACTTATCTTCTTTAACCCATTGACTTTTTGTTATAACATTACACTTACTTTGGTATTGATCATACCAGTCATAAAAGGTAATGTTTATTTTTTCATTTTTTATGAATCGCTTCCATTTATTAATAATTTTATCTCGCTCCTTTTCTGTTGGGTGGTTTGAACGAAATAATTGTCTTTTATCTTTATTATTTTTAGAATTAAAATCCTGTACAAGATTATCCCATTCAAGAATAAAATCTTTTTTAATAACTCTTAACTGATTGTTAATAGGAATTTCGAAATCAGACTGAGTGGGAAGCTCAGAAGGAGTAGGAGAGGAAGAACTCTCTTCTTCTACTAGATCCTTTTGAGTATAACATGGGTGACTAGCTTGACCATGATATAAAATACCTTTTAATTTAAGATATCTTAAAGAAGGGTTATTAAGAATTTCAGTGTCTCTTCTTGAAGACGCTATAGTACTAGCAGAATCTTCAATAATAACTGGTCTTTTACTGTGTTCAAAACTTATTTTTACAGTTCCATCTGAAAATTGTCTAACATTTTCAAGGTTCATTAGATTGTTAACTACAGGTTGTTCAGGTATTTCACTGGGTAAAGTCCATTGACTAGGGAGAGTAATATCTTTCCAGAGAATGGTTCTCGGGATCTGAATATTAGCATCACTAGTTGAACTTTGAATTAAGACAGTTTGATCTTTTGGACATTTGTTGAGAGCATGAACGTTTAGGTTAGTTTTCATGGTCTTATAATAAATCCGGTAAATCAAAGCTGTCGGCTGAGAACCCTCAATCATTTGAGTAATTTCTCCAGCGGTTTTAATATTTAATGTCAAGGCTTTTAATAAATTTTTATCACTTAGGCTCAATGTGAAATCAGGAAAGCAATTGAAATGGATAGGTCCATTATGCAGACTAGATTCCATTGCGCCGATCATGCTAGGATAATAATTCAAGAATCGTGCATCTCTAAGGCATAGATAAATACTTGAATTAATTCCTTTAATGTTTAAAGGTTTAACTGCCACTTGAACTAATCCAATGTGAATAAAATTGTAACCTTTCTTTTTATGTTTTTTGATGACTTCGGGATCCAAAAGACTACAATTTTCGTATTCTTTATTAATGGCATAAACCTTTTCAACAGTTTTGACATTATAATCTGTTTTAAAATTGTCTAAAAATGCTGACTGATAAATTTTCTTAGGGGAGACCCTACGTATATTCCAATTGTGTAAGGCTTGATTGATATTTTCATAACTGTGAGTTTCCTGGTTAACTATGTCTGGGACAGGAGGCAAAGTTGACCGGTTACTAGTTGAGGAGTTAGATCTAAACAATTTATTCATTTTTACCAAGTTCAAAATAAATTTTTATTCATTATTCTTCTATTCATACCCTATTACCTTAAGCAGACTCATACCTATGTTCAAAAACCAACACTGCTCACTCAAGAGGCTTACAAAGGTTTGACACGAACAATGTGGACTACAGTAAATCAGGTGACTTCTGAATAAGAACAAAAGAGAAATTTTAAAAACGGTTGAAGATGAACAGTTGTAAATATCTTACTGGCAACTAGAACTGAAACAACATGGCTTTGATACCATTTTAGGCAGAAATTTATGGAGTGTATGGAGGTGATGACTCGTCGGAGAGGACAATCAGAAGTTCCATCTGGCACCGGAGGAGACAGACTAGTAAACCAGAGAAGCCGCCGGAGAAGACGACGGAACAGTCGCCGGAGTCAACCGGAGGAGTCACCGGAGAAGACGACGCAGTCGCCTTCAGTCAACACTGATGGCCCACGCCATCAGATCAGCTTTTACTTTCCGTAAAGCAAAAGCCTTTTACTTTAGTAAATGTAAAAGTAAAAGAATAACTTTTGCTTTTACTTTAAGTTAAATGTTTCTTACATTTACCAATGTAAAAGTAACTGTAAAATGTTTCTTACGTTTTACTTTTACTTAAGTAAATTACTTTTACTTTCGTAAATGTAAGAAACATTTAAGTTAAAGTAAAAGCAAAAGTTATTCTTTTACTTTTACTTTCTTTTACTTTTACTTTTACATTTACTAAAGTAAAAGGCTTTTACTTTACGGAAAGCAAAATCTGATCTGATGGCGTGGGCCATCAGTGTTGACTGAAGGCGACTGCGTCGTCTTCTCCGGTGACTCCTCCGATTGACTCCGGCGACTGTTCCGTCGTCTTCTCCGGTGGCTTCTCCGGTTTACTGGTCCGTCTCCTCCGATGCCGGATGGAACTGCTGATTGTCTTCTCCGACGAGTCATCACCTCCATACATTTCCACCTCAAAACTTAAACAGAAAAAGAAAAGATTAAGAAGATGACCGGTTAATCGGTAAAGTAATCTCTTTCTTTTATTTATAAATAGTTGAGGAAGGGATTACATTAATTCCTAGACTAACTGTTTGAGGAAGAAGGAAGTACTGAAGGACTTCTTCTTCATCTTCTAACTAAGAAGATCGAAGCTGGAAGCTTCGTCTCCGGCTAACTCTAGAGAGAAGGGAGAGCGGACCTCAGGTGAGGTTTTCTTACAAAAGAAAAGCCTGAAGAACTCTAACACTTCGAGTTCTTTAAATAGAAAACTGAAAAGTAAATTACTATTTGATTCACGCAGGAATCACTATTACATTGACTGAAGTAAAAGTAATTTATTAAAGTAAAAGTGAATGTAAGAAACATTTTACATTTACTTTTACATTGGTAAATGTAAGAAACATGTAACTAAGTTAAAAACATTTAACTTAAAGTAAAAGCAAAAGTTATTCTTTTACTTTTACTTTTACATTTACTAAAGTAAAGGCTTTTGCTTTACGGAAAGCAAAAGCTGATCTGATGGCGTGGGCCATCAGTGTTGACTGAAGGCGACTGCGTCGTCTTCTCCGGTTGACTCCAGCAACTGTTCCGTCGTCTTCTCCGGCGGCTTCTCCGGTTGACTGGTCCGTCTCCTCCGGTGCCGGATGGAACTGCTGATCGTCTTCTCCGACGAGTCATCACCTCCATACATTTCCACCTCAAAATTTTTACCCAGGAAATAACCCTTTCACCCCCAAAAAATTTGTTTACAAAAGAAGGAGAGAAAAAAAAATTTCACCGAAAAATTGGTCAAAATCTTCAAGATTTCTTTGATTTTGTAAAGGATTTTTTGTTTAAAAACAAATCAGATGAAATCTGAAACAAAGGATCACTCGATTGGTCCTGATCTATCAGTGAAATTGATCTAAACAGCTTCACTAAATCTTAACCGTTTAAACAAAAATTCTTTCTCTTGAAGGTCCACTTAAAAATCCTTACTTGCCGTTGAATCATACAATCTGCTTTGAATTCATACAGTTCAATTAAGATGTTCTTACTGTGTTCGTTCAATTAATATCTTACTGTGTTCATTTGCACCTCTCATTCACTTAAATTCATACAATCTGCTTTCGCCTAAAATGGTATCAGAGCCATGTTGTTTCAGTTCTAGTTGCCAGTAAGATATTTACAACTGTTCATCTTCAACCGTTTTCAAAATTTCTCTTTTGTTCTTATTCAGAAGTCACCTGATTTACTGTAGTCCACCTTGTTCGTGTCAAACCTTTGTAAGCCTCTTGAGTGAGCAGTGTTGGTTTTTGAACATAGGTATGAGTCTGCTTAAGGTAATAGGGTATGAATGGAAGAATAATGAATAAAAATTTATTTTAAACTTGGTAAAAATGAATAGATTGTTTAGATCTAACTCCTCAACTAGTAACCGGTCAACTTTGCCTCCTGTCCCAGACATAGTTAACAAGGAAACTCACAGTTATGAAAATATCAGTCAAGCCTTACACAATTGGAATATACCTAGGGTCTCCCCTAAGGAAATTTATCAGTCAACATTTTTAGACAATTTTAAAACAGATTATAATGTCAAAACTGTTGAAAAGGTTTATGCCATTAATAAAGAATACGAAAATTGTAGTCTTTTGGATCCCGAAGTCATCAAAAAACATAAAAAGAAAGGTTACAATTTTATTCACATTGGATTAGTTCAAGTGGCAGTTAAACCTTTAAACATTAAAGGAATTAGTTCAAGTATTTATCTATGCCTTAGAAATGCACAATTTTTGAATTATTATCCTAGCATGATCGGCGCAATGGAATCTAGTCTGCATAATGGACCTATCCATTTCAATTGCTTTCCTGATTTCACATTGAGCCTAAGTGATAAAAATTTATTAAAAGCCATGACATTAAATATTAAAACCGCTGGAGAAATTAGTCAAATGATTGAGGGTTCTCAGCCGACAGCTTTGATTTACCGGATTTATTATAAGACCATGAAAACTAACCTAAACGTTCATGCTCTCAACAAAAGTCCAAAAGATCAAACTGTCTTAATTCAAAGTTCAACTAGTGATGCTAATATTCAGATCCCGAGAACCATTCTCTGGAAAGATATTACTCTCCCTAGTCAATGGACTTTACCCAGTGAAATACCTGAACAACCTGTAGTTAACAATCTAATGAACCTTGAAAATGTTAGACAATTTTCAGATGGAACTGTAAAAATAAGTTTTGAACACAGTAAAAGACCAGTTATTATTGAAGATTCTGCTAGTACTATAGCGTCTTCAAGAAGAGACACTGAAATTCTTAATAACCCTTCTTTAAGAGATCTTAAATTAAAAGGTATTTTACATCATGGTCAAGCTAGTCACCCATGTTATACTCAAAAGGATCTAGTAGAAGAAGAGATTTCTTCCTCTCCTACTCCTTCTGAGCTTCCCACTCAGTCTGATTTCGAAATTCCTATTAACAATCAGTTACGAGTTATTAAAAAAGATTTTATTCTTGAATGGGATAATCATGTACAGGATTTTAATTCTAAAAATAATAAAGATAAAAGACATTTATTTCGTTCAAACCACCCAACAGAAAAGGAGCGAGATAAAATTGTTAATAGATGGAAGCGATTCATAAAAAATGAAAAAATAAACATTACCTTTTATGACTGGTATGATCAATACCAAAGTAAGTGTAATGTTATAACAAAAAGTCAATGGGTTAAAGAAGATAAGTCTAAGGTCTGTTCTAGTCATCCTCCGCTAGAAACCGTCCTTATCCCAGTTAAGAACACGTCTGTTGTTGCCAGTCCCTTTAAAATTTTCGATGGCAATAAAGATGATAAAAAAATTATTGAACAACTAAATTTTAGTAATCAATATCTAGCTACTGTTGGAAGGCAACTTGATAGAATTGAAGAAAAATTTGAAGAAACGAGTATTTAAAAACTAGATGCTAAAATTGATCATCCTTTGATTAACCTACCTGAAAATAGAAGTAAATTAGGATTACCCAATGATGATAGCAACCTAATTAAATCTATTGACAAGTTATTCAAAAAATTAAAAACTGAACCTGGTCTAAGTGGCACTGTCTCTACTTTGGATCAAGTTCAAACTGAAGTTAAAAGTGATAGTCAATCTGACTATTCTAATTCTACTTCAATCCCATATTTTAATGACCAATTGAACAAGTTAACAGTCAAAAATACTAGTTTAACTAGGAATTGGTATTCTAGACCTACTCCTCTGGATCTGCAATTCGAAGAGAGAAACCTAGACAAACAATTCTCTGTTTCGGCTAATAAAATTTATGAATGGAACATTGATGGTCTTAGTGAACAAGAAATACTAAACAAATTAAATCACATGTCCCTGGCAGCAAATAGCTATATAACTAAATTCAACAATCTGTCACAACCAGAAATTGTTGAGTTAATAGCTAGTAGATTCACGGGTATTCTCAGATCCTGGTGGGAAAGATATCTCACTGAAGATACTCGAGTATCTATAATTCATGATATCCAGTTAGACGATGACGGCAATCCCATCTTCGATGAAGATGTCGGTGTTGGTCCGCCTGATGGAGTAAATACTCTAATTTTTACCATAATAAAACATTTTGTAGGAACTCCTAGTAACATAACAGAAAGAATTCATGATTAACTCAGTAATCTCACTTGTCCCACTCTTAGTGACTTCAGGTGGTACAAAGATGTGTTTACCTCTAGAGTTATGCTGCGAAATGATAGCAACAAACCTTTCTGGAAAGAAAAGTTTGTAAATAGTTTGCCTTCATTGTTCGCTCACAAAGTTAGAGAAGAGTTGAGTAAAAACTTAGGATATATTGATAATGATAATCTCACTTATGGTGACATAATTAGTTATATTCAAAAAATAGGTTTAAAAATGTGTATTGATTTTAAATTAGCCAAACAAGCTAGTAAAGATAAGAAAAAAGCAAAATATGAGTTAGGAACATTTTGTAAACAATATGGTCTGCCTCCTACGGCTCCCTCTAGAAGAAAGCATAAGCACATACATATTGATCATCCTAGAACACATAAACGTCACAAACGTAAACATACTCATAAAAAAGATAACAATCAAAACGATTATTATAATAAACCCAAACCAGTTAATAAAAAATATAATAAAAGGACTAAAAAATATGATAAGAGTAAAATCGTTCGCCATAATTGTGGGCAAAAAGGCCATTACAAAAATGAATGTAAAGTAAAACAAAAATTATCTCAGTTAAATATCTCTAATGAAGATACAGAACAATTATTAGAGTTAATAAAAATAGAAAACAATGCAGATAATGATGAAGGGTCTGATATACCATATTCTTCTAAAAACAGTACTAGTAACAGTGAAACTGATAAAGAAGAAGTCACTATTTGTGTTGATAACTGTAATGAAAATTGTTGCACTAAAATATTAAGTGTTATTACCAAAGAGGATGAAGAAAGCTCTTTGTTAATCGACTTAATTAGTAAAATTTCTGATCCTGAGCTTAAGATTCAATATACTAAGCAGTTAAAAGATTTATTAACCAAAGACACTAGAGTTAAAGACAAGATTTTTAAAGCTAAAGATAAACCGATATTTAGCCTTAATAAAACTCTAGAAAGATTTAAAACCCCAGTTAAAGAAGTTACCCTTCCAGAATTGAATCAAGAAGTTAATAAACTTGAAAAAGAGATATCTAATTTAAAGATTGAAGTCTCTGATTTAAGAAAAGACTTAGAGAACCAGAAATTAGATCTTCAAGTTCATGATTCCTCCTCTAGTGTTGAAGATCACGATGAGCCAGAATCTTCAGGAATTAAAGATGAACCAGATCTATTCGTTCAAGGTCTTTCTCTTAAAAGAGTTAAAGATATTACCATTCAGAAATGGTATATCTCTATTGATATGGTTGTCGATAAAACTTTATCAATACGTCTTCCCGCCTTAGTTGATACAGGTGCGGATTTGAATTGTATTCAGGAAGGTCTTATTCCAACCAAATACTATAAGAAAACCAATGAAAAATTAAATTCAGCAAATGGTAGTCAAATGGAAATAAAATATAAACTGCCTAAGGTGTATATCTATCAAGATAATATGTGTTTTAAAATATCATTTGTTTTAATTCGCAATCTTACCGATAAAATCATTTTAGGGTTACCATTTATATATTTGTTATACCCGTTTACTACCAGTAATGAAGGATTAAGCTGTAAACATTTAGGTAAAAGAATAACATTTACATTTCTTATTAAACCAAAAGAAAGAGATTTAAAATTTATTCAAGAAGAGTCCATTTCCAAGTCATTAAATTTATTAAATTGTAAATCTACTCATTTAAATTTCTTAAAAGAAGAAATTAAATACAAAAGAATTGAAGAACAGCTTCAACATAAAGATGTTCTTAAAAAAATTGAAGAGTTAAAAACTTATTTAAAGGACAACCTTTGTTCTGATTCTCCTAATGCCTTCTGGCATCGAAAAAAACATGTTGTAAGGCTCCCTTACGCTAAGGAATTCAAAGAACATTTGATTCCTACTAAGGTCAGGCCTATTCAAATGAATCATGAACAGATGGAGTTATGTAAAAAGGAAATAAATGATCTCCTTAGTAAAAAATTAATTAGACCCAGTAAATCCCCTTAGTCATGTCCTGCCTTTTATGTTAACAATGAAGCAGAAAAGGAAAGAGGTGTTCCCAGGTTAGTAATCAACTACAAGCCATTAAACAAAGTCCTAGAATGGATTAGGTATCCCCTACCTAATAAAGATGACCTCATTAACCGGTTAAGTAATGCCACCATCTTTAGTAAATTTGACCTCAAATCTGGTTTCTGGCAAATTGCTATTCACCCGGATGACAGGTATAAAACTGCATTTACCACTCTATTTGGTCATTACGAATGGAATGTCCAAGCATTTGGCTTAAAAAATGCTCCCAGTGAATTCCAGAATATCCTCAATGACATCTTAAATCCCTTCAGTCATTTTATTGTTGTGTATATTGATGATATTCTCGTTTTTTCTAATTCGATTGAAGAACACGTCAAACATTTGAAGTCATTTTTTAAAACGGTCAAAGACAATGGACTTGTTCTTTCACTTTCCAAATGCAGCTTGTTTCAAGCTAAAGTTCGGTTTCTTGGATTAATTATATATCGCTGACTCATACGGCCAATTAATAGAGCTATTCAATTCGCCGACAGATTCCCAGATAAAATTACCCATAAAACCCAACTTTAGAGGTTTCTGGGATCGCTCAATTATATTGGCTAGTTCTATAAAAATCTCAGGAAAATTTGCAAACCTCTCTTTCAGCGTTTGCAAGACAATCCTCCACCATGGACTGACATTCATACTTCTGTCGTCCAACAAGTCAAAAAATACGTCAAGGCATTGCCCTGCCTTGGTATTTCCAATGATTCTGCATTTAAAATTGATAAAACTGACACCTCTGATATTGGATTCGGAGGTATTCTCAAGCAAAAGATAACTCCAGATTCCCCAGAACAAATCGTCCGTTTCCATTCCGATGTGTGGAATAGTACACAGTTAAATTATAGTACTATTAAAAAAGAAATACTTTCTCTTGTATTGTGTATTAATAAATTTCAAATTGATTTATTAAATCAAAAATTTTTGGTTCGAATTGACTGCAAATCTGTAAAATATGTGTTAGAGAAAGATGTTGAAAACATAGCTTCTAAACACTCCTTTGCTAGATGGCAAGCCCTTTTGAGTATCTTTGATTTTGATATTGAATATATTAAAGGCAGTAACAATTCCATTCCTGATTTTCTTACTCGGGAATTTAGTAAAAAAGTACGGTGCATCCATCATGAGTATCCGCGGTGCATCAACCTCTCGTGGTCCGAGTCGCCCTACTGGCCCAAGTAATCAGCCAAAAGGAGCCTTGGTTCCTCATCCAGTAAACCCGATGTACCAAACCAGTAACAAGTTCACTGTCCTTGGGACAACGCCCAAACCCTATAGTTCAGCCTTAGCTAGTAACCCAATTCCAGTTGACCCTTTTTAGTCCAAAGCCTCTAGTCCAAATCCCAGTAATCCTCCCTCTGAGTACATGCTTAGATGGACCAATTTCTTATTTCATATTGAACCTCATATGAAACCCAGAAATGACCCAGTAAAATTAACCTCCCAGTTCTTTCCTTCTGGATGGCATTTCATGCCCCTTGCTCCTTATAAATCCCTTGTGTATTATAAGGATATCCTTGTTGAAACAGAGTCAATCTTTATTAAAACTATTTATGCCAACAATGATAAAGCCAAAGTTCTTTACCATTCGTTATATATTAAACAGTTTATTCAGATGTCCGAATGGGGAAAACATCCCTCTGATCTTATGCAACTTTCTAATCAAGATAACTCTTTTTGTTATTATGATTACATGGAAGCTTGGTATAAAGTTTTCCTCCATCAAAATGAGTCACACAGTCATTCTTGGTTTGTTCAATTCGATCATAAATTCAAAAGTCATTTCCCATATTGGTTTTCGCATTGGTGGTCAAGATTTGGTTCTACCTATGACCTTCTTCCTGATCCCCTGAAAGTCCAGCTCAATCATTTTTATAATCACAAAAAAATTGATCCAGCATATGAAGGTGTCCCAGTCCTTCTCCAGTTTGTGAGTAAATATAAGATTCCCTGGATTCTTCGATGGGAATATCACATTCAACCCCCAACCTGTGAAATCAGTCACAATGCTTCTCCTACATCTCCTTCGGCAGATCCTTTTCCCCTAGTCACTCGTAAATGGTTTGTCAAATGGTGGGACAAATTTGATGTCAATAGAATTGTAGGTCAAGTCCAGTTAGAATTTCCTGCTTCTTCTCTCAAGGTTCTCCCATCTTCAAATGAAGAACCTTCTAGTCAAAAAACAAAAGAGTCAAGTAAAAAATCAAAAGAGTCTAGAGTCAGTCCCACTGGTTCATCTTGTTCTCGTAGCATTTCAAATTTCAAAGATTGTTCCGGAAAAGAGTTAAAATTAATTGCACATGCCTTAAATAAAAGAATTGATGAATTACATGAAAGGGCCTCTGCAGGTTCTTCATCTGATTCACACAGTTATTATGAGGAAGATGATGACCCTTACGGCACCATCAATCTACATGATGCTCAGGACGCATTTGCCTGACTTATCTCCTCAGTCACATGCACCTGCTCCCTGCAATCAGTCAAAAGATGCTCTCAGCCGAAAGCAGCTTCGTCTTTTCCACCGAAAGCATCTCCTTTCCACCGAAAGCATTTCCCAAGTCAAAAGTTGTGGCCACTTTGTCAAAAGTTGTCAGACGCGTCAATGAATAGTAAAAAAGTCAACACTGTTCATGAATAGTAATTTTTGTCTGTAATCATTTATTTTGTAATAGTAACTTTGTAATAATTCTTTCCTTATTCTATAAAAGGAAACCGAACTTAGTTATTGAGGCAGACTTCGAAAGACTCTGAGTTCCTTCTCAGATGAATCTTTAGCCTCCACCGCTGTTAAGCCTATCTTAGCCCCTCTTCTACTCTTCTACATATATATATATATATATATATATATATATATATATATATATAGGCAATGATCCATAGTGTGACGCCCCCAAAATAGGTATACATCACCCATTCTGAGTCGTCAAAAATATGGTACAGAAAGAACTACAACTTTATTAATACAATTGTCGTGCAAAATACGACAACACATAAACTGTGAGTTAAAATACAAATAATGTCTTCTAGACAATATCCACACAAATAAGTCCTCATTACAATTATTGATACACTATTTTACAAAATAGTGAGGACTATTATAACAACTACCTTGGAACATCACTCTACACTCCGACTACTTTTCGCTATATTCTCGCTTCCTGAGAAGAAAAATGGAACAAAAAGAAAAAAGGGTGAGCTCAACTAGCCCAGTAAAGAATATTATGACTAAGATAATATAGAACAAATTATCGTTAGTCCTAAACAAAGAAAAATCTGATAGAATATAATTGACAACAAGTTTTAGATCAACAACTGCAGCAGAAACAACAATCCATTAGAAGAGTCAAGTAGAGAATGAATTCTACTATCTTCTAAGATTTAAAAGTCCATCATCAATATTTTATCCATGTAACATCAATCAATATACATATTGAATCAAATATTCATCTTTGCACTACGGGCCAAAGATATTCATTTGTATCACCAGTTGGTCATGTTCATCTCAACACCTGTTCATCTTTGTACTACGGGCCAAAGATATTCATCAGTTAATCATTCATCTTTACAGATATTTAGTAATATCATCATTTAAGACTGAGAATGATGAAAATATTTTAAAGAAAATTAATCCAGTGAGATAAAAGAATAAAGATTAAGGATTCGTATTTTAGTTCATCCATGTGCAAAAATACTCCATAATAAACCATTGTGGAGCAACATTCAAGAATGAAGATCAAAACATGGATACAATCAAAGCTAGTAACCATAATAAATAACTTGGACAAGAAAAGAAAATTTTAATTTTTCTATGAATAGTGCCATATACGTGAATAGTAACCCCGACACAAAAACACAAGAATTTTACAAGAAAAATCTTACCAATATTCCGGTATAATGATATTAAAAGAAATAACATTATTTACGAAAAAAAATAACATCCCTTACCTCAAAAGAATAGTGCTTCTGACTGGAATATCAGATATAATACTAAAGAAAACTTACACCGTATAACAACACTCAAAGCATCAAAATACTCACAAAAATACGCTCAATAATATAGAGAGAAAATTCTGGTGTGATTTTCAATTCTAACCTAAGCACCCTATTTATAGGAAAATGCTTAGAACACCAAAGCAAAAAATTTAATAAAATAATATATTTATAAAAAAATTTCATGCCCACCTCTTGACGATCTGAATTCAGCCACCAGTGGGGCCCACAATAATGAAAAAAATGTTTTTCTAAACAAAAATATTTAAAACTCCAAAAATTAATTATTCCGGAGTTGATACAGGTGCGGATTTGAATTGTATTCAGGAAGGTCTTATTCCAACCAAATACTATAAGAAAACCAATGAAAAATTAAATTCAGCAAATGGTAGTCAAATGGAAATAAAATATAAACTGCCTAAGGTGTATATCTATCAAGATAATATGTGTTTTAAAATATCATTTGTTTTAATTCGCAATCTTACCGATAAAATCATTTTAGGGTTACCATTTATATATTTGTTATACCCGTTTACTACCAGTAATGAAGGATTAAGCTGTAAACATTTAGGTAAAAGAATAACATTTAAATTTCTTATTAAACCAAAAGAAAGAGATTTAAAATTTATTCAAGAAGAGTCCATTTCCAAGTCATTAAATTTATTAAACTGTAAATCTACTCATTTAAATTTCTTAAAAGAAGAAATTAAATACAAAAGAATTGAAGAACAGCTTCAACATAAAGATGTTCTTAAAAAAATTGAAGAGTTAAAAACTTATTTAAAGGACAACCTTTGTTCTGATTCTCCTAATGCCTTCTGGCATCGAAAAAAATATGTTGTAAGGCTCCCTTACGCTAAGGAATTCAAAGAACATTTGATTCCTACTAAGGTCAGGCCTATTCAAATGAATCATGAACAGATGGAGTTATGTAAAAAGGAAATAAATGATCTCCTTAGTAAAAAATTAATTAGACCCAGTAAATCCCCTTAGTCATGTCCTGCCTTTTATGTTAACAATGAAGCAGAAAAGGAAAGAGGTGTTCCCAGGTTAGTAATCAACTACAAGCCATTAAACAAAGTCCTAGAATGGATTAGGTATCCCCTACCTAATAAAGATGACCTCATTAACCGGTTAAGTAATGCCACCATCTTTAGTAAATTTGACCTCAAATCTGGTTTCTGGCAAATTGCTATTCACCCGGATGACAGGTATAAAACTGCATTTACCACTCTATTTGGTCATTACGAATGGAATGTCCAAGCATTTGGCTTAAAAAATGCTCCCAGTGAATTCCAGAATATCCTCAATGACATCTTAAATCCCTTCAGTCATTTTATTGTTGTGTATATTGATGATATTCTCGTTTTTTCTAATTCGATTGAAGAACACGTCAAACATTTGAAGTCATTTTTTAAAACGGTCAAAGACAATGGACTTGTTCTTTCACTTTCCAAATGCAGCTTGTTTCAAGCTAAAGTTCGGTTTCTTGGATTAATTATATATCGCTGACTCATACGGCCAATTAATAGAGCTATTCAATTCGCCGACAGATTCCCAGATAAAATTACCCATAAAACCCAACTTTAGAGGTTTCTGGGATCGCTCAATTATATTGGCTAGTTCTATAAAAATCTCAGGAAAATTTGCAAACCTCTCTTTCAGCGTTTGCAAGACAATCCTCCACCATGGACTGACATTCATACTTCTGTCGTCCAACAAGTCAAAAAATACGTCAAGGCATTGCCCTGCCTTGGTATTTCCAATGATTCTGCATTTAAAATTGATAAAACTGACACCTCTGATATTGGATTCGGAGGTATTCTCAAGCAAAAGATAACTCCAGATTCCCCAGAACAAATCGTCCGTTTCCATTCCGATGTGTGGAATAGTACACAGTTAAATTATAGTACTATTAAAAAAGAAATACTTTCTCTTGTATTGTGTATTAATAAATTTCAAATTGATTTATTAAATCAAAAATTTTTGGTTCGAATTGACTGCAAATCTGTAAAATATGTGTTAGAGAAAGATGTTGAAAACATAGCTTCTAAACACTCCTTTGCTAGATGGCAAGCCCTTTTGAGTATCTTTGATTTTGATATTGAATATATTAAAGGCAGTAACAATTCCATTCCTGATTTTCTTACTCGGGAATTTAGTAAAAAAGTACGGTGCATCCATCATGAGTATCCGCGGTGCATCAACCTCTCGTGGTCCGAGTCGCCCTACTGGCCCAAGTAATCAGCCAAAAGGAGCCTTGGTTCCTCATCCAGTAAACCCGATGTACCAAACCAGTAACAAGTTCACTGTCCTTGGGACAACGCCCAAACCCTATAGTTCAGCCTTAGCTAGTAACCCAATTCCAGTTGACCCTTTTTAGTCCAAAGCCTCTAGTCCAAATCCCAGTAATCCTCCCTCTGAGTACATGCTTAGATGGACCAATTTCTTATTTCATATTGAACCTCATATGAAACCCAGAAATGACCCAGTAAAATTAACCTCCCAGTTCTTTCCTTCTGGATGGCATTTCATGCCCCTTGCTCCTTATAAATCCCTTGTGTATTATAAGGATATCCTTGTTGAAACAGAGTCAATCTTTATTAAAACTATTTATGCCAACAATGATAAAGCCAAAGTTCTTTACCATTCGTTATATATTAAACAGTTTATTCAGATGTCCGAATGGGGAAAACATCCCTCTGATCTTATGCAACTTTCTAATCAAGATAACTCTTTTTGTTATTATGATTACATGGAAGCTTGGTATAAAGTTTTCCTCCATCAAAATGAGTCACACAGTCATTCTTGGTTTGTTCAATTCGATCATAAATTCAAAAGTCATTTCCCATATTGGTTTTCGCATTGGTGGTCAAGATTTGGTTCTACCTATGACCTTCTTCCTGATCCCCTGAAAGTCCAGCTCAATCATTTTTATAATCACAAAAAAATTGATCCAGCATATGAAGGTGTCCCAGTCCTTCTCCAGTTTGTGAGTAAATATAAGATTCCCTGGATTCTTCGATGGGAATATCACATTCAACCCCCAACCTGTGAAATCAGTCACAATGCTTCTCCTACATCTCCTTCGGCAGATCCTTTTCCCCTAGTCACTCGTAAATGGTTTGTCAAATGGTGGGACAAATTTGATGTCAATAGAATTGTAGGTCAAGTCCAGTTAGAATTTCCTGCTTCTTCTCTCAAGGTTCTCCCATCTTCAAATGAAGAACCTTCTAGTCAAAAAACAAAAGAGTCAAGTAAAAAATCAAAAGAGTCTAGAGTCAGTCCCACTGGTTCATCTTGTTCTCGTAGCATTTCAAATTTCAAAGATTGTTCCGGAAAAGAGTTAAAATTAATTGCACATGCCTTAAATAAAAGAATTGATGAATTACATGAAAGGGCCTCTGCAGGTTCTTCATCTGATTCACACAGTTATTATGAGGAAGATGATGACCCTTACGGCACCATCAATCTACATGATGCTCAGGACGCATTTGCCTGACTTATCTCCTCAGTCACATGCACCTGCTCCCTGCAATCAGTCAAAAGATGCTCTCAGCCGAAAGCAGCTTCGTCTTTTCCACCGAAAGCATCTCCTTTCCACCGAAAGCATTTCCCAAGTCAAAAGTTGTGGCCACTTTGTCAAAAGTTGTCAGACGCGTCAATGAATAGTAAAAAAGTCAACACTGTTCATGAATAGTAATTTTTGTCTGTAATCATTTATTTTGTAATAGTAACTTTGTAATAATTCTTTCCTTATTCTATAAAAGGAAACCGAACTTAGTTATTGAGGCAGACTTCGAAAGACTCTGAGTTCCTTCTCAGATGAATCTTTAGCCTCCACCGCTGTTAAGCCTATCTTAGCCCCTCTTCTACTCTTCTACATATATATATATATATATATATATATATATATATAGGCAATGATCCATAGTGTGACGCCCCCAAAATAGGTATACATCACCCATTCTGAGTCGTCAAAAATATGGTACAGAAAGAACTACAACTTTATTAATACAATTGTCGTGCAAAATACGACAACACATAAACTGTGAGTTAAAATACAAATAATGTCTTCTAGACAATATCCACACAAATAAGTCCTCATTACAATTATTGATACACTATTTTACAAAATAGTGAGGACTATTATAACAACTACCTTGGAACATCACTCTACACTCCGACTACTTTTCGCTATATTCTCGCTTCCTGAGAAGAAAAATGGAACAAAAAGAAAAAAGGGTGAGCTCAACTAGCCCAGTAAAGAATATTATGACTAAGATAATATAGAACAAATTATCGTTAGTCCTAAACAAAGAAAAATCTGATAGAATATAATTGACAACAAGTTTTAGATCAACAACTGCAGCAGAAACAACAATCCATTAGAAGAGTCAAGTAGAGAATGAATTCTACTATCTTCTAAGATTTAAAAGTCCATCATCAATATTTTATCCATGTAACATCAATCAATATACATATTGAATCAAATATTCATCTTTGCACTACGGGCCAAAGATATTCATTTGTATCACCAGTTGGTCATGTTCATCTCAACACCTGTTCATCTTTGTACTACGGGCCAAAGATATTCATCAGTTAATCATTCATCTTTACAGATATTTAGTAATATCATCATTTAAGACTGAGAATGATGAAAATATTTTAAAGAAAATTAATCCAGTGAGATAAAAGAATAAAGATTAAGGATTCGTATTTTAGTTCATCCATGTGCAAAAATACTCCATAATAAACCATTGTGGAGCAACATTCAAGAATGAAGATCAAAACATGGATACAATCAAAGCTAGTAACCATAATAAATAACTTGGACAAGAAAAGAAAATTTTAATTTTTCTATGAATAGTGCCATATACGTGAATAGTAACCCCGACACAAAAACACAAGAATTTTACAAGAAAAATCTTACCAATATTCCGGTATAATGATATTAAAAGAAATAACATTATTTACGAAAAAAAATAACATCCCTTACCTCAAAAGAATAGTGCTTCTGACTGGAATATCAGATATAATACTAAAGAAAACTTACACCGTATAACAACACTCAAAGCATCAAAATACTCACAAAAATACGCTCAATAATATAGAGAGAAAATTCTGGTGTGATTTTCAATTCTAACCTAAGCACCCTATTTATAGGAAAATGCTTAGAACACCAAAGCAAAAAATTTAATAAAATAATATATTTATAAAAAAATTTCATGCCCACCTCTTGACGATCTGAATTCAGCCACCAGTGGGGCCCACAATAATGAAAAAAATGTTTTTCTAAACAAAAATATTTAAAACTCCAAAAATTAATTATTCCGGAGTTGATACAGGTGCGGATTTGAATTGTATTCAGGAAGGTCTTATTCCAACCAAATACTATAAGAAAACCAATGAAAAATTAAATTCAGCAAATGGTAGTCAAATGGAAATAAAATATAAACTGCCTAAGGTGTATATCTATCAAGATAATATGTGTTTTAAAATATCATTTGTTTTAATTCGCAATCTTACCGATAAAATCATTTTAGGGTTACCATTTATATATTTGTTATACCCGTTTACTACCAGTAATGAAGGATTAAGCTGTAAACATTTAGGTAAAAGAATAACATTTAAATTTCTTATTAAACCAAAAGAAAGAGATTTAAAATTTATTCAAGAAGAGTCCATTTCCAAGTCATTAAATTTATTAAACTGTAAATCTACTCATTTAAATTTCTTAAAAGAAGAAATTAAATACAAAAGAATTGAAGAACAGCTTCAACATAAAGATGTTCTTAAAAAAATTGAAGAGTTAAAAACTTATTTAAAGGACAACCTTTGTTCTGATTCTCCTAATGCCTTCTGGCATCGAAAAAAACATGTTGTAAGGCTCCCTTACGCTAAGGAATTCAAAGAACATTTGATTCCTACTAAGGTCAGGCCTATTCAAATGAATCATGAACAGATGGAGTTATGTAAAAAGGAAATAAATGATCTCCTTAGTAAAAAATTAATTAGACCCAGTAAATCCCCTTAGTCATGTCCTGCCTTTTATGTTAACAATGAAGCAGAAAAGGAAAGAGGTGTTCCCAGGTTAGTAATCAACTACAAGCCATTAAACAAAGTCCTAGAATGGATTAGGTATCCCCTACCTAATAAAGATGACCTCATTAACCGG
This sequence comes from Panax notoginseng, assembly GCA_016801055.1. Lineage (NCBI taxonomy): Eukaryota > Viridiplantae > Streptophyta > Magnoliopsida > Apiales > Araliaceae > Panax > Panax notoginseng. The sequence continues at coordinate 77,762,048 of CM029013.1, forward strand.
TTAAGTAATGCCACCATCTTTAGTAAATTTGACCTCAAATCTGGTTTCTGGCAAATTGCTATTCACCCGGATGACAGGTATAAAACTGCATTTACCACTCTATTTGGTCATTACGAATGGAATGTCCAAGCATTTGGCTTAAAAAATGCTCCCAGTGAATTCCAGAATATCCTCAATGACATCTTAAATCCCTTCAGTCATTTTATTGTTGTGTATATTGATGATATTCTCGTTTTTTCTAATTCGATTGAAGAACACGTCAAACATTTGAAGTCATTTTTTAAAACGGTCAAAGACAATGGACTTGTTCTTTCACTTTCCAAATGCAGCTTGTTTTAAGCTAAAGTTCGGTTTCTTGGATTAATTATATATCGCTGACTCATACGGCCAATTAATAGAGCTATTCAATTCGCCGACAGATTCCCAGATAAAATTACCCATAAAACCCAACTTTAGAGGTTTCTGGGATCGCTCAATTATATTGGCTAGTTCTATAAAAATCTCAGGAAAATTTGCAAACCTCTCTTTCAGCGTTTGCAAGACAATCCTCCACCATGGACTGACATTCATACTTCTGTCGTCCAACAAGTCAAAAAATACGTCAAGGCATTGCCCTGCCTTGGTATTTCCAATGATTCTGCATTTAAAATTGATAAAACTGACACCTCTGATATTGGATTCGGAGGTATTCTCAAGCAAAAGATAACTCCAGATTCCCCAGAACAAATCGTCCGTTTCCATTCCGATGTGTGGAATAGTACACAGTTAAATTATAGTACTATTAAAAAAGAAATACTTTCTCTTGTATTGTGTATTAATAAATTTCAAATTGATTTATTAAATCAAAAATTTTTGGTTCGAATTGACTGCAAATCTGTAAAATATGTGTTAGAGAAAGATGTTGAAAACATAGCTTCTAAACACTCCTTTGCTAGATGGCAAGCCCTTTTGAGTATCTTTGATTTTGATATTGAATATATTAAAGGCAGTAACAATTCCATTCCTGATTTTCTTACTCGGGAATTTAGTAAAAAAGTACGGTGCATCCATCATGAGTATCCGCGGTGCATCAACCTCTCGTGGTCCGAGTCGCCCTACTGGCCCAAGTAATCAGCCAAAAGGAGCCTTGGTTCCTCATCCAGTAAACCCGATGTACCAAACCAGTAACAAGTTCACTGTCCTTGGGACAACGCCCAAACCCTATAGTTCAGCCTTAGCTAGTAACCCAATTCCAGTTGACCCTTTTTAGTCCAAAGCCTCTAGTCCAAATCCCAGTAATCCTCCCTCTGAGTACATGCTTAGATGGACCAATTTCTTATTTCATATTGAACCTCATATGAAACCCAGAAATGACCCAGTAAAATTAACCTCCCAGTTCTTTCCTTCTGGATGGCATTTCATGCCCCTTGCTCCTTATAAATCCCTTGTGTATTATAAGGATATCCTTGTTGAAACAGAGTCAATCTTTATTAAAACTATTTATGCCAACAATGATAAAGCCAAAGTTCTTTACCATTCGTTATATATTAAACAGTTTATTCAGATGTCCGAATGGGGAAAACATCCCTCTGATCTTATGCAACTTTCTAATCAAGATAACTCTTTTTGTTATTATGATTACATGGAAGCTTGGTATAAAGTTTTCCTCCATCAAAATGAGTCACACAGTCATTCTTGGTTTGTTCAATTCGATCATAAATTCAAAAGTCATTTCCCATATTGGTTTTCGCATTGGTGGTCAAGATTTGGTTCTACCTATGACCTTCTTCCTGATCCCCTGAAAGTCCAGCTCAATCATTTTTATAATCACAAAAAAATTGATCCAGCATATGAAGGTGTCCCAGTCCTTCTCCAGTTTGTGAGTAAATATAAGATTCCCTGGATTCTTCGATGGGAATATCACATTCAACCCCCAACCTGTGAAATCAGTCACAATGCTTCTCCTACATCTCCTTCGGCAGATCCTTTTCCCCTAGTCACTCGTAAATGGTTTGTCAAATGGTGGGACAAATTTGATGTCAATAGAATTGTAGGTCAAGTCCAGTTAGAATTTCCTGCTTCTTCTCTCAAGGTTCTCCCATCTTCAAATGAAGAACCTTCTAGTCAAAAAACAAAAGAGTCAAGTAAAAAATCAAAAGAGTCTAGAGTCAGTCCCACTGGTTCATCTTGTTCTCGTAGCATTTCAAATTTCAAAGATTGTTCCGGAAAGAGTTAAAATTAATTGCACATGCCTTAAATAAAAGAATTGATGAATTACATGAAAGGGCCTCTGCAGGTTCTTCATCTGATTCACACAGTTATTATGAGGAAGATGATGACCCTTACGGCACCATCAATCTACATGATGCTCAGGACGCATTTGCCTGACTTATCTCCTCAGTCACATGCACCTGCTCCCTGCAATCAGTCAAAAGATGCTCTCAGCCGAAAGCAGCTTCGTCTTTTCCACCGAAAGCATCTCCTTTCCACCGAAAGCATTTCCCAAGTCAAAAGTTGTGGCCACTTTGTCAAAAGTTGTCAGACGCGTCAATGAATAGTAAAAAAGTCAACACTGTTCATGAATAGTAATTTTTGTCTGTAATCATTTATTTTGTAATAGTAACTTTGTAATAATTCTTTCCTTATTCTATAAAAGGAAACCGAACTTAGTTATTGAGGCAGACTTCGAAAGACTCTGAGTTCCTTCTCAGATGAATCTTTAGCCTCCACCGCTGTTAAGCCTATCTTAGCCCCTCTTCTACTCTTCTACATATATATATATATATATATATATATATATATATATATATATATAGGCAATGATCCATAGTGTGACGCCCCCAAAATAGGTATACATCACCCATTCTGAGTCGTCAAAAATATGGTACAGAAAGAACTACAACTTTATTAATACAATTGTCGTGCAAAATACGACAACACATAAATTGTGAGTTAAAATACAAATAATGTCTTCTAGACAATATCCACACAAATAAGTCCTCATTACAATTATTGATACACTATTTTACAAAATAGTGAGGACTATTATAACAACTACCTTGGAACATCACTCTACACTCCGACTACTTTTCGCTATATTCTCGCTTCCTGAGAAGAAAAATGGAACAAAAAGAAAAAAGGGTGAGCTCAACTAGCCCAGTAAAGAATATTATGACTAAGATAATATAGAACAAATTATCGTTAGTCCTAAACAAGGAAAAATCTGATAGAATATAATTGACAACAAGTTTTAGATCAACAACTGCAGCAGAAACAACAATCCATTAGAAGAGTCAAGTAGAGAATGAATTCTACTATCTTCTAAGATTTAAAAGTCCATCATCAATATTTTATCCATGTAACATCAATCAATATACATATTGAATCAAATATTCATCTTTGCACTACGGGCCAAAGATATTCATTTGTATCACCAGTTGGTCATGTTCATCTCAACACCTGTTCATCTTTGTACTACGGGCCAAAGATATTCATCAGTTAATCATTCATCTTTACAGATATTTAGTAATATCATCATTTAAGACTGAGAATGATGAAAATATTTTAAAGAAAATTAATCCAGTGAGATAAAAGAATAAAGATTAAGGATTCGTATTTTAGTTCATCCATGTGCAAAAATACTCCATAATAAACCATTGTGGAGCAACATTCAAGAATGAAGATCAAAACATGGATACAATCAAAGCTAGTAACCATAATAAATAACTTGGACAAGAAAAGAAAATTTTAATTTTTCTATGAATAGTGCCATATACGTGAATAGTAACCCCGACACAAAAACACAAGAATTTTACAAGAAAAATCTTACCAATATTCCGGTATAATGATATTAAAAGAAATAACATTATTTACGAAAAAAAATAACATCCCTTACCTCAAAAGAATAGTGCTTCTGACTGGAATATCAGATATAATACTAAAGAAAACTTACACCGTATAACAACACTCAAAGTATCAAAATACTCACAAAAATACGCTCAATAATATAGAGAGAAAATTCTGGTGTGATTTTCAATTCTAACCTAAGCACCCTATTTATAGGAAAATGCTTAGAACACCAAAGCAAAAAATTTAATAAAATAATATATTTATAAAAAAATTTCATGCCCACCTCTTGACGATCTGAATTCAGCCACCAGTGGGGCCCACAATAATGAAAAAAATGTTTTTCTAAACAAAAATATTTAAAACTCCAAAAATTAATTATTCCGGAGCTTCAATAATTTATAATAAATAGCCCTTTTATCAAAAAAATTCAAATCTTATGTCCATTTCATAGGAAATTCAATTCTCTATAACTTTGTAGCTTTAAGTTTTTTTAAATTCTAAACAGAAATTGACTGAAATCCACATACGGACGATTTTACAGGCTATAATCAAATTTCAGTCAAAAATGGGGTCCACCAACACGTTTAACATATTTTTAGCATTTATTCTTTAGACATTGTCAATAATGTTATCTAATAATAATATTCAATTAATATGAATTATTGATCTGATAATGAGAAATATTGTCTAGTGACAATTATTGAAACAACAATAATATAAAATATTAACGTAGAAATTATTGAATCAATAAAATAAATTATTGAACAGTAATTACTGTAACAATTATTGACTAGTGCCTTCTTACGTATGAATCAATAATTGGTGCAATACCGTGTGCTACTGTGCAACACCGCGTATTACTATATTTTAAGCACCGGGTATTCCAACATTGTTAACTGTGACGCCCCCAAAATAGGTATACATCACCCATTCTGAGTCGCTAAATACATGGTACAGAAACAAATACAACTTCATTACTACAATTATCGTGCAAAATATGACAACACATAAATTGTGAGTTTAAATACAAATATTGTCTAATAGACACTATTAAAACTCAAAAGGAGTCCTCGTTACAATTATTTATACATTATTTTATAAAAATAGTGAAGACTGCTAAAATTACTTTCTAGAACTATCACTCCATACCCCGGCTAGTTCCTGCTATATTCTCACCTCCTAAGAAAAAAAATGGAACAAAAAAGAAAAGGGTGAGCTCAACTAGCCCAGTAAATACATTATGACTAAGATAATATGCAACAAATTATCATTAGTCTTCAACAGAGAAAAATCTGATAGAATATAATTAACAACAAGTTTTAGATCAACAACTGCAGCGGAAACAATAATTCATTAGAAGAGTTAAGTAGAGAATGAAATCTACTATCATCTATGAATTTAAAAGTCCATCATAAATATTTTATCCCTATAACATTAATCAATACACATCTTGAATCAAATATTCATCTTTGCACTACGGGCCAAAAATATTCATTTGTATCACCAGTTGGTCATGTTCATCTCAACACCTGTTCATCTTTGCACTACGGGCTAAAGATATTCATCAGGTAATCATTCATCTTTGCATTACAGACCAAAGATATTCATCAAGTATCACCATTAAGGACTCAAAATACAGTATTTCTGACCGAAATATCGGATATGACGCTGAAGGAAACTTGCACTGAATAGCAACTCTCAAAGTATCTAAATACTCACAAAATATGCTCGATAATATATATAGAGATAGAGAGAAAACTTTTTTCTGGTGTGATTTTCAATTCTAACTCAGCACCCTATTTATAGGAAAATGTTAGAACGCCGAAGCAGACTTAACCTGCTACCTGATGGCTTTACTTGCTACTATTCCCGTCCACCACTTTTGAAATAAAATTTCAGCACATTTTTGACCAACCAAAAGTGGGGCCCACCAATTCTAGAAATTTTTAAAATATTTTAAATAATCAGTAACTTCAATAATTCATATAAAATAGCCATTTTATCAGAAAAATTCAAATCTCATGTCCATTCCACACGAAATCGAATTCTCTACAACTTTGTAGCTTTAAGTTTTTCCAAATTTCAAACCGAAAATATCTGAAATCCACAAACGGATAATTTTTAATACATCATAAAATTCATAACAAATCATACGTTAATTTTTAACGGTTCAAAATTTGTGGACATATACTCAACTTATATATGTATAACATATCCAAAAATCACAACGATCCAACGGTCAGATTAAAATTATAACTCACGTAATAGAGCTTTAAGAACACTGTTTTAATTTTTAAAACCTCCATTTGACAAAATACTGATAAAACACCTCAAAATTAAATCTTTCATTTATATCCACATAAAAAAATATTTCCTTATCATATAAATTAATAATTAATTATTCACAAATAATATTACAGAATCACAATTATGACAACCAGGTCGTTCCCAGGAAAGAGGGGGCTTTCCGATAAGGATTTCTCTTTACTGGCGCACAATTAGGTGACCAAACCTCTCCTTAGACAGAACTTTCTTAGACATTATCAATAATGCTATCTAATAATATTATTCAAATAATATGAATTATTGATCTGATAATAGAGATACTGTGCAGTGACAATTATTGAAACAATAATAATATAAAATATCAACGCAGCAATTATTGAACCAATAAAATAAAATATTGAACAGTAATTACTGTAACAATTATTGAGCTTCTTACGTAAGGATCAATAATTCAACGATACTATGCAATACCGTGTGCTACTGTGCACCCATGCGTATTACTATATTTTAACCAACGGGTATTCCAACAGTGTTAACGGTAACTACTACGCCGTTATTTATAAAAACTCAAACTTGTCATTTTCTTTATCTGACCGTTTTCTGTTATGGGGCCCATAAATAACTGCATCGTCGTACGAATATTCCCCGATAACAAGAATATTCTACGACCAAACGAATATTCCCCGACAAAATAAATATTTTATAACAACTTGCTTATTTTGCAAAATTTACACATTTCACCCATAACCAAAGCATTATATCAAATTAATACCCTATTATTCAAAATAATAATTAGAGGAAATTTAATTTTATTTATAATAAGTTGGGGTCTTACAACCTCCCCTCCTTATAAAATTTTGTCCTCGAAATTGACGTACGTACCTGGTGTTTCGAAAAGGTGAGGATACCTCGCTTTCATTTTCGATTCCAACTCCCAGATCATTTCCTCAATAGCATGGTTCCTCCACAAAACCTTAACTTGTGGTATAACCTTGATGCTTAGGACATGCTCTTTCCTATCCAAGATCTTAACAGGTACCTCCTCGTACGTTAAATCTTCAGCTATCTCGTCTGGTTCTAACTCAATTATGTGGTTTGGGTCTTTCACATATTTACGAAGCATAGATATATGAAAACATTATGAACGCGAGACATACTTGGAGGTAATGTGAGTCTATAGGCCACATTTCCTATTCGGTCAAGAATTTAAAATGGACCAATAAATCTTGGATTGAGCTTTCTTCTTTTCTCAAATCTTGTAACTCCCTTCCATGGAGCAATACGTAACAATACATGTTCCCCAATATTAAATTCCACATCCTTTCGATGAAGATCCGCATAACTCTTTTGTCAATCCTGTGCCGTTTGTATACGTTGTCGGATCATTTGGATTTTCTCTATAGTCATACGTACCAATTCTGGTCCCAACAACGTTGCTTCACCCACCTCGTCCCAGCATACTAGAGAATGACATTTTCTTCCATACAACGCCTCGAATGGAGCCATGCCTATACTTACTTGATAACTGTTGTTGTAGGAGAATTCCACCAATGGTAGGTACTTATCCCAACTCCCTTTGAAATCTAGGACACAGAGTCTTAATAGATCTTCAAGAGTTTGCATAGTTCTTTCTGATTGCCCGTCCGTTTGAGGATGGTATGCTGAACTGAATCGTAAATCCATACCCAAAGCTTTCTGCAAGCTAACCCAAAATCGTTAAGTGAATCTTGGGTCACGATCCGAAACTATGGATACTGGCATGCCATGCAATCTCACAATCTCATTCACGTACATACAAGCAAGACGTTCAAGGGAATAAGTCTCCCATATAGGCAAGAAATGAGCAGACTTGGTTAATCTATCAACATTAATCCAAATCGCATCTATGTCTTGAGAAACTTTGGGAAGACCCGTAACGAAATCTATGGTAATGTGTTCCCACTTCCCATTCGAAATCTCAAGTGGTTACAATGGACCCTTTGGCACTTGATGCTCCACCTTTACTCGTTGGCAAATTAAACACCTCGAGATAAACTCCGCGATCTCTCTCTTCATATTGCTCCACCAAAATGTATGTCGAAGATCATGGTACATTTTGGTACTCCCAAGATAAATTACAAATGGTGTGTTGTGTGCCTCCATCATGATTCTATACTTCAAGTCAGAATCGTTAGAAACACAAAGTCTGGAGTGGACTCGAAGTATTCCTTCTTCATCGATTCTTACTTCTAGAATAGCACCTTCTTACACTTTCTTCTTCATACGCATCAGCTCCAGGTCCGTAGCTTGAGCAGCTTTAACTTTATCGATTAAAGTCGGTTCTACTCGTATATTTGATATCATCACGTGGGCACTTGGAGCCTTTACCTCTATCTTCATCCTTTGTAAGTCATACAAAATGGGCCTTTGTGTTGAAAATATCGCACTTGTACCCGCATATAATCTTTTACTCAATGCGTCAGTTACTACGTTTGCTTTTCCAGGATGGTATTGTATGGTATGATCGTAATCTTTCAACAGCTCGAGCCAACGTCGTTGCCACATGTTGAGTTCCTTTTGGGTGAAGAAATATTTGAGGCTTTTATGATCCGTATAAATCTCCACTTTCTCCCCATACAGGTAGTGCCTCCAGATTTTCAATGTGAAAACGACTGCTGCCAACTCTAGATCATAAGTAGGATAATTCCTCTCATATTCTTTGAGTTGTCGCGAGGCATAGGCTATGACTTCCCCATGTTGCATGAGAACACATCCTAACCCTTTTCCTAGAGCATCGCTGTAGATAACAAATCCATCCGAACCAGATGGTATTGTCAGAACAGATGCCAAAATGAGTCTCCTCTTAAGCTCTTGGAAACTCTTCTCGCACTCCTCGTTCCATACGAATTTTATATCTTTCCAAGTCAGCTGAGTTAACGGAGTAGCGATTTGAGAAAATCCTTCCATAAATCTCCAATAATAACCAGCTAAGCCCAGAAAACTACGTACTTCGGTTGCTCCCAACTTTGTATGGCTTCAATCTTCGCCGGGTCAAGAGATACTCCATGTTTTGACACCACATGCCCAAGGAATGCTACTTCCTCAAGCCAAAACTCTCATTTCTTCAGCTTGGCATATAGCTTGTTATCACGAAGCCTTTGGAGTACCAGCTTCAAATGGTGCTCATGATCTTCACGGCTTTTGGAATAGATAAGGATGTCATCAATAAAGATAACAACGAACTGATCCAAATATTCTTTGAATACACGGTTCATCATATCCATGAAAGAAGCAGGAGCATTACTCAATCTAAAAGACATGACTAAGAATTCATAATGCCCATACTGAGTTCTGAAGGTAGTCTTCAGAATATTCTCAGTTTTAATCTTTAGCTGATGATATCCAGAGCGAAGATCGATCTTTGAAAAGAATTGTGCTCCTTGTAACTGGTTGAACAGGTCATCAATGCGAGGTAGCGGATACCTATTCTTGATGGTGACATGGTTCAATTCCCGATAGTCGATATAAAGTCGCATACTCCTGTCTTTCTTCTTTACGAATAAAATAGGAACACCCCAAGGAGATGTACTAGGACGAATGAAACCGATGTCCAACAACTCCTGTAGTTGGACCTTTAACTCCTGAAGTTTAATAGGAGCCATTCGATATGGGATTTTAGAAATGGGCTTTGTACCCGGTTCAAGATCAATAAAGAATTCAACTTCACGTTCTGGGGTAGACCAGGAAGTTCTTCAGGAAATACTTCAGGAAATTCACTAACAACAGAAATATTATTCAAATCTGACGTGTTTTTGTTCAAGTCCATAATATGGGCTAAGAAAGCTTGACATCCGTTTTTCAATAAACGAATGGCTTTATGGCTTGACATGACAATGATTGATTTTAATGGTTTTGTTGCTTGAATTAGTATAACAGGTTGGTTAGGAATATGAAAACTAACAAGTTTAAACGTTGAGCACAAGCAGGAGAGATAAAAGAATGGGTAGAACCGGTATCTAGTAAGTTATAAACTTCGCAAGAGTTTAAAATTAGCTTACCCGTGATCACCTCGTTCGGGTTTCTCACGTTTTAGCCAGTCACGACAAACGCCCTCCCTTGAACCACCGACTTTGTTTTGTCCGTAGTCGCCTTTGGTACCGCTGTCCCAGTTGGACTTGACTTTGCTACCGGACAAAACCGGGCTATATGACCGTCTTTTCCATAACTGAAACACACCTTAGAAGGTCGTGAACAGTTTGGACTTATATGTCCCTCCTCTCCGCATCTATAGCATCTAACTGGCGGTCGTTCTCCTCCCCTAGAATTTGTTATTGGTGCTGGTGCTGTTGTTGATGTCTTCCCATCATTGTTGAATCTCCTCTTTTTGAAATTTCCACCTGACTCACCTCTCCTGTTATCATGGCCACGATTACCACCCGAGTGGTTACCGCTTTTGTCCGTATTTTTCCCTCCGCGCTGATTATCATCACTCCGATGACTGCTGTCACCGGTATGACCCTGGTTGTGGTCCCTCGGTTGAACATACTCATTATCTCGCTCTAATAATTGAGCCATGTTTATAACATCTTAATATAAAGAAAATTTATGAGAGATAAGATATTGCCGAATCTCGGGTTTTAGACCTCTCAGAAACATCCGTGTTATTTGTTCCTCATTCTCTACCAAATGAGGTGCAAACCTGGATAACACTGCGAACTTTGCTTCGTACTGAGACACAGTCATGTTATTTTGTTCTAGTCTAATAAACTCTACCTCCTTCATATGACGAATACTTTCAGGAAAGTACTTATCATTGAACAGCTTCTGAAACATTTCCCAAGACATGCTAAATGCGGCAGGCTGGGTACATTTCACAGATTCCCACCAGTAATCTGCATCACCATGGAACATAAAGGTGGCGAATGGAACTTTTTGTTCCTCCGGACAGCCCAAGACATCAAATATCTTGGTAATTTGCTTGACCCACGTTTTCGCCTTAATCGGATCCGGCTTTCTCCAGAATTCTGGTGGTCCCAACTCTTTAAACTGCTTAGCTGTGACAAACCGCGCGTTGCTATCATTTTCATTCGTATTTTGTACACGAGTTTTCCTCGTCTGATTTTGCATGAACTACAAAAAGCTTCTAAACATCCCATCATTCATCATTTGTTTGGTAGTGTTGTTTACAGGAGGAATATTGTCTTCCTGTTGCACGTTCCCCCGGGTGGTGCTCAAAGGTGTCTCCACGGTCTCATACGCTCCATTGTTAACGTTCCCAGCTGCCATTCTTAAATACTATCATAAAACAAGGGTTAATTAAACAAATTAACATATCATATAGTATCCCTATATTATGACCGACCAACAAATAAACTTAGGTAGGACACACTAGCGAATGATTTACTTGTCTCTCCCCTCCTAGTTCTATTCCCCGATCTCCGCCAGAGACCATATCCCTAAGCTCTGATACCAACTGTGACGCCTCCAAAATAGGTATACATTGCCCATTCTGAGTCGCCAAATATATGGTACAGAAATAAATACAATTTCATTACTACAAATGTCGTGCAAAATACGACAACACATAAACTGTGAGTTTAAATACAAATATTGTCTAATAGACAATATTAAAACTCAAAAGGAGTCCTCATTATAATTATTGATACACTATTTTACAAAAATAGTGAGGACTGCTAAAATAACTTTCTAGAACCATCACTCCATACCCCAGCTAGTTACTGCTATATTCTCACCTCCTGAGAAGAAAAATAGAACAAAAAGGAAAAGGGTGAGCTCAACTAGCCCAGTAAAGAATATTATGACTAAAATAATATACAACAAATTATCATTAGTCTTCAACAGGGAAAAATCTGATAGAATATAATAGACAACAAGTTTTATATCAACAACTGCAGCGGAAATAATAATTCATTAGAAGAGTTAAGTAGACAATAAAATCTACTATCATCTATGAATTTAAAAGTCCATCATCAATATTTTATCCCTGTAACATCAATTAATACACATCTTGAATCAAATATTCATATTTGCACTACGGGCCAAAGATATTCATTTATATCACCAGTTGGTCATGTTCATCTCAACACATGTTCATCTTTGCACTACGGGCCAAAGATATTCATCAGGTAATCCTTCATCTTTGCACTACAGGCCAAAGATATTCATCAAGTATTACCATTAAGGACTCAAAATATAGTATTTCTAACCGGAATATCGGATATAACGCTGAAGGAAACTTGCACTGAATAGCAACTCTCAAAGTATCTAAATACTCATAAAATACGCTCGATAATATATATAGAGATAGAGAGAAAACTTGTTTCTGGTGTGATTTTCAATTCTAACTCAGCACCCTATTTATAGGAAAATGTTAGAACGCCGAAGCAGACTTAACCTGCTACCTGATAACTTTACCTGCTACAATTCTCGTCCACCACTTTTGAAATAAAATTTCAACACATTTCTCACCAACCAAAAGTGGGGCCCACCAATTTTAGAAATTTCCAAAATATTTTAAATAATCAGTAAATTTAATAATTCATATAAAATAGCCCTTTTATCAGAAAAATTCGAATCTCATGTCCATTCCACACGAAATCGAATTCTCTACAACTTTGTAGCTTTAAGTTTTTCCAAATTTCAAACCGAAAATATCCGAAATCCATAAACTGATAATTTTCAATACATCATAAAATTCATAACAAATCATACGTTATTTTTTAACGGTTCAAAATTTGTGGACGTATACTCAACTTATATATGTATAACATATCCAAAAATCATAACGATCCAACGGTCGGATTAAAATTATAGCTCACGCAATAGAGCTTTAAGAACACTGTTTTGATTTTTAAAACCTTCATTCCGACAAAATACTGATAAAACACCTCAAAATTAAATCTTTCATTTATACCCAGATAAAAACAAATATTTCCTTATCATATAAATCAATAATTAATTATTCACAAATAATATTACAGAATCGCAATTATGGCAACCAGGTCGTTCCCAAGAAAGAGGGGGCTTTCCGATAAAGATTTCTCCTTACTGGCGTGCAATTAGGTGACCAAACATCTCTCGTTGGATTCTTATCTTCATGAACTACAATTTTCATTTATCAAACATCAAATTTGGACATGTTTTGGTTACTGAAAATGGCCAGAAACCAGACTGTTTTGCACAGCCATTCAACAATGAGGTGTTTTTAAGAAAAAATTCATATCTTGCTCATTTCAAAACATTTTTGCATGCTTCAAAAGGGATTTTGTTCTTAACTTACATATCTAACATAACAAGAAAGAAAATCATAAAAACTATTAGTAAGTTTCAAAATGAAAAAATCTTCAATCACACCTTTCGATTAAGTTTTTCAGTAAAACTCATTTTCATGCATTTTACCAAACTTTTCTACACAAACACATACCAATACACAAATTAAATCCATTAAACTCTATATCTATCATTATAGCATACTTCTAGCCATTTAAAACTTGAACTCCATATATTTAACATAAAATACACTAAGCATGCAAGATTAGGATGTTTCTTAAACATTTGTACATAATTTCGTTTCTTTCCTTTTTGATCAACTTTTAAACACCCAAAAATGTAAGATCCAAACATGATGCACTAAAAAGAAGTAAATCAAGAGTTTTGAAAGTTCATGAGCATAGGTTCTTTACTTTTTGTAAAACCAACAAAATACATGAAATTAAAGCTTGAAATTTAATATTTTTACCTTGATCTTAATGCTATTTTTCTTGTTTTTTCAAAATATGTGATAACTATAGGTGGCATCAAGGAAATTTTTTTCTCCCCTCCTTCAAAGTTTCCCACGTTTTCTCACTCTCTATTTCTTTTTTTTGCTTTGCTTTTTGGCTTTTTGCTAGATAACTTATAAGAATAGGTGAAAATTTTCTTTATAAAAATATATGGGAGTATTTATAGGCAATTAATATATATTGATATAACTTGTATATATCTATTAATCTTCCAATATCTTGCTTGCTTTGGTGGACAATAAATTATTAAGCTAAAAAAACTAGGGGACAATTTAGGTGGGTTGGTAAACAACCCATTGACCAACAAAAATGAAAGTTAAATTAAATGAATAATGTTCTTCCCTTACTCCTTTGTTTGCCGGATCCATACTCCATCTTGGCCAATTTTATTTAGGGTCCTTTACATAAATATACAATAAATAGAAAGATATTACAAGAATAGTGCACCAATTAAATAATTATAGTAATAGTGCAATAATATATAATAATATCAATAGTAGTGTAATCCACGTCAGAGAACCCAAACAAACAAAAATAAAGACACCTTGATTCAAGGAGAAAACTACTCCACTTTATGCGTTCATCCTCCTTCGTCGTCTCCTTCGTCGTCTCCTTCGTCGTCTCCACCGCTTCAACACCTTGAAGATGTAGATCTTGTAAGTCTTCTTCTTCTTCTTCTCCTTCGTCCTCTTTCGCTGTCGCCGCCGCTTCAACACCTTGAAGATGTAGATCTGTAGATCTTGAAGATGTAGCTACCATGGACGCCGATCTCTTCATCCATTACGGCCACAGCTGCCATTATGACGAAGGTTGATTTAGTCCAGAAATTAAAAGAAGAAAAAGATAAATTTTAGTGCAGCTGGTAACCAAACATTTATACAAAGGTAACCATTTTAGTTTTTCCGAGTAACCAAGAGAAATTTCAGTGCAGTTGGTAACCAAAACTTTCATACAAAGGTAACAATTTTAGTTTTTGTTGGTTATATTTATATTAAGGTTTGGCTACCAACTGCACTATCAAAAAAAAATCTATAATAGATTTTTTATGATTAATTGGTAACCCACTAAAACTGAATTGGTTATCTTTGTATTAAGGTTTGAAATTATAAAAAAAAATCTACAATAATTTTTTTTAATTAATTGGTAACCCAATAAAACTAAATTGGTTATATTTGTATAAAATGTTGGCTACCAACTGCACTATTAAATAAAAAAATCTATAATAGATTTTTTAAAAATAAATTAGTAACCTAATAACACTGAATTGGTTACCTTTGTATGAGTGTTTGGCTACCAACTGTACTATGAAAAAATCGCAGCAACTATACTATGAAAAAATCGAATGTGTGGATATGGATTGGGGGTGAGGGGGTCCGGCAGTACTTTACAAATAAACCTCCCAAAATATTGTGTCTAGGTTAATGGTTAACAAGTTGGGACTGTCTAGGTTAATGATGGAGGAGGGCGGAGGAGAAGACTGACAATGGCGGAGGAGACGTGATTTTTATTAAGGAAAGAGAAGGTGTGCTATATAATTTACTTATTAATTACTTAATTTAATAAGTAAATCAATATTAATTCCCTAAATTAAGGAATCCTAATTGCATACTAATTCCCTAAATTAAAGAATCCTAATTGCACTAATATTATAAATAAATATAAAAGTGTATTAATTGTATAAATATTTTATGAGTGCACTATTGTTGTAATTATTTTTAAAAATATAATAGAATATGTAATTGTTCATTTTATTTATTGATTTATTTGTTAATTAACCATCTAGAAGGTCCATATAAATTGGGTCATAGCTTGGGCCATTTGATTTCATATTTGGGCTCTCTAATTACATTGTTTGGGCTATGTGAAAATAGCATGATCCAATAGATAAATTTTATCTTACCCTAATTATTTAATTAGAATTTTCATTCCACTCTTTTTGGAATTTAAATAATTATTTATGTACATTTAATTTTATAACCCAACTAGACTTACTTTAATTAGGTTTAAATTAAATATTAAATTGAGATAATAAAATTAATCTCTTAAGTTAGTATAATTTTAAATACTATTATTCTTCAATACCATAACCCTTAGGTTATTTAATTTCCATACCTAATGTATAATTAGGTTATGTAACTTTTTCGTTTAATTCTCTTTATATATATATATATATATATATATATATATATATATATATATATATATATATATATATATATATATATATATACCATAAACATTTTCCACATAAATAATAACATATTCATGCACTATATGTCACAAAGTTTTCAATATCATTAATATTTAATTAATATATTTAATTACCACGTGACTTAAAATTCTTGGTTATTACAAAAAATGCATCCTTAATATTAGTAAATTTTGCAAAATGGGACTTTTTATTAGAAAGTAAGAATTACTAACATTTTCAGTAGAATCGAAATGCTTTTTGGCCATGGTTGATTCCCACCGGTGAGAAGCCAAAAGGGTTGGCATTTTACAGAAAACCCATCTGAGTCTCTGAGATTTTGTACAATTAGAGGTGAAGATGTATGAAGTTTTTGGGTAAACTCTGAAGTCCAATATCTCTGCTCCATCATCGCCAAGAAACCCAGTTTTGATCTGATATTGGAAACAACATTTCTGGATTTTGATAAATGAATTGCCATCATAATAGAAAAGATCTCAAATGAGTTCAGTTGATCAAATGAAATGTGATATATATGAAGATATAATCATGTAAAATACATGTGGAGAGAGGATATGGAACAATCAGAGGAACTCTACTGAAAAATGATGAATAAAAACGATGCGTGGGTAGGGGCGTAAATCAAGCCAGAGTATTGAGCAATGCTCACTAAAAATAAATTAATGGGCATGTTTGTAAATAACTTATAAGTTAAAATATAAAGTGATTTATAAGTTATTTTAAATTGTGATTTATAAGTAAAAATGTTTGACATTAATTTGATTTACAAGTTAAAAATTAAGTTAAAACAAGTTATGAAGGTATTCGACTCATAATAACTTATAAGTTAAAATAAATGTAAAATTACTAAAAATGACATTAATAAAAAGATGGGCAAGATAAAAGAGAGGCAAAATAGATATTACATTTGGTCAAATTAACTTATTTTAAAATGACTTATAAGTCATTTTAAAATAAATTACAAATACGTACTTATTTTTTTGACTTAAAACTCAACTTACAAATAGAAAAATAAGTCATTCGTGAATAGTAATAAATAACTTATAAGTTGATTTAACCAACTTATAAGTCATTTCCCGAACATGCTCTTACTCTAAATTGGTTCATAAAGTTTATGGAATATGAAATAAAGTTTGACTGGGGCTCGTTTAATTAACGAATCTCGAATCGAGTCCGAGCAGTTTGAACTTTTTGAACAAATATGATCCGAGTATTAATGCAAAATTACAATTTGAAGAGGTTCTAGTAATTTATAAAATTTTAAAATTTGTTCATATTTGAATTATTTATATTTTGAGTCGAGCTCGAATCGAACTTTTAGTCGAACCAATACGAATCGAGTCCGGACTGTTTGGTTCATTTTACAGCTTTATGTGTGAGATGAGTTGAGTTTGTCCATTATCTTGACATCTTTCTTAACATCTTATCGTGCAAGAATTGGACCAAATGTGCATGGACTAAAACGGAAATGATTCATAGTAAGAAGCTGTTATGGACTTAAAATAGGTATACACTATTTATACTATTGAAAACAAAGAGACTAAAAACTGGCATACACCATTTATACCATTGAAAACAAGAAAGAACGATCAAGATTAGAAACTGAAAATCGTCCTCCGCTATTAATACGATTAAAAAACATGACATTCCCTACTAATGGTAGCGGATGCTAATTAGAATAAGAGTTTGACTTTATAAGATTGGGTTTATGGTTTATTAACTCTGATTAAAGGTTTAGAGTTTATTATTCATAGTTTATGGTTTATTCACTCCTTTTTTTTACTAGGATTTAGTGTTTATTAACCTTATTAAACCATGGTTAATAAACCCTAAACTCTAATTAATAAAGCATAAATCCTAGTTAATAAACTCTTAACCTTGGTTAATAAACTCTTAACTCTAGTTAAGAGGGTTAATAAACTCTAAATCCAGTTAATAAACTCTAAATCCAGTTAATAAACATAAACTCCAATTAATAAAACTAAACCATTATTCTAATTAGCGGTGACTACTATTAGTAGTGGATGGTATATGTTTTTTCAGCCGTCCGCTATTAGTAGCGGACGGCTGTTTTAGCATTTTTAATTTCGTTTTGTTGATGTTAAAAATGGATGATAAAAATGGTGTATGTCCTATAAAGATCTTTAGCAAATACTTATTATGGATAATTTTTCGAATTAAAATAATCATTAAAAAAAAGGTGTTTTAAATATAAAGTATTATAATGAAGTGAAATAATAACCATGTTAATTTGATCATACTGTGTCCATGATTGACAGTGTCTTAGTTTCGTTATTAGGACTGAGAATTTAAAATTATTTTATTTATGTTTGATTCTTGTTTTGTGTATTTTTTGTTGTTGGATATTTTTTTCTCTTTTATTTTAGTATTTGTTTTTTGAAGAATTTTATATACACAAAATATATATAAATAATTGTGTGCAAATGGTAAGATTTATGTAATGGGTAATGTGTAAAAAATAAAAATAGTAAGTTCTACTTCTAATTTTTCTCTTTTTTATATTATTTATACACAATTTTTTGTATATAATTTGTGCATATAGAACTACTTTTTTTATTACTTTGTATTATTTAGAAAATTGTTAAATCCACAACACTTTTTATTATTTCTACAACAAAGTGTCATTGTAGATGTATAGCGACGGTCTATAGCGACTTTTTTGTTGTGAAAATAATATTTTCTATTCTGAATTTAACAATTACCATTAATTTATTGTGAGACTTAAATTTCCATCCATAGAATAAAAGATTTACTCGGTTTTTTACTGGAGAGATTGCGGATATTAATTAGAAACACTCATAAACAAGCATTATCGGTAATGGTACTTATCCTAGCTTCTCACTCTAAATTATAAGATTATTATTAATTTTTAAAAATCAAAGATAACAATAAAATTTAAGTAAAAATCCTCTGATTAAAGTGTTACAACAACTTAAGCAAATAAATTCCAAATTATCTAACCTTAATACATCAAATGCGAAACATCATAAATAAATAAGTCTTAAACATCACATCAAAAGTCTTAACATAATAATTCTCAAATAATAATAACAAGTCTTCATCACTTGTTTGTTTTGCCTTTGCTCTTACATGTGGATGGCTCATCAACTCTTTCAATCTTAACTGCAATGTTATTATGCAAGAATTAGCAATAATTGCCCACAAGTTTAATAATAGGATAATAATAATAACATGCGAATAAACAATGGATACTAAACCAAAAGAAGTCTCGAATTTTGAATCAAGATTAGAACAAGAATCAAAAGTACATCTGAGGGTCACAAGACCATGAACTATGTCCCAGGTTATCAAGTATTTCTACTTTAAACCTTTAACAGTCGTAAGACTATATGGACCTAACTTCTCGTACTTAAGAGGATCAGCCCTATGTACCATGTATATGCACAACATCTTAACGCTATCGCGTAATATAATCCCCTGTAGTAGAGTTGTTAATCTCAGCTTTGACATTTGAGTCCGCACCAAAGGAAGTTTGGTTTGGATTGATCTCAATGGTAATTTAGAGTTCAATAATCATGAACTAAGGATTAGTTGAATCAATAAGGAATCATTATCTATTCAAGGTTTCAATGCAATATCGAAATCAATAATCAAATCAAAGATTGAATCTCAACTCTATCTAATTGACTGAAAAGATTGAATCTCAGTTCTACACAATTGAATGAACTTTGTACAATAGAAGTAATACTTCAAAAGAATTATAACATTTCATTTGGAATCATAAATTTGAATAATTAAGTTTTGAATAGTTCAAAATAAGAATACGAAACTTGCTCAATAATAATAAGATTTAGGAACTTGCTCAATGTAAGAATAGGGTTTGGAAACTTGTCTCGTGCATAGGCTAAACGATTACTACTCCCTTTCACCACAAGTCTTACACACATACCATAAGTATTCACGACATTCATTAGTAACATTAATACTAACCTTATAGGTTTAGTTCACTCTTTTAATACAACTTGTTAACTTGGTTTAAATTCTGCTCATTACCATCATTCACATATACACGACTGAAATCTCAAATCTTATATTTAAACAACATCATATCATCTCATGGACATCACTTTTTTTTAACGTAGTTTAACCACTTACAAAACATAGCAGTTATAAGGTCACAAGACCTTTTCAATTTATTTTTATAATTCTCTTATTATATGGTCCATTAGTCACACTTTCACTTAATTATTTAATATAAACTTCACTTTATTTAACAAATCATTACCCTTCTAATTTAATTACTTAATTAAATTAGAATATCTTCATTCCCTCACTATTATTACACTCGAATAAATTATTCCATAATAATTTCCATCGAATATTCATTTTATTCCATAAATATTTTAACTAAAATATTCATTTTCTTTGATAAATATTTTAATAATAATTTTCATCAAATATTTATTTTATTCCATAAATATTTCACCTAAAATATTCATTTTATTTGATAAATATTTTAATAATAATTTTCATCGAATATTTATTTTATTCCATAAATATTTCAACTAAAATATTCATTTTATTTGATAAATATTTTAAATAATTATTTATTTTTTTATTTTTATTTTTTTCGCCCGCCGGGGTGGGGTAATTTAGCTTGGTAATGCCCGCCGGGGCGGGGTTATCCAGATTCAGTTTTTGCAGTTCGCACAAAACAAGGCCAATTTAGGCCAAAATTTCACAAACAACGAAAACAATTTCACCCACATGTTCTGAACTTAACAGAAACATTTTATAACATTTTTAGCATGCTTTTAACAACTTAATCACATAAAAAACAAGATTTGAACTCATAATTGTCATGTTCTTGCTATTTTTCAAAGTTTCGTCAAATTTCATGAAATCACAAATTACAGATTCATTATAACACCAAATCAGTCCGTTTAAGTTTTGTTCTTTTCTTTTTTACATGTATAAACATAATCAACTATCAATTCGCCGATTAATATGAAATTTAGGCATCAATTTTTTGTACTTATGAGTCATATTCTTATATTTTTCTCTGTAAACTATAAAACTCCAATTAAACACAATTACATGGATTTGATTACTCTAAAACACATATAAATCATATATATTTGAACTATACATGTTAATAAACATATACAACATCATAGAATTAACAATTAACCATGAAAATTCAATTACAGTGAGATAAAAATTGGTTTTCATGAAAAACTTCTAAGAACGTAAATTAAAGTTTTGATTAAGAGATTACCCTTGATTTCTCTGCTTAGATACTCAAAGATGTTAAGAACTTCCTTCTTGATTCTACAAAACTTCTTCCTTAGTAAAAATTTTCTCTCAATCTCTGCCTTTTCTCTCTGTGTTAGTTTTCCAAACTCGTATATGAAAACTGAACATATAATACGTATTTAATAACTGATGCGTACATGGGTAGCGGTTAGGCGCAGTTAGGCCTTAACTGCTCCCATGTCCTGAAGGCCATGTTTGGCTTGTTTTAATTCACTTTTCTAATTTATTTTACTTAACTTATTTATTATATAGTTTATTTGTCACACCTTAATTAATCAAATAATATTATTTAAATTTAATTAAATAAAAGGCAATATTACTTATTAAATCACATCGTCACATAATTAAAATTCTCATTAATTATTTATAACAAATCAATAAATCTCTAATTAATTATTTAATTAATTAGAACAACATTAAAATTATTTAATTACTCATTTAATTTATTTATCTCAATTAAATTCTCACTTTGATCTATAAAATTATTCCACATTAATTTAATTAATGTGACACACTTAATTAAATTAATCTACTACAACTCCGTCAAATAATTATTTAACTCAATAAATAAATTAACAAAATATTTCTTTAATTCAATAAATATTTAAAAATTAATTACAAAGGTCTCGTTCGTCACATCTTTCCCCTCTTAAAAGGATTATGTCCCCAGAATCACGATTCACAATTCACTTAATTCGTCATGTTACATTCTCCCTCCTTACAAAGATTACGTGCCCAGAATCGTTACACATATATAATCAAATAAATGAGGATAATTTTTCATCATTTGTTCTTCGAGTTCTCACGTTACTTCTTCAGCGTTGTGGAACCTCCAGATTACCTTAATAGAAGGTATTACTTTATTTCTGAGTACTTGTTCTTTCCTGTCGATTATCTGAACAGAAACTTATTCATAAGATAAATCTTTCTCAAATTGTAGGGGTTTATATTATATAACATGTTTGTAATCGGGCTTATACAGTTGTAACACAGAAACATGGAAAACATTATGGACATGTTCTAAGGCCGAAGGTAAGGCTACCTCATATGCGACTTCACCGATTCTCCTCAACACTTTAAAGGGTCCAATGAGCCTCGGGCTCAATTTTCCCTTCTTGCCAAATCAGATATTTCCCTTCCAGGGAGACACTTTCAAGAAAACGTAGCTACCAGATTCAAATTCTCGATTCTGTCGATGTTGATCGGTATATTTCTTCTGTCTGTCCTGAGCAGCTATCAATCTTGTCCTAATCACTTTGACAATCTCAGCGGTCTGTTGTACCAATTCTGCCCCTAGTAGTTAACGTTCACCAACTTCATCCCAACATAATAGAGTTCTGCAATTTCTGTTGTACAACGCTTCGTAAGGCTCCATGTCAATACTTGCGTGGTAACTATTATTGTAAGCGAATTCCACCAACGGTAGATGATCATACCAATTTTCTTTGAAGTCCATGATGCAAGCTCTTAACATATCCTCTAATGTCTGTATTGTCCTCTTGCTCTGGCCATCTGTTTGAGGATGGTATGCCGTACTCATTCTCAATTGCATCCCCATGCATTCCTGTAGTCGTTTCCAGAAGTTCCATGTGAAACGTGGATCTCGATCCGAGACTATAGACACTGGAACACCATGCCTTGAAACAATTTCCTTCACATACAATTTCGCCAACTGATCCAAGTTAAACCTGACCTTGATCAGTAAGAAATCTACTGACTTCATCAGGCGATCCATAATAACCCAAACTGCATTAAAACCTTTCTGAGTCATTGGAAGGCCTACCACAAAATTCATTGTGATATGTTCCCACTTCCATTCTAGAATTTCTAACGGTTGTAACAACCCACTTGGTCTCTGATGCTCTGCTTTAACTTTCTGACATGTCAAACACTTGGCCACACAATCAGCAACATCTCTCTTCATATTCGACCGCCAAAAATGTTGTCGAAGATCCTGATACATCTTCGTACTTCCTGGGTGAATCGAATACCGTGAATTATGAGACTTGCTCAAAATTTCCTCCTTTACCCCTGATACTTGCATAACCCAAATTCTTTTTTCAAATCTCAATGTCCCTTCGTTTCCGATTTTGAATTTCCCTTCCTCTCCTTCAGATATTCTTTTCCTGATTTTCTCACATTCCTCATCCTTGATTTGTGCTTCCTTAACCTTATCCACCAAAGTTGGATTAGTTTCCATTTGAAACAGTTTTTCGTTCGATTCCTTGGGATATTTTACTTCCAGCTCTAGTTTCGCCATTGCCGAAATTAGCTCCTCCTGGGCGGTTAACATAAACAGTTTCTCTCTACCCTTCCTGCTTAAGGCGTCGGCAACAACATTCGCTTTACCCGGATGATATAAAATCTCGCAGTCGTAATCCTTTATTAACTCCAACCATCTCCTATGACGCATATTCAAATCCTTCTGTGTGAAAATATATTTCAAAATCTTATGGTTTGTATATATCTCACATTTCTCCCCGTAGAGATAGTGCCTCCATATCTTTAAAGTAAACATAACTGCAGCCAATTCCAAATCATGGGTAGGATACCCCTTCTCATAATCCTTCAGTTGGCGTGATGCATACGCAATGACCTTGTTGTTCTGTATAAGCACACAACCTAGTCCCTTATGTGATGTATCACTATACACTACAAAATTTCCTGTGCTATCTGAAAGAGACAACACAGGTGCCATACTTAACCTTCTCTTCAGCTCTTAAAAACTTTCCTCATACTTTTCTGTCCAGACGAACTTCATCGATTTCCTAGTCAAATTCGTCAGCGGATTCACAATTTTGGAAAAATCTTGAATAAATCTTCTGTAATAACCTGTCAGTCCTAGAAAACTCCTTACTTCCAACGGTGTCTTCGGCTAATCCCAGTTCATCGCAGCTTCAACTTTTGATGGATCTACCAAAATTCTGTCCTTGTCAATCACATGCCCAAGGAATTGCACTCGATCTATCCAGAATTCATATTTCAAAAATTTAGCGTATAACTTCTCTCTTCTTAACGCCTCCAATGTCACCTTCAAATGTTCCACATACTCTTCCTTGGTCTTAGAATATACCAAAATATCGTTGATGAACACCACCACAAATTTATCCAAAAACAATTTAAACACCCTGTTCATTAGGTCCATAAACGCTACAAAAGCATTCGTTAGACCAAATGACATTTCCAGAAACTCGTAATGGCCATAACGAGTCTTGAACGCTGTCTTCGGTACATCTTCTTTCCCCACCTTCAACTAATGGTACCCACTTCTAAGATCTATCTTTGAGAAATATCTAGCTCCTTTCAACTGATCAAACAGGTCGTCAATCCTTGGCAATGGATACTTATTCTTAATTGTGACCTTGTTTAATTCTCTATAATCGATACAAAGTCGTATCGATCCATCCTTCTTCTTGACAAATAACACCGGTGCTCCCCACGGTGATACGCTCGGCTGAATATATTTCTTGTCAAACATTTCTAGCAGTTGCACCATCAATTCCTTCATTTCCACCAGGCCATACGGTATGAGGCTTTCGATATTGGGGCAATTCTTGGCACTAAGTCAATCATAAATTCTACTTCCCTGTCTGGCAGAAGTACTGGCAAGTCATCTGGAAATACATCTCCAAAGTCTCTAATGACTAGTATCTCCTCTAATTTTAGATTCTCCTTTTGAGTATCGACTATGTAGGCTAAATATCTTACACATCCTTGTCTCAACAACTTTCTGGCCTGCGTCATCGTCAGACAACTCGCTTGTCTAGGCCACTTACTACCATAAAATACAACCTTTGACGGGGTCATAAGGTTTACACGTACACTTCCTTTGGCAATCAATTATCGCCCTATAATTGAATAGCCAGTTCATTCCCAAACTAACGTCAAATTCCCAAAGTTTAATAGGGATTAGATCTACCATCATTTTGTGGCCCTTAATGTCCACCCTACAGCTCTTATGCACAAACCTAACATGAATTACTTCCATATTCACAATCTCTATGTTCAAAGGGTATTCTAATTCCTCTTTAGGCAAATTCAAATTCTTAGTACAATCGTCGAATATAAATGAATAAGTAGCACCTGAATCAAATAATACGTAGGCATTAACATTATTGACCGAAATGATACCTGACACCACATCTCAGGATTGCACAGCATCCTGCACGGTCATGTTGAAAGTTCTAGTGGTGGGTCGATTTGGCGGCGTCGGTCCAATGATAGTCAGAGTGTTACCACTGCTGTTTCCCTTACTTCCACCCGCTCCTGCTCCTTCTGTTGCCTTCTTGGGACAATCCCTAGCCAAATGATCCCTCGACTCGTAAGTAAAACAAACCCCCTTTTAGGGTTAGGGCAATTTGGCGCTATGTGACCTTCTTTACCACAATTGTAGCAAACCCTCTTTCCCTTCATGCATACCCCTAGGTGATTCTTCCCGTAGGTAAGACAAGCCTTCACCTTCTTCTTCTGACATTCTTGTTGATTCCCAATAAACATATAATCATTCCACTTCCTCTTTTGACTATGACCGCCACCACTACTGCTGCCACTAACTTTGTTGTTCTCACTTTCATTCTTCTTCTTCTTCTGCTCCTGATTATACCTGGTCAGAGAATCGCTTCCACCTTCTGCAATAATTGTCTTCTCCAATACTTCAACAAAGTGTTCAATTGGAACATTAACACCTTGCTATACAACCACGGCTTCAATCCTTGTTCAAACCTCCTAGCTTTCCTCTCATCCATATTCACTTGATAAGTTGCAAACCTAGCCAACTCGTTGAATTTTGCGGCATATTCTGGCACCGTCATGTTTCCCTGCTTCAATTCCAGAAACTGAGCCTCCATCTGATTCTGAGTGCTCGTTGGGAAATACATCTCAAAGAACATCTCCTTGAACCTATCCCATACGATTACACCATGTCCTCCTCTAACCTTATTTTCTTCCTACCAGTAGCTGGCCTCTGACTTCAGCATAAACGTTACAAAGGTGGTCTTCTAGTCGTCGTTGACCCTTGCAACGTCAAACACCTTCTCCATTCCATAATCCAGGTCTGAGATTTGGCCGGATTCATGGATTCCCTAAACTCTGGCAGTCCTACTGCCTTGAAATCCTTAAATGAGGTAGCTTGAGCTTGCAGTTGATTTACAAGTGCTCCCATTAATAGTTTTACCAACTGCTGAACAGGATTGGCGTTGGCATTATCGTTGTTGTTGTTGTTAATGTTCGTGGATCCTTTCTGAGCTTGTTGACGTGATTGGCGTCTTCTTGGTAGCATTTTCTGTTTAAGATATACGCTTATTAGATCATTACTCAATCTCTTAAGTATTTAAGACTTAACTTAAACATTTTAAGATTATCACTTAACACATAACATCTTGAATAAATATTGATATTTTATTCATTAATAACTTTTAAAACATGGAAAGATAACATCACTACTATTTTCATCAACTATCCTAAGATAAAGAATCTTCAGGATTAAATCATCATATTCCATTGCCTATATTGACACTGGAATTTACATCATTAACTACCATAGATATTCACATAACTCATACTGTTCCTATCACAGTCTATTAATTAAGACGTCAGACAGCCTCTCTGCGCTCTTCTTCCATAATAAGGAATTTCGTCCTACGATCCTGCATGTATTAAGGTAAGTCTTCAAACTGGACTGGATAGTACATAACTCGGTCCTGAGCTTTGTTCATCGCAGTGTGGAATGCACACTCCATCTCCCTCATCTTGGTTTTCACTGCCTGCACCTCTTCCTCGGCTACATCTGCACGCTGGGAAGCCTCCTCGTAAGCATCTTCAGCTCTAGCTCGCGTGGCGGACTCCTCTCTCAGATCATCCTTCAACTTTGCAACCTCTGCCATCAATTGCTCATTGTTGCTCTCTAAGTGAACTAATTTCCACTCCACATTTCCAAGACATACATCAAGACCTTGGATTTCCTCATTTTTCTGACCTATAGTGGCCTGATGTTCATCTGCTAGCTCCTCCAACTCTCTAACTATATCTTGAAGCTCAATGTTAAGGTTATACACCTCATCATACATATGAGCTGCAATAGAGTTCGGTGGGAACTCATCTTCTTCCTCTTCCTCCTCAGGGTCCTCCTCCGAATTAGTCTTAGGCTCATGCTCCTGACCCACAATAGTGATCAATGGAGATGGCTCTCTATGTATCAACTGCTTCCGGACAACATGAATGTCTCGGGACTCCTCCTCTCTAGATACTCGGGGTTCTTCCTCCCCAGCCCGACTAGAACCTCCAACATCAGACATCCTGACAACAAAGTTTTAAGTTTTAGTAACTAATCAATACTCGTGAGCACATAAGTTTATCACGTAAGCACATAAAGTCATTTATTATCTTCAATGAATTAAGGAATTTATTTCTTAGAACTCGATAAGCGTTTATCATCACTATGTTCTCCATCTCTTATAAGGCTACTACCTAAGATTTTTCCCCCACCTAAGGTTTATAACCTATAGCTTTGATACCAACATGTGACACTCCCAAATCCGCGTACTCAAACTTTCCTCAGATTTGGTGTTCACTCACCAAATTAAATAACATCTATCTACCCATAGTAAAAATAACAATAAAATTTAAGTAAAAATCCTCTCATTATAACAACTTAAACAAATAAATCCCAGGTTATCTAACCTTAATACATCAAATACGGAACATCATAAACAAATAAGTCTTAAACATCACATCAGAAGTCTTATCATAATAGTTCTCAAATAATAATAACAAGTCTTCATCACTTGCTTGTTTTGCCTTTGCCCTTACTTGTGGATGACTCATCAACTCTTTCAATCTTAGTTGCAATGTTATTATGCAAGAGTGAGTAACAATTGCCTACAAGTTTAATAACAGGATAATAATAATAACATGCGAATAAATAATGGATACTGAACCAAAAAAAAGTCTCGACTTTTGAATCAAGATTAGAACAGGAATCAAAAGTACATCTGAGGGTCACAAGACCATAAATTATATCCCAGGTTATCAAGTATTTCTGCTTTAAACCTTTAACAGTCGTAAGACTATATGGACCTAACTTCTCGTACTTACGGAGATCAGCCCTATGTACCATGTATGTGCACAACATCTTAACGCTATCACGTAATATAATCCCTTGTAGCAGGGTTGATCATCTCAGTTTTGACATTAGAGTCCGCACCAAAGGAAGTTTGGTTTGGATTTATCTCAAGGATAATTTAGAGTTCAATAATCATTAACTAAGGATTAGTTGAATCAATAAGGAATCACTATCTATTCAAGGTTTCAATGCAATATCGAAATCAATAATCAAATCAAAGATTGAATCTCAACTCTATATAATTGACTAGAAAGATTGGATCTCAATTCTACACAGTTGAATGAACTTTGTACAATAGAAGTAATACTTCAAAAGAATTATAACATTTCATTTGGAATCATAAACTTGAATAATTAAGCTTTGAACAATTCGAAATAAGAATACGAAGCTTGTAAGACCCCAACTTTTTATGAATAAAGATTTAATTTCTCTAATTATTATTTTGAATAATAAGGTGTTGATTTGATATAATGCTTTAGTTATGGGTGATATGTGCAAATTTTGCAAAGTAAACAAGTTTTTATAAAATATTCATTTAATCGGGGTATATTCTTTTTGTCGGGGAATATCCGTACGACGGCGCAATCATTGGTGGACCACATAACAGAATAACTGTCGGATATAGAAAGCGACAGAAGTAGCCTTTTTATAAAAATAACGGCAAAACTTTTACCGTTAAATGTTGAAATACTCGGTGATAAAAGTACAGTAATACGCGTGGTTGCACAGTAGCCACGGTATTGTACAGTATTTTTTATTATTGATTCTTACGTAAAAAGTCACTCAGTTTCATTCAATAATTGTCACAGTAATTGTTGCACAGTATCATATATTATTGATTCAATTATTGTCACAGTATCATATGCACAATATTTTATATTATTAAATTAATAATTGACGCGACACAATTATTCATATTATTAGTTAGCATTATTGGCAATGTTTAGAAAATTCATTCGAGGAAAGGGGTTAGGTTATATAATTGTGCGCCAATAAGGATAAATCCTTATCGGAAAGCCTCCTCTTTCCTGTGAATGATCTAGTTGTTAATATTATGAGTTTATAATATTAATTGTGAATAATTATTATGGGGTGGATATTGGTTCAATTTTGATATAAATGAAAGAATTTAGCATGAAATATTTGTTGAAAGTTTGACAATTATTTTCTCCGATAAAATATTCATTCAAATATATTATTATAATATTACATTATAATAATGTGATAATATAATAATATAATTTTTTATAATTTAAATGGTAAATTATTATTATAATAATATATAATTTTTAGCATGAGAATAAAAGAGGAATGAATGTTATCATTTTCAAAACCTTCTGTGCACATTTTGAATTCTCTTATGCGTATTCTTTTTCCAAAGTGGTGGTTAATGGAATCCTATAAAATTATGTTTTCTAACTTTTGTGGGCCCTCAATCAATTGAGAATTGAGAAGTTAGGCAGAAAAAGTGAGAGGTTAGGTAGAGAAAGGAAAATTGGCGAAGAAAGAAAGAAATGGTTAAGCATAAAATTTTATTTTTTTCCTTCGTGCTGCACTATAAAAGGAAGGTTACCCCTCCTTCCTAAACACACCATTACAATATCAAAAATTCTTATTCTATAGTATTGTGAGTATTTCTCTTGAGTATAAAGATACTTTGAGTGTAACTTTTTGTGAAAGATTTTCTCATAATAATATCCGATATTCCAGTCAAATCTAGTTTCTACTAAGGTAAAGGATATTATTTTCTTTCAATAATCGTAAGAAATATTATTTTCTTTCATACTCCATATTATGTAAGTGATATTATTTCATTTCATATTCTTAAATTTAAACTTACTATGGTAAGTATTTCTTCTATAATTCCTGAAATGATTAAAAATTTCTTAAGTTTTGCGCTTCATCTAATATCATTTCGTTGGAATATTGGTCTGAACATTCTTATTAAAGTTTAATCTTTTCATGTTGAGGTACTATTCATACGGTACTATTCATGGGTACTATTCACAACAGAATTTAATTTTCTTTTTTGTTCAAATTATTTTTGATACATGAAGATCATTCTTGAATTTTACTCCACAAATAGTTATCATGTTGACAATTTTGACATTTTTGGACTCTGGATAAATTGAATTATAAATATCTAATATTTATTATTTATCTCACTTGATTGAATCTTTATATCATTGTCATCATCATCATGCTTATATTGTGTTAGAAGTCATCTTTGGCCCGTAGTGCAAAGATGGACTATTGATTGGTATGATTATGACCAGAAATTGTGTATTGGTATAATCATGACCTTTAATGTTACAGATAAGGTTTGTGATGAAAGTTCTCTTTGGCCCGTAGTGTATTGATGGACAGGTGTTTGGCATGATCATAACCACTGGTGATACAAATAATTATCTTTGGCCCGTAGTGCATAGATAATTTGATTGGAAATAATTATTGATTGGTGTTACAGGGATAAAATATTGATTATGGACTTTTAAATCATAGAAGATAGTAGATATCATGCTCTACTTTACTCTTCTAATGGATTGTTGTTTCCGCTGCAGTTGTATTCTAAAACTTGTTGTTTATTGTATTATATCAAATTTTTTTTCTTTTGAGGACTAAGGATAATTTGTTCTAGATTATCTTAGTTATAATATTCTTTACTAGGCTAGTTGAGCTCGCCCTTTTTCTTTTGGTTCTATTGTGCTTCTTAGGAAATGAGAATGTATCTGGGACTAGTCGGGGAGTGGAGTAATGGTCCAAGATGGTTATTATAGCAGTCCTCACTATTTTGTAAAATAGTGTAACAATAATTATAATAAGGACTTTATTTGAGTTTGGATATTGTCTACAAGACAATATTTGTATTAAAACTCACAACATATGTGTTGTCGCATTTTGCATGATTGTTGTATTAATGAAGTTTGTATTTGGTTTCTGAACCATGTATTTGGCAACTCAGATTGGGTTGTATGGACATAATTTGTGGGCGTCACAAAGCTTGTTCAATAATACTAAGATTTAAGAACTTGCTCAATGTAAACATAGGGTTTGGAAACTTGCATCGTGCGTAGGCTAAACGATTACAACTCCCTTTCACCACGAGTCTTACACACATACCATATGTATTCACGACATTCATTAGTTACATTAATACTAACCTTATAGGTTTAGTTTCCTCTT
Organism: Panax notoginseng; assembly: GCA_016801055.1. Taxonomy (NCBI): domain Eukaryota; kingdom Viridiplantae; phylum Streptophyta; class Magnoliopsida; order Apiales; family Araliaceae; genus Panax; species Panax notoginseng. The sequence continues at coordinate 77,793,753 of CM029013.1, forward strand.
TAAATACAACTTGTTAACTTAGTTTAAATTCTGCTCATTACCATCATTCACATATACTGGACTGAAATCTCAAATCTTAAGTTTAAACAACATCATATCATCTCATGGACATCATTATTTTAACGTGGTTTAACCAGTTGCAAAACATAGCAGTTATAAAGTCACAAGACCATTTCTAATTTATTTTTATAATTCTCTTATTATATGGTCCATTAGTCACACTTTCACTTAATTATTTAATATAAACTCCACTTTATTTAACAAATCATTACCCTTCTAATTTAATTACTTAATTAAATTAGAATATTTTCATTCCCTCACTATTATTACACTCGAATAAATTATTCTATAATAGTTTCCATCGAATATTTATTTTATTCCATAAATATTTCGACTAAAATATTCATTTTATTTGATAAATATTTTAATAATAATTTTCATCGAATATTTATTTTATTACATAAATATTTCAACTAAAATATTTATTTTATTTGATAAATATTTTAATTAGTTTTTTATTTTTTTTGCTTGCCGAGGCGGGGTAATTTAGCTGGGTAACGCCAGCCGGGGCGGGGTTACCCAGATTCAGTTTCTGCAGTTCGCGAAGAATACATAACAGGGCCAATTTAAGCCAAAATTTTACACAAACAACAAAAATAATTTCACCCACATGTTCTGAACTAAACAAAAACATTCTATAACATTCTCAACATGCTTTTAACAAATTAATCACATAAACAACAAGATTTGAACTCATAATTGTCATGTTCTTGCTATTTTCAAAGTTTCGTCAAATTTCATGAAATCACAAATTACAGATTCATTATAACACCAAATTAGTCTGTTTAAGTTTTGTTCTTTTCGTTTTTACATGTATAAACATAATCAATTATCAATTTGCCGATTAATATGCAATTTAAGCATCAATTTTTGTACTTATGGGTCATATTCATATATTTTTCTCTGTAAACTATAAAACTCCAATTAAACACAATTACATGGATTTGATTACTCTAAAACACATATAAATCATATATATTTGAACTATACATGTTAATAAACATATACAACATCATAGAATTAACAATTAACCATGAAAATTCAATTACAGTGAGATAAAAATTGGTTTTCATGAAAAACTTCTAAGAACGTAAATTAAAGTTTTGATTAAGAGATTACCCTTTATTTCTCTGCTTAGATACTCAAAGATGTTAGAAACTTTCTTCTTGATTCTACAAAACTTCTTCCTTAGTAAAAAATTTCTCTCAATCTCTGCCTTTTCTCTCTGTGTTTAGTTTTCCAAACTTGTATATGAAAACTAAACATATAATACGTATTTAATAACTGATGCGTACATGGGTAGCAGTTAGGCGCAGTTTGGCCTTAACTGCTCCCATGTCCTCAAGGCCATGTTTGGCTTGTTTTAATTCACTTTTCTAATTTATTTTAATTAACTTATTTATTATATAGTTTATTTGTCACACCTTAATTAATCAAATAATATTATTTAAATTTAATTAAATAAAAGGTAATATTACTTATTAAATCACATCGTCACATAATTAAAATTCTCATTTATTATTTATAACAAATCAATAAATCTCTAATTAATTATTTAATTAAGTAGAACAACATTAAAATTATTTAACTACTCATTTAATTTAATTATCTCAATTAAATTCTCACTTTGATCTATAAAATTATTTCACATTAATTTAATTAATGTGACACACTTAATTAAATTAATTTACCACAACTCCATCAAATAATTATTTAACTCAATAAATAAATCAACAAATTATTTATTTAATTCAATAAATATTTAAAAATTAATTACAAAGGTCTCGTTCATCACAGCCATGACTGAACAACAATATAGATAGCTTTTACTCGATAGCTTCTGAGATGCCTGAAATTATGTCCAGGGAAAACGTTGGAAATGATATGCTCGTCCAGGACCACTCTTGGTTGTGAAAGTAAGAATTATGATGCTGATAATGAGAAACCAAGAACAAGTTCAGGTCCAATTTCCAAAATCTGAAGCAACGTTTTATGCCTTGACAAGCAAGCCTATGCCTAGCAGCAGTGCCACAATTACAATGCACTTGTACATCTAACGGTGATGACAAGTTCACGGTTAAAGAATTTCTATCATCTGTAGCAGACATCGCCCTTCCTGTTACAACAATTGAGAAGCACCCTACTCCTCGCCAGCTTTTGAGTTGGGAGTGAGCAGGCAGTGATTGAGAGAAATGTAGATGTTGGGAAGCTAATAAATCTAATTGCTCTGAAACCACATCTCCAAAATTAGAAACAGCAGGGAAGGAGGTTTCAGATGTCAATTCATCTAGCCAGAGGGCAGAGGCACTTGAAGGGTGTTCGAAACTTGTGACTCATAATATAGAAGCCACTGAAAAATGCTAGTGCGGAGCGTAGCTTGCCGAAGGTCACGGTAAGGTGCGGGGGGGCAAAGCCCCCCGCAGTACGGTACAGAAGTTTTTTCTAGGTTGTTTATTAGAGGAACATTATGGGTAATTGAGACATAATGTGAAGTAGGGTTGGAATAGGATTAGTAGGAATAAATACTAATCTATTGTAAGGAATCATCAATAAACAACTAGAGCCGCCTGTGGAGTACCCAAATTGGGGAACCACGTAAATCTCTTGTGTTATTCTTAATTCTCTATCGTTTGTGCGTAATTGTACGATCCATCCCACATCAATTCATCACCTACCAGCGCACACCTGTATAGACCGGCCAAATAAGCATGTTGGACTACCTCCTTACCTAAAAGGTTAACCTATTAGGTTGAGGCTCTACCATACTTATTAACCCATCTACATTCTTGAATTTATCCAATGTGGGATTCATGTGAAATATCCCAACAAAGGGTATAACACTTCAAACTCCAACATAGATGTAATCTAACCCCTGCATCAACCAAATATCACTTCCCTTTTAACCAAAAGAGACTAATAATATATGGCAAATCTGAACAAGAAGCCAACAGCACCTTCAACACATGCTCCTTGATCAAATTAGAAAATAATATGTGGAAAAACCGAGTATGTGTCACAAACTAGATTTTGTAGTACATTTTTGGAAAGAAGATTACATAAAGTAAATATTTAATATTGGTCAGACCGAATACGCAATTAAATCATTAGCCAAGGAAGAAACAAATAAGTACGTAAGCACATGAAGTAGATTATACAATATAATATTGCACTGTCTTTTAAGGATTCTTTGTGAGGCTTCTTCACAAAACAAATTTCATGCCAGGTAACAGATCTCATTCCACAAAAGTGATATAGTATAACGATACACATATAATCCAAGATAAAGGCTACACTAGTTAAACCAAATCTAAAAATATGTAAACAGGTACCTGCAAAATGAAAACTCTTGGACTTAAAATAAGTAATGAGAAAAGTGAAGTTTGAGAGACAAGGACCATTTTCCATCTCCTCCATCTGCTGGGCCCTTGGAGAAGGGGCTCCTAAAAACTAGGAAGAGAACATGCAGCCTTGACTATATATAAAGAACAAAATATCTAACACTCAATTAATTATGTAGCATAAGATTCCCAGTACTGCTTAAAAACCACCTCAAAAAATTGTGTTTATAAGAACAATTTCTACTCTATTTAAATCCATAACCAAAAGACCTGTAGAAATTGACAAGTTTATTTCATTAAAGTTATTTCTTTCTATTAAATAGATTGATATATATATATATATATATATATATATATATATATATATATATATATATATATATATAACAACCTAATTACATTTATGGTAATTCCTAATTTACAGTAATGTGTACACACTGATTAAAGAAGCTATAATTATGGTATATCCTGTCATATCTTCTAACACTCCCCCTCAAGTTGGTGTATAGATATCTCGCATACCCAACTTGAAACATAGTGGATGAAACATCTTACTACTAAGACCCTTAGTCAAAATATCAGCAATCTGATTTTCTGTTTTGACAAAAGGTAAGCAAATAAGACCACTAGTTAATTTTTCTTGATGAAGTGTCTGTCAATCTCAATGTGCTTCGTTCTATCGTGTTGTACTGGGTCGTTCGCAATACTAATGACTATCTTATTATCACAAAATAACTGCATAAGCCTATTAGCTGTAACACCCAAATCTTCTAACAAGATTTGAAGCCACATTAGCTCACATATACCCAAGGCTATAGCTCGATATTCTGCTTCAGCACTAGATCTTGCTACCACAGATTGTTTCTTACTACGCCAAGTAACAAGATTACCTCCAACAAATGAATAGTAACCTGATGTAGAACGACGATCCTCTATAGAGCCAGTTCAATCTGAGTCAGAAAAAGCTTCAACTCTCATATGACCATGTGATGCGAACAATAACCCTTTTTCGAGAGCAGACTTGAGATACCTCAGAATTATACAAATAGTTTTCATGTGACAATGTCAAGGATCATGCATATATTGACTCACTATTCTCACAGTATAAGATATATCAGGTCTAGTGTGAGAAAGATATATCAATCATTCCACCAAACATTGATATCTTTCTTTATCAACCGTAGGTCCTAAGCCACTCACTAGATGATGATTAACTTTAATAGGAGAATTAGCAAGCTTACATCCCTACATGCCAGTTTCTGTTAAAAGATCAAGGACATACTTCCTTTGAGATAGAAAAATCTCACTAGTAGATCTTGCAACTTCAATTCCAAGGAAATACTTCAAAGGGCCAAGATCTTTGATCTCAAAATCTTTAGTCAAACTTGCTTTGAGATAAACTATATATTCTATATTATCCCCTGTCACCATAATATCATCAACATAAATAATAAGAATGGTAGTCTTGCCATTTATCTGTTTGACAAATAGAGTATGATCCGCTCTACTCTACGTGTACCCAAATCTTATCATTACTTTGTGGAATCTACCAAACAAAGCTCTAGGAGATAAACTTGCATTAGCCAAGATCTTTGATCTCAAATTCTTTAGCCAAACTTGCTTTGAGATAAACTATCTATTCTATATTATCCCTGTCACCACAATATCATCAAAATAAACAATAAGAATGGTAGTCTTACCGTTTATCTGTTTGACAAATAGAGTATGATCCGCTCTACTCTACGTGAACCCAAATCTTATCATTGCTTTGTGGAATCTACCAAACAAAGCTCTAGGAGATTGCTTCAACCCATATAAAGCCTGTTAGTTCCCAGAGGGCACAATAGATCTAGAAGGGGGGGTTGAATAGATCTTTTTTCTTTTGGCAAATACTTTTCTGGTTTATGATGTATTGTTCATATTAGAGTATATGACAAACATAGAATCTTTTCAAGCACAGCGGAATAAGTAAAAGATTCCCCTTCATTGATATATTCATGTTCATACATACATTGTTCATTGGTTTAGTTTAGTTGTAAGCAGTTAAAACATACATAGCAGTTATAGCAGTTATAGACATAATGTAAATGACATAATGTAAAAGACACAAGGAGTTTTAAGTGGTTCAGAGACTCAAGCTCCTAATCCACTCTTCTGCTTTCAACTAGCAGGATTTCCACTAAGGAAGGGCAGCACCCTGAATCTCTACGATTCCTTCAAGGCCAGCAGCCTTGGGACTTCAGTTCACTAAGAACTCTTCAAGGCCAGCAGCCTTGGAACTCCTCTAGTTTCCTAGGAACTCTTCAAGCCCAACAGGCTTGGAACTCTATTTAGTCCCTTTGGATAAGGACCCTTTGGCCCTGCTTTGTTTAGTCCCTCCGGACAAGGACCCTCTTGGCCCTGCTTCATTTAGTCCCACTGGACAAGGACCCTTAGGCCCTGGCTTTGTTGTTGTTTGTTTGTTTGTTTGTTGTTGGAGTCGGTGCTGAGCTGCTAAGATGTCTTCATGCTCTGAACATCTTCTATACTTAGTAGCTTGGCTTGATCATCCTTGAAGAGCAGTTGAGTGTTGCATGATGCTCAGCTTCTCAGGTTCCTCAACTACTCCGTATGACCCCTTGTTGAACTGCCTTGAAGATCTTTCTTCTTGGTACTTGATGGCTGCACATGAGAGGCTTCTAAGATGACTGTAAGCTCTTCTGCAAGGTACTTAGAAGCTTCCTCATACTTGACACCAAGATGACTTTTGTGATCTCCCTTCTTGCTACTGAATGCCTTCCCATGATGGACTTGCTAAGCTGACTGTAGGCTCTTCTCTAATGTACTTAGAGTCTTCCCATGATGGACATCCAGATGACATGATGCTCTTCTTTCTCTCGGCAGTTCAGAACACTCTTCATGTAGTAGAACTCTCACTTCTACATAGTAAAACTCACACTTCTACTTCTTTATTGATCTGACTTCTGAGTGTTCTTGGTGGATCGTAGAGTGAGCCTCTGGACTCATTATCACTTGATTCGATCAGTCCACCTTCTCTCCAAAAACTCACAACTCCAGCAACCTTTGATCTTTGAAGCTTTTCTCTATTTATACATCTTCCCAATCTTTCTGTTGGAAAGTAGCCGTTGGAAGCTATTCAAATATCTTCACAGATCTCGAGTTACTTGATGTAGACTGCTTGATGTGACTTGTCATACTTTATCTGACGCTGCAGTCTACTTTTTCCACCTACCCTGTCAGATGTATCACTTTACTGTCTTGGGCAGGTTGAAGACTTTATTACTTCTGATTTCTAGATCAGAGGTTGTCATTTTGCATCGATGCTCTCAATAAGCACTTGTTTGAATATTATCCTTCAGATTGAACCGTTGCCACTGCTTCAGTCTTCAGGTATTCGAACTCTACGATTCTGATGCATGTCTTCAAGGACCTGATCGTAGTGCTTTATTGAATGTTGCTCGTTGACTGGCAGAGTTAACACTACGATCTGGAAGAGTGTTAATTATATTTTCAATGTAAAACACCTCTTCCTTGTATTATGCAGTGCTTCAATACTTCTGTTTACTTCGACTGTTCTCAGATACTGATGGCCTAATTCCTAGCTCTGGTCCCCTTCTGAATATCAAGACACTTCAGATTTGTGGTGCGTCCAGCTTACTTTCTCCTTGTGATCTCCCGTTCACTTATCATCAATGATCTGACCCACACTTAATCACTTTAGCCTTGCTCTTCAGAGGCTGACCAGTATCTCGGTTCACCTTCCATCAGTTTCTTCTTTGTTTGGTAAGCACTACGATCTTGGTTGCTTCCAAGATCGTTGTCTTCTGTTCTCTTGACAGCTACTGCATTAGCTGACTTTTTCTTAGTCAGCTGCTGAAGTCTTCTATGAATCATCTTGTGGAAGACTTCATCACAAATGGCCTTACAACTCAATCTTGATGCTGATTGGATTGTTGCTTAGTTCTTCTGTTAGCCTGCATGCCATTCGTTGAGTGCTCTCTGGTTCCCTTACTGTGGATTTCATCTTTACAGTGCCAACTAGAGGCTTCGTACCTTTGGATATTCTGGGAGTGCTCATTTGTTGAGAATCATATCTACTCTACGATTCTGACTTAGCATTGTGAGCACTTCTTTTGGAGTCGTAGTTCTGCACTCTACGATTCAGCTTGGGCTGTGCAGACTCTACGATCCCGAGATGTAGTTCTGCACTCTACGATTCAGCTTTGGCTGTGCAGACTCTACGATCCGAGATGTAGTCCTGCACTCTACGATTCAGCTTTGGCTTTGCAGACACTACGATCCCGAGATCAGATCTTGACACTCTACGATTCTGCCTTGTGCTTGTTGTCTTCATCTGATCTTGCCTGACTACGATCTCTGCATTCATTCAGTGGACTCTACGATCCTTGTCTTTGGCTTTGGCATTGCTAAACTCTACGACTCTGATCGTAGTCTTCATTTCATACTTGGCTTTGGCAGATGATCGTTCGGCTTATAGACAGGCTGTCTCTACGATTCTGAACGTGACTTCCTCAGCATACTACGATCCCGAGAAAGCTCTTCTCGACACACTACGATCCTTCTTCGTTTCCCCTGGAAGTCTACGAACTCCGAGAACTCACTATCTTGCATACTCCTATTCTGCCTCGATAGCTCCCGAGTTAACTCTGACTCTCCTGGCAGACTACGACTTCTGGTGCAGTGCTCGACGATCAGGCAAGCCTATCTATTACAACATAAGATCAACCTAATAAGCTTGATCTTTCTATATTTATAGTCCTTGTACATCATTTCTTTTCTAAGGACTTTACAAAGCTGTTTTGCTTATGTAGGATCAACCTAACATATTTGATCAATTCATTCTAAGTCCTTGTACATATATTTCTATTATCTATCAAAGAACTTTACAGCTTTTCTTCATGCAAGCATACTTGCATATTATTCATTCATATACATATATATATATATATATATATATATATATATATCATAATCAAATCATATATAAGTAGGAATAGCATTCACATGCTTATTCCTGACAATCTTCCCCTATTTGATTATGACAAAAATAATAAGTGCATATGCATGTTATGAATGAATCTTAGATACAGTGAGCAGCTGTATTTCTAAACAGTTAATCATGAATGTCATTTATATTAATATGGCAATTATATATTCAGACATTCTACATTCTGGATCCAAAACATACTAATAGACTAGAGATGTACCTCCTTGGCTCCATGTATGTTTCCGAGATGCTTGTTGATCAGCTACTCATCTGATCCTACTTCTTTTTCTTGGTCCCTCTCAGATGATGATCTTCCATCTTTGCTTGGCTTGCCCTCATCATCTTTCTTATCTGGCTCCCCCTCAGAATGTGCTCCCATGGGATCATCACCTTTAGGCTCCCCCTCAGATGATGATTCTTTATCTGCTGCTGCTTCTTTCTGCTTTGACTTCTTCTCCCTTATCTGCATTTTCTTCTTTTGATGTCTCTTGCTCCTTGCTGCTGCTTCTTTCTGCTTTGACTTCTTCTCCCTTATCTGCATTTTCTTCTTTTGATACCTCTTGCTCCTCTTCTTTCTTTGCCTCTTTTTCTCCCCCTTTTTGTCATCAATCATTTGAGACAGCTGCTCCATGTTGGAATTAAGCTGCTCCATCAGGTAGGAGGAGTTGGCAACTTCAAATTTAAGCTCTTGCTGGCCGAGCTCAAGTTGCACTGAGAAGGTCTGCTTCATATCATCAATCTTGTCAGAGAGGGCTGCTAGCTGCTCAGCATTTGCCTTCTGAGCATGTAGAGCTGCAGCCTTCAGGTCTTGGATGGTTTTCTGATAGATGATATCTCTCTCTTGCATTTTGAGATATACATCAGTCACCATAGCTTGAAGCTTGTTCTGGAAAGAGTCATCTCCTGCTACTGTCTGCTTCTGTGATTCTTCAGTAAGCATGGATATCTTCTTGCTTAAATCAACAGAGCTTTGCTGTAGTTCCTGCTCCAAAGTAGTTTGATCCTCTTGACTGGCAGTTTCAGGTTGAGCAATTGATTGGACTCTACGATTGTTATCTTTAGACAGATTTTCAAAAATGTGGATGATCTGTACAATCGTGGAGATGATGGAGTATCTGACAGCAGTGTTTGAACATTAGGATGCGTCTGAGATAGGTCTTGAACATCATTAGTCGTAGAGTGAACAGACTCTACGATTGGCTCCTTGGTCATGACTCTTCTTCCCTCAGAGTCTACTCTACGATCGTAGGGTATGTGGAGATTTTCAGCTTGTCTGTAGACTTTGAAGTGAGGCTCGTTGGTGAGCAGTTTGGTGGCAAACTTCATTATCCTTGGAGAGTTCTGAGCCACCAGTTCCATTCTTGGAAAGGTCTTGTAACACCAACTGATGTAACTTCCATCTTTTTCAGCAAGGGCCTTCAACCATGGCAGATCATTTGATACTTCAGGAGAGGGAACTGGATGATCTTGTTCATTTGCTTCTTGAGGTGCAGAATCAGAATCTCCTCTAGTCTCTTTTCTCACAGAGCCGGAGCTTCCTTGGTTATTCTCAGCAGAGAACTCCTTTAGCTGGTTTTCATTATCAGATTCTTCTTGAGCACCTTCAGCAGAAAATCCTTCTTGCTGAGATTCATCATCTGAGCTGTCATCAGCAAGACTTCCCTTTGATTCTTCTTCTTCACTGCTGGCTTCTTCTTCAGCATCTTTTCCTGAGAACACAGACTTATCATCACTTAATTCAATGATGGCATTAGATTGACTGATGTTCCTCTTGAAGGCAAACTGAGCTTGTAGCCTGCAACTCTTCCTTCTTAGTGGAGGTTTAACTACTGGAGATATATACTTTTCATCTTCAGTCTCTGACTCATCTTGCTCATCTGATAAACTCCTTTGGGGATCAGCACTAGCATGGGCAGACTCTTCTGCCTTGTCCTCATCACTGTCTGAGCCATTTTGGTTTGAGGGATCATTTTCTTCTTCTTCTTCTATAGTATTATCTGACCCATTCACTGGGCTGGTTGGGGCAGTTGCACTTGGGGATGCACTTTGATCATCACTACTTTCTTTTTCTTCATCAGAGTGACTGCTCTGAGAATTGGCCATGGGGCTTGAGCATTTTTCTTCTTCATCAGCAATTTCTGTTCTTTCTCTTATCACATCAGCTTCATAATCATGGCTGGATGCTGACTGTGGGGACTGGACTACATCTTCAATTCCTTTTTCTTCTGCTGACCCTTCGTCCCTTTCTTCAGTAGATGTATTGATTCGAGATGCTAAGACTGGTTCTTCATTCACCTTAGCTCTCTTGCTGACTGGCCCTTGAAGCAACCTGCTGCTTCTTCTTTTTATGGTCTCAGCAATTTGGGCTGTTTCTTCTTCATTCTTGTTCAAGGAGGAGACTCTCCTTGATGGGGTCTGGGCTTTCTTCACTTCACCAGCTCTTTTTACCACTTTTGATTTCTTCCTGGCTGGTGTGATTTCAGCTGCTTCAAAGTCACTGGACTCAGAGCTCTCTGCCTTTACTATCTTCCTCTTCTTTGCAGAGGCTCTACTGCTGCTCCCAGCTGTCATCCTTTTGTTCTCCTTGGGGTTCTTCTTCCAGTTTTCAAATAATTGCGGAGACATCACCTTGTGCACATTCAGGGCTTCTCCCTCATCTTCCTTGACTTTCCCCCCTAATTTTTTCTTCAGAATGATACTCAGCAACCTTCCATGAAACACCTTGGTCAGTGGTTTCTTCTCAGCCTTCTCTACCCACTTGGAGATCTGATCAAACAAGATAGCTCCAAAGTCAATTTGTTTCTTCAGAACTATAGCTGACATGATTTTCAACTGCTGGTCGATCACTGTGTCATGTGCAGTGTTCTTACACAGTATGCACTTTCCAACTATTTCAGCAAGGAACTCATATTGCTCAGGAAACTCCTTCTTCTTCATGTCCTTGAAACTAGGGTTTCTTTGATACCCCATAACTTCCTTTGCTAGTTCAGAGTTGACATTATCAAGGTTCTTTAGCCCTTGGTTAGGAAACCCAAGGCATTGATTGAGGTCAGAAGATTTTAACTTTAGAGACTGACCTTTAACCTTGGTAGTCAGGGTTTCCGAATTTATAGAGACGTTTAAGTAGAATTCTTTGACCAGGTTGTAGTAGACTCGAGTATTTACCTCAAGGCATTCTAAAAATCCAGCCTTCTTTACAAGCTCGAGAATATCCCTGAACTTCTTTTCAGATTTCTCAAACGATTTGGTTCCAAGCTGAATACCAGTGATTACTTGCCAGTTTTTCATTTTGAGTAGTTTGAAGAATGTGGATGTTAGATATAGAGAGATCTACGCGAGATGGCTGTCTGGTTGGTAAGGCTCTGAAGGTTAACTGATTTTGCTCTTGAAAAGCTTTCTAGGGTTTTGAAAATGGGAGGGAGAAAGGTTCGATTTCTTTGGTAACTGTCTGCAGATTTGAACTTATCTTTATGGCAGTTCCTTCTAACTTTGCATACTCAGTGATGTGTTAACTATCCATTGGTTACACGTTGCCCAGTAATGAGCTGTAACTTCCCACTACTTTTCAGTTGACAAAGAAGTGGACGTTTAGTTGACGTGGCTTTGACCGTTGACCTTCTAGTTCGTAGAGTAGTATGATGAGATAACTACAGACTCTACGATTTTTGTTGACTCAACGATCCACTTCTGAGAGATACTGCAGTGAATGATTTTATCTTTCTTCCTTACTTTGATGCAGCATAGCTCAATCACTGATGTATTTGAACTTATCTCCTTAACTTGAATGGCTTAGTGGATGTCTCATTCTTCATGCTCCTTATGAACTAGAGTACCCTTGGGTAGAACCACGATCGTTGAGTTGTCTTCTACGATCGCTGCAATTGCACTACGATCGTTTAGTCCTTGTCAAACTCAACTCTACTATCGCTGACTGACTTGATTCTTCTGAGATGAAATAGATCAAGTATTCCTTCTGGGATAAGATAGCTCAGGAAGGGCCAACCTCTTAGAGAGAGCTAAGGATCAGGTTTGTCCCTGAGGCGCTTTCCAGATGAAATACTATGGCAGTGATTTGCAATGACATCTCATTAGACCTTTTCTGATGGGAAGATCTTCTATCAGCTTTCAGTATCTGCATTGTTGAAATCGTGGTGTCCTCCTGCTCTTACTCTACGATCGTATGTTTGATCATAGGCACTTCACGATTATAGATTAGGTGGCTGAAAGGTTATCAGTAGTACGTTTTGAGACGTTCCTACTGACTATGGATCTTCATTTTGGATCATCAACCACAAAGTTTTGGGACTCTGTAGCTGGTACATTTCTTCCAGGTTTAATAGTGTTGTTATTCCTTAACAGATCACTGCTCCCCCATTGTTGATGTTGTCATCTCAGATGGATGTGATTCCTTTTGCATGTTCATTTGAAAGCTGCCCAGCACTTCTCCTTCTGACTGGAATCATCACCCTTGCTTAATTTTCCTTGTATCGTAGAGATGGATATTTTCAGGATTAATCACTCTACGATCATTCGACAGCAGTACGAACGTAGTCTTCTTTGACAGTCCTTTGTTTTGAGAAGTTCTGCTACATAGAGAACTCCTTTTGTCTTAAGCTCAATGATCTTCTATTGTGAGCTTCCCTTGAGGATCCTTTTCATAAAGCATATCTGTCTTGATAAGGGCATATAGAATCCTCTTTTTCTTCTGTTGCATGGCATGCTTTCATCTACAGATTTACAGCCATGTGAGCTCCATTCCGGTTAGCTCAGAGAGTCTTCAAGGACAGGCTTGGACAAATAGAAACTTTATCAGATACATCTCTGAATCGTCCTTAGCCTTCTGCTGGTTGAGTCCTAATGAGTGAAGTCTTTTGCTTCAGCATTCCTTAGTGTGGTCAGATTGACCAAGTACCTGCAGGTTTAGATATATTTCTACTTTTGGTCCCCATTGTTGAATGGGTCCTGCTAGGTTAAATTTCTAAACCCCTATTCCTCTTAACAGAATAATCATCATGTTTATCACCAACAGACTTATTCATGCATGCAACTATCTTGAGATAATACATTTCGAGATGCATGTTGGTGAGTGTGTGGAGTGTGGCATTTAATAACACACTATCTATAATGGTTTCATCATTCACTAAGTTATGTTCACAATATTTAAGTGTTCAAGAAGTGAGAATCAGCTCTACGATTTTGAGAGTATCTGGTTGATTCATTAAGGTGATCAGTTTCTACAAATCAGCAAGATCCTCTTACAGAACTGATCATGCTCTGTGTGTTGTCAAACATTTAGAACATAGGCTTGTACATACGTACTAGCACATCAGCAAGGATTACTACACATAACGTTTATTAGGTCTGTGATGCTCTTATGATCTATTTCAGATTTTCTTCAAGATGTAATCTTCCGCCTAAAACTTGGTTAAAGAGAAAGTTTATAGACATTTGAATTTTCCATCTTCAGACTACTTTCTCTCTTCACCTTTTTAGGTAGATTATGACTTCTTGACAGAATACTGTCATAGTTCATAAGATGGTGCAAATATGATGTACACATTGATAATGGTGAGGAACCGTACCTTTTTACTGTCAGTTACGAAACAGTCATTTACCTTGGATATACTGAGTTCAGGTATTGATGTGCATAGCTTTTACTTTTGCTCCTTTCAGCTTAATGCTCTTGTTGTCCTTTCATCAATCAGTAGTGGTCTTGAAGATGTAGACCAAGAGAATCGTGGCATTAAGATCTTTGACACCTTTGAGTTTATAGAGATTGCATCCAGTTGTCGGTAGATCACTCATAAGTTTGAGAAGATCTTCTTTCTCCTCTTGATCAGCAAATCTTAGCATGCATGACCTCTTCATCTTTCAGACTGATGAATGCTTAACTCTTTGTCACTGATGTCTCTTGCTTTCTTTCTCTCATCTGGTCTTCAGACTACAAGATTGACTGCAGGCTAGGATTGGTCTTGTTGATATAGCAATAGAGGATATGGACCAATCTGATCAGCTTCAGGTGTATACACATTTACCTATACACAATATTTCTAACTTGTGAGCTCTTCTGCATATAACAAGTTACTTACTACTAAACTAGGTTTAGAACAATGTTAGTGCCTGGGATCAGACTCAAAGCGATTAGCTTTTGAATATAGCATGAGAACCTACTTTGATACCAATTGTTAGTTCCCAGAGGGCACAATAGATCTAGAAGAGGGGGTTGAATAGATCCTTTTTCTTTTGGAAAATACTTTTCTGGTTTATGATGTATTGTTCATATTAGAGTATATGACAAACATAGAATCTTTTCAAGCACAGCGGAATAAGTAAAAGATTCCCCTTCATTGATATATTTATGTTCATACATACATTGTTCATTGGTTTAGTTTAGTTGTAAGCAGTTAAAACATACATAGCAGTTATAGCAGTTATAGACATAATGTAAATGACATAATATAAAAGACACAAGGGGTTTTAAGTGGTTCAGAGACTCAAGCTCCTAATCCACTCTTCTGCTTTCAACTAGCAGGATTTCCACTAAGGAAGGGCAGCACCCTGAATCTCTACGATTCCTTCAAGGCCAGCAGCCTTGGGACTTCAGTTCACTAAGAACTCTTCAAGGCCAGCAGCCTTGGGACTCCTCTAGTTCCCTAGGAACTCTTCAAGCCCAGCAGGCTTGGAACTCTATTTAGTCCGTTTGGACAAGGACCCTTTGGCCCTGCTTTGTTTAGTCCCTCCGGACAAGGACCCTCTTGGCCCTGCTTCATTTAGTCCCACTGGACAAGGACCCTCAGGCCCTGGCTTTGTTGTTGTTTGTTTGTTTGTTGTTGGAGTCGGTGCTGAGCTGCTAAGATGTCTTCATGCTCTGAACATCTTCTATACTTAGCAGCTTGGCTTGATCATCCTTGAAGAGCAGTTGAGTGTTGCATGATGCTCAGCTTCTCAGGTTCCTTAACTACTCCGTATGACCCCTTGTTGAACTGCCTTGAAGATCTTTCTTCTTGGTACTTGATGGCTGCACATGAGAGGCTTCTAAGATGACTGTAAGCTCTTCTGCAAGGTACTTAGAAGCTTCCTCATACTTGACACCAAGATGACTTTTGTGATCTCCCTTCTTGCTACTAAATGCCTTCCCATGATGGACTTGCTAAGATGACTGTAGGCTCTTCTCTAATGTACTTAGAGTCTTCCTATGATGGACATCCAGATGACATGATGCTCTCCTTTCTCTCGGCAGTTCAGAACACTCTTCATGTAGTAAAACTCTCACTTCTACATAGTAGAACTCACACTTCTACTTCTTTGTTGATCTGACTTCTGAGTGTTCTTGGTGGATCGTAGAGTGAGCCTCTGGACTCACTATCACTTGATTCGATCAGTCCACCTTCTCTCCAAAAACTCACAACTCCAGCAACCTTTGATCTTTGAAGCTCTTCTCTATTTATACACCTTCCCAATCTTTCCGTTGGAAAGTAGCCGTTAGAAGCTATTCAAATATCTTCACAGATCTCGAGTTGCTTGATGTAGACTGCTTGATGTGTCTTGTCATACTTTATCTGACGCTGCAGTCTACTTTTTCCACCTACCCTGTCAGATGTATCACTTTACTGTCTTGGGCAGGTTGAAGACTTTATTACTTCTGATTTTTAGATCAGAGGTTGTCCTTTTGCATCGATGCTCTCAATAAGCACTTGTTTGAATATTATCCTTCAGATTGAACCGTTGCCACTGTTTCAGTCTTCAGGTATTCGAACTCTACGATTCTGATGCATGTCTTTAAGGACCTGATCGTAGTGCTTTATTGAATGTTGCTCGTTGACTGACAGAGTTAACACTACGATCTGGAAGAGTGTTAATTGTATTTTCAATGTAAAACACCTCTTCCTTGTATTATGCAGTGCTTCAATACTTCTGTTTGCTTCGACTGTTCTCAGATACTGATGGCCTAATTCCTAACTCTGGTCCCCTTCTGAATATCAAGACACTTCAGATTTATGGTGCGTCCAGCTTACTTTCTCCTTGTGATCTCCCGTTCACTTATCATCAATGATCTGACCCACACTTAATCACTTTAGCCTTGCTCTTCAGAGGCTGACCAGTATCTCGGTTCACCTTCCATCAGTTCCTTCTTTGTTTGGCAAGCACTACGATCTTGGTTGCTTCCAAGATCGTTGTCTTCTGTTCTCTTGACAGCTACTGCATTAGCTGACTTTTTCTTAGTCAGCTGCTGAAGTCTTCTATGAATCATCTTGTGCAAGACTTCATCACAAATGGCCTTACAACTCAATCTTGATGCTGATTGGATTGTTGCTTAGTTCTTCTGTTAGCCTGCATGCCATTCGTTGAGAGCTCTCTGGTTCCCTTACTGTGGATTTCATCTTTGCAGTGCCAACCAGAGGCTTCGTACCTTTGGATATTCTGGGAGTGCTCATTTGTTGAGAATCATATCTACTCTACGATTCTAACTTAGCATTGTGAGCACTTCTTTTGGAGTCGTAGTTCTGCACTCTACGATTCAGCTTTGGCTGTGCAGACTCTACGATCCGAGATGTAGTCCTGCACTCTACGATTCAGCTTTGGCTTTGCAGACACTACGATCCCGAGATCAGATCTTGACACTCTACGATTCTGCCTTGTGCTTGTTGTCTTCATCTGATCTTGCCTGACTACGATCTCTGCATTCATTCAGTGGACTCTACGATCCTTGTCTTTGGCTTTGGCATTGCTAAACTCTACAACTCTGATCGTAGTCTTCATTTCATACTTGGCTTTGGCAGATGATCGTTCGGCTTATAGACAGGCTGTCTCTACGATTCTGAACGTGACTTCCTCAGCATACTACGATCCCGAGAAAGCTCTTCTCGACACACTACGATCCTTCTTCGTTTCCCCTGGAAGTCTACGAACTCCGAGAACTCACTATCTTGCATACTCCTATTCTGCCTCGATAGCTCCCGAGTTAACTCTGACTCTCCTGGCAGACTACGACTTCTGGTGCAGTGCTCGACGATCAGGCAAGCCTATCTATTACAACATAAGATCAACCTAATAAGCTTGATCTTTCTATATTTATAGTCCTTGTACATCATTTCTTTTCTAAGGACTTTACAAAGCTGTTTTGCTTATGTAGGATCAACCTAACATATTTGATCAATTCATTCTAAGTCCTTGTACATATATTTCTATTATCTATCAAAGAACTTTACAGCTTTTCTTCATGCAAGCATACTTGCATATTATTCATTCATATACATATATATATATATATATATATATATATATATATATATATATCATAATCAAATCATATATAAGTAGGAATAGCATTCACATGCTTATTCCTGACAAAGCCTTTCGCGAATTACAAACCTTACCCATGGTGGTAGATGAAACAAAATCATAGGGTATTTCCATATATACTTCCTCCTTTAAGTCACCATGAAGGAATGCATTTTTCACATCCAACTGTTGAATATCCCAGCCGAAGTTTGCTGCACATAAGATTATGGTACAAACAGAGTTCATCTTTGCCACAAGAACAAATGTCTCCTGGTAATCAATCCAATGAGTTTGAGTGTACCCTTTTGCAACTAGCCTGGCTTTTAGTCGCTCAACTATCCCATCTGGCTTCTGTTTGACTATGTATACCCATTTGCAACCAACAGGTCTTTTTCCGTAAGGAAGTGAGACTAGTTCCCATGTATCATTCTTTTTCAGGGCATTCATCTCCTCTATCATAGCCTGTTTTTAATTCTCATCACTCATTGCTTCTTTCCATTCTTGAGGTGCAGATATTGAAGACAAGGAAGAAACAAAATAGAGATATAATGCAGATAATTTATCATAGGCTACGAAATTAGAGATCGGATGTTTAGTACAAGCTGTAACCCCTTTTCTAAGAGCAATAGAAATATCAGTATCATCAGATGAACAAGTAGGATTAGGATTCTCAACATTAGCATTATCAAGACTAGGTTCTGAGCAGGGTTGGTGTAGTGGTGCAGAAATGGTGACCTCATGCTTGCCTCTTCAAACATAGGTTCTCAACTCAGGCTCATTCTATAACTCCCCTTGTGTAGAATTATCAGAAGCATCAACAGGAACAAGAGAAGATGGAACAGGAAAAGAGCATAATAGAACTTGTAATATCAGCCTCAGGAGGAAGCTTCTCCTCATCAATAACATCCTCCCCCTGAGGAGAAGGTGAAGAAGAATAAAAAGATTCCAATTTCCAAAAGGTTACATCCTGAGTGACGAATACATTGTGTGAAGGAGGATGATAACATTTATACCCTTTTTGGGTTGGAGAATAACCAATGAAAATACACCGAAGAGACTTGGGATCTAATTTTCCCCGAGTGGGAGATTTATCATGAACATAACACACACAACCAAAGACTCGAGGTGAAGGAGAAGGACCTGTTGTGTGTCGAAGGAAAGAGGTTGGACTTTTGTTTCCAAGAATTCTAAAAGGAAATCGATTTATCAAAAAACCAGCAGCCAAAACAGCATCTCCCCATAGAAATTTAGGGGTGTTCATAGTGAACATAAGAGTGCGGGTTATCTCTAGTAAGTGGCGATTCTTTCTCTCCGCCATTGCATTTTGTTCTGGAGTTTTGACACAAGAGGTTTGAAGAATAATGTCATGCTGAGAAAGATAAGATGCAAAAGCATTATTATTACTATATTCACGACCATTATCACTATGGAGAATCTTTACTTTAGCTTCAAACTAGGTTTGAATCATTTTATGAAATTCCAGGAAACAATCAAACACCTCATCTTTAGAACGAAAAAAGATAAATCCAAGTGACATGAGAATGACAATCAATAAAGCTAACAAACCATCTATGACTAGAACGGGAAACAACCCGAGAAGGTCCCCACAGATCAGAATGTATAACAACAAAAGATTCTGAATGTCGACTGTTAATAGCAAAATAAACAGAACGTTTGTGTTTCCCCAATTCACATAGTTCACACAAAAATTGAGTTTTATTACATTATTTAACTAAAGATGGAAACAAAATACTCCAATATAGAAAAAGAGGGATGTCCCAAACGTCGATGCCACTGATGGAGAGAAGTCAAACTTGAGTCAGAAGTAGAGTGAAGAGCCTGAGTAGGGAATATATTCGACGAGGGAACATCTAAGTAATAAAGACCACCAATTGCACTACCACTGCCAATCTTCTGCCCCGTCACCAAGTCTTGAAAAACACAATGAGATGGAAAAAAGATTACTGAACAGTGTAAGGATTTAAAAAGACATTGAACAGATAACAAATTTGGAATGAATGAAGGAATATGAAGAACAGATGACAATATCAATGAAGGGGTACAAACTACAGAGCCTCTCCCAGGGATAGAAGAGAGGGAACCATCAGCTACGCGAACCTTGTCTTTTCCAGAACAAGGCGTGTATGAAGTAAAGATGGTGGAGGACCCGGTCATATGCTCGGAGGCACCTGTGTCAATAATCTAACTAGAGCAAGATGATGAAACATTAAGAGTATAAGACTGTATACCTAACTGGGCGTAATGAGAATAAGTGAATTTTGAATAGAGTTTCCAAAAATCTGAGATTTCCTCAGAAGTGAGTGCTGAAGTAGTGTCTGAAGCACTGGAGGTATCAACAGGAGGTGTTGTAGTAGTCACATAGGCCTGAGATCCACGACCACTACCAAACCTATTCTCTCGCCCTTTAGGATGTCCATGAAGCTTAAAACAATGATCTCTGGTATGGTTCTTTCCTCAACAATAATCACATTCACGAGGTTCCTTCTCAACAACAGACTGAGAAGTGGAGCCAAACTTAGGATACGAAGCAACCATAGCGGACTGGTCAACAGAATTTAGAACCATCATCCGACGCCAACTTTCCTCTTGTTGGACCCTAGCATGAGGCTCTCGTAACGATGAAAAAGGTGTTTGACCAATCAACTGTGTTCGAACTTGATCAAATTCTATACTCAAACCTGTTAGGAAATCCACAACTCTATCTGCACTACCAAACTTTTGATAAGCAGCTGCATCGTCCAGACATTTGGCTGAAAAAACCCGGTAATGATCAAGCTCCTGCCAAAGAGAATTAATTTCTGCAAAATACTGAGTCACAGTCTTCTCCCCTTGACTTAGTTCGCGAATCCGTTTACGAATATCATATGCCTTAGACATATCACCAGAAATAGAGAAAGTTTGATAGATAGCCTCCCAAAGCTCATAGGCAGTGTCTAAGAACATGTAACTACTCCGCATACTAGGTTCCATGGAATTAAAAATCCACGTTTTTACCATGAAATTATCAGATTTCCATTCCTCTTGGATCAAACCTGATTTCTCAGGCATAGTTGTTGTTTCATTGATGAAGTGTTGCATACGATTAGCCTCAATTGACATGCGGCATGCTTGAGACCATGTCAAATAGTTGGTTCCATCCAGTTTGAAGGGACTTAGAGTCAATGCTGAATTAAGAGTATAACTCCTGAACAAGCCTTGTTGCTCCATTCCACTGTTCTGATCCTTACTGCTTGCACCACTTTGTTCCGCCATAAAAGAGTACTAATAAGGAGATACAATCTATACCAAGGAGAATAAACTTTCCAAATGATATAAAGAGATTGTATAACACTCCAGGAACAAGGATAGGCAGACAAAGCAACAAGAATCACACTGTTTCAAGACTTCAGTTTGTTTAACAGTGAAAAACTAACACTGTTAATAAGGATTGTGAAAAAACTCAAACAATCACCTTAAATCCACTGTAGATAGGAAGAGGAGAGAGAGGCGACCAAGATGGAACAAACTTCATCAGAAAAAACTCGCTGGAAAAGGTCACGCGTGTCGGTCAACGTCGGCGCGTGGCGTTGGAGGTTAGGCGCGTTGCGGCAATGGGTTGAAAAATTGAAAACTCCGATTAGGTCGTCTGGAACTGTAGAACCCTATTATGATCTCAATTTCTTCAAAAAAAAACTAATCATGCTATGTTTCTATGACACTCTCACGTTCGGCAGTTGAAGCAGAGGAAAAAGAAAGGAAACAGATCTATTAATGGACCATGCTTTGATACTATGTAAAAATTGAGAAGTTTATTTCATTAAAATTATTTCTTTCTATTACATAGATTGATATATATACATAAAACAACCTAATTACATTTATGGTAATTCCTAAATTACAGTAATGTGTACACATTGATTAAGGAAGCTACAATTATGGTATATCCTGTCATATCTTCTAACAATACCTATATCAGGAAGAATTACACAAGAAAGAGAGCCTTATATAGAAAAATGTCGATCACTATAAAAAATATGATGGCAGGGTACTTGATACACGTTTTCAAAGGGAATGTATGTGCTTGATCCTCTGGATTGCTTGCTTTACCTTGCTTGACGGTTCTTCATACAAGATGGCAGGGTCATCAAGCTTTGAGGCCAAGCTCGGTTCCCCAAGAAAAGCACGGAATGAGTCTGCCACTGAATTCGAAAGAGAATGAAGATTGTACCCTCCTTCCAAAAAGAATATGCAGCGGCCTCCACATAGATCTTTTGCAAGTTGCTTAATGTTATAAGCCAGCATGTAGTATGTTCCGGTTGTAAATTGCAGACTAGCTAGTGGATCCAATACATGCCCATCATAGCTGAAAGATGAAGTAATATTACATTTGATTGGTTAAGTAGGAGAAAAGACTCTTACCCTTGGTACTAAAGTTGCAATGAAATCGCTATATGCATGCACAAACACATTAGTACACAATATGAAATGTAACTTGGCAAAAAAAGATGGACCTAAGAATAAAATAAGTCCTTGATCATGAATTCTTATCATAGAGATAATTGACTTCTTGATGAAAAATCTAATGTTGAAGGGAAAGAAAATTACCCAGCTGAAACAAGAATTATGTCGGGCTTGAATCTCTGTGCACATGGTACAATGACTTCATCAAACACGGTTCGCATGGCTATATCACCTGAGCCTCCTGGTAAAGGTAGATTTAGTGTTGCTCCTTCACCATTCCCTTTACCGATTTGATCAAGTTTACCAGTGCCAGGATAGCTCCCGTCCTACATCAGTTAGAAAGTTAAATTATGATTATTGATTAGTTAATTTGTACATTCCAGGCAATAAATCAACTCAACTGATCATTAATCCCAAACTATTTGGGTCCGCTAGATGAATCCTTTTCCTCCACTCTGATCTATCAATAGCCATAATATTGCATTTTTTTATATTACTTACATCCACGTAAAAAAAATTAGATAAAACCATAAATGCATTTCTGTATGTAACAGCTTTTTGCCAAAATTTGCAAGTAGGTAATTTTATGGCTGCAAGCATAACAGTTTCATTTTGTTATGAATAGAAAACCTTGCCCAAAGATCCTCACAGCCTTGTCCACATCTATTAAAAGCAGGTGCTTGGAAGCAAACTTTGGGAATGATACTTTTAGGTAGATACTTGTTGCATACTGCTACTTCGTTTTTATTTTAGAAAATGATGAATCGAGTCCTTCATAGAAGCTGCATTCAATTATCAGTTTTTCAAACTTATAGTAATTCCCATAACAATCTTTCCCTAGTCAGAACAACATATTCTGCATCTCACTTGAACTTCATTTGACTTGAAACCAAGGCATTATCAATTTTATGCAGCAGCCCATGTGGTTCGAGAAAAAAAAGAGGGTGTTTCTGAGCAGAAAAGTAGCACAAAACTATAGTTGAAAGGTATGAAAAAAGGTTCCGAAAATTTGGCATTTGACTCGAAAGGCCATAAAGTAAGTGTAAACATAAGGAATATGAGTTGCGAAGCCATGATACTCAATGATGTTATAGATGTATTCCGCACCTACAACAGGTATTGTAACACCAACAGTGATCCTAGGAGTTCTGTTTACGTCTTAAACATGGTGAAACGCCTAGATATCCAACGAATTAACCAAGATTCACAACATAATGCAATCAAGATTGACCGTTTTTCATATCTTTATAGCCTATTAATTCAAACTTATCTCTAGTCATGTACAATAAAGTTTAGCATTGTGGTAACGAAAAAATAAAAACAATTATGTTAAAAAGCTAAGTTGATTGAGAATTGCATCATCGTTAAAATCTAAAACATAGTAAGATGCAGTTGTTGAAGTGAACAAATAATGGCTTACTTGATGAGTTGAAAGAAAGAATACATCTGGGTCATCATAAAAGGCATCATTGGTCCCATTCCCATGGTGAACATCAAAATCTATGATAAATACGCGCTTTAAACCGTGGCCCTGTTGAGCATACCGAGCCGCAATAGCTATATTTCCAAAAACACAAAATCCCATGGGCCCTTTTGGAACAGCATGATGTCCTGGAGGTCGTATCAGAGCAAAACCAGTGGGAGGGTCCTGCCCAATTCTTGATGCCGCTACCTATACAGACATTATTACAATTGACAAGGTACTCCAAGCATCAGCTGAATCAGATTTTGATTGTAAGAATTCAAGATCAGTATCATATTATGCAAGTCTGGTTGTAAATTGAAGCTCTAGACATGTCATCCTAAGAAACGTATAACCAAAAGAATATACAAGAACTGAAACTATTTCACCATCTAGAAATGGGAGAAGGAATATAATTATGAGGTGACTGATGTGCTAGATTGAGACATCACCACTGAATCTACCAAGGAGATGCCAGCTCCAGCTGCAATTAGTGACTCCTGGAATGTCTGCACCAATAACAATATAAAAAAGAATGAGTTGCATACCAACATTAAATCACAGAATAATCAAATGGATAGCAACAGCAGTTGGAAAGGCTTATCTCCCAAAATTAAGGAGGTCATCTTGCAACAGTCGTAGGAAGATTCAATAATGGATGCATTTTAAAAGTGAGAATGCAGGATCGAGTTAAAACGTAGCAGCGTAAGCAAAAATGTACCCAAGGGAATATACATATCTAGTTCATTCCCGTGCATAAGTTGAATCGTCACTAGATAATTATCCTTGTTAACATCCATTGGTAGCGTGTTTATTTTGTGATAAATTGGTATAGTTTGCATCCCCCCCCGGCACCCCACTCTCTCTCTCTCTCTCTCTCTCTCTCTCTCTCCCTCCCTCCCTCCCTCCCTCCCTCCCCACCCACCCACCCACCCACCCACAGAAGAAGTGGCCATGTGTAGAATAAGACATAACAAAGTTTCTCATAGTCAACAATGGATTTATCAATATTTTTAAGAGAACTCATTTCTCAAGGTCGTACCTAAACAAATGCTTATATCATGAAATCCTAGCATCTTCCTTGTCAAAAATCCAATATAAAATCCATTATTATCTGTGAAGAAATATCAAGCACCAAAATGAAAAAGGAGGCCTTTGGAGTGATTCTCTTACTGTGGCAGTAGCATAAGTTGGTCCAGAATCTTCAATGAAAATTAGACCCTGTTCTGAGGCCCGATCCATAGCCTGTAAAAGGTAAAATAACAAGAAAAACGAAGAAATGAGATAATCAGATTCAAGAAAGAGTGGAAAACAACTAGAATTGTGAATAGGTGAATCATGAATGGGATGTTACCTTCTCAATGCCAGAAACATAAGCTTTAGCATGAACACTTGTAATATCATCTACTGATGCAGGCCTGAAGTTTTGAAGTTCAAATATCTCTGAGCCACGGAACTGAGACGTGCAAAATTGAATGATTAATGAATACAGTCCAAGACATGATTTATCTTGATAATATGTCATCACACAATTTCATTACTACTAAAAGCAGATCAAAGTGATTTATTTATTTATTTTTTTGGTTTTTAGCTTAAAATTTTAAGTTACTTCTTTCTCTCTTTCATCCTTTAAGAAGTTTGAGAATAACCACAGTTAAGAAATAAAGGAATCTGAGAATTAGTCCACAATCAGAGCAGGCCATACTTGGATAAAAAATCAGAGTTTCTAACTTCAAATTCTCAAGTTATTTTTTTCTCTCTTTCAGTCTATAAGAAGTTTGAGAACAACCAGGGTTAAGAAAATAAGGAATCTGAGAACTTGTACAGAATCAGAGCAGGCCATACATGGACATCAGGTAGGTGATGTTTTTATTATTAAGGCACAGTCCTGTATAGTAGCCTACAAAGAGAGCATGTGATGCGGTACGGAAGAAAGAAATTCAATAGGTTTATTATTAATTTTGTATTTTTTATTTAGAGATAAATGTTGAGTTATGAATGAAATTATTTAGTAGGATATTATAGTAGTAGCTTTTCATTAGGAGAGTTTAATTTTAGTAGTGGATTTCAATTAGGAGAGTGATGAGTATGAAATATGCTATATTTTTATTCCTTAATACTTAATCTTTTGTATTTATTTTGTGCCTAAATAAACTCATTATTCTTATATTTTTATTTTAGGTACAATTGAAGGGGTTTCATGATTTTGAAAATAAATTGGAGGAGGTTTACGGGATTCCAAGCAAATCAAGGATTCAACAATTAGTATCATAAATGGATTTGGATTCACACGGCAATGAGTTTAAGCACATGGCAATTATGGAATTTATTTCCAATTTCAATTCTGAATTTTGGATTCTAGAAGATTAATTTTTACAATTCTATTGTAATTAGGATTTCTTTTAGACTAAGATTTATTTCCAAATTGAATTCTATTTCTTTATGGAAATTAGGGTAATTTGTAATTCCTTTAGGACTTGGATTTCTACTTCCTATTGAATTTAGGACTTTGTCTAGCACTATAAATAGATGATGAGAGTCAAGGTTTTATGCATTCAATAATCAACTATTATCTATTGGAGTGCAGACTCAAGAGCATGTCAGGCTAGTTTTTTTATTCAGTTCTAAAGGGAGGTGAATCCTTGTTACAAGTAATTGATTAATTGAGTATTATTATTTACTCCTTCTTGTGTGAAATTTCTTCTGATAATCTATTTTCATTGATTGCATGCTAATTGATTTAATTAATTTAATATGGCCAATTGAATTAGTTTGATCATTATCATATGCTAGATTAAGATTGGTATTACGTGTAATTGATATCTGTCTTCATCATAAGTAGCAACTTGGTAATAATAATTGTGGACAAGCTTTTGTTTATTACTAAGATTATCAGAAAACAAGTTAAACAAATCGAGCTTATGTGTTTGTTGCTTGGATTAGCCTAATTCTCTATTTCTTAATGCTTCTATCATATTAAATCTAGAGAGCTTGTTCTAGGTTGTATGCTAGTTAGAATCTGGTGGAGAGCTTGTTTCATACAGTGATAATCTAAGGAGAATTTCGGATAGCAGAGCTTATTGTTATCTAGGGCTAATAGTTTCATTGAAGGAAAAAATAATAATAACTTGATTAATTGATTGTTGTACTTGGTGAAACTGAACTGCAGAATTGAAGTTTTTTATATATTTGGTTAATTTCATCATTAATTCTTGTTCTCTTAGTTTAAAAATAATTTTCGAAAACCCCCATCTTTATTTTCTGTTTAAATAGTAGAATAATTCTAAAACAACTTTACTCTCTGTGGGATCGATCCTTACTTGCTATTTTATTTAGGAATATTGATCCGATTTTGATGGGAAATTTAAAAAATTAATGCTTTTGAAAATTTTGATTTCATGATTATATCTGGCTATGTGTTAAAAAGATTAAAGTCAAAGATTGAAAATTAATGCTAAATTTCAAAATCTATTTAATGCTTAGTTAGTTAATAAATGATGACAACTAAGCCATGATCCATAGTAATTGATTTGAATTGAATTTGTGATACATGAGTACTTGAATATGAGAATCATGTTTATTTGGCTAAGTTATTTGTGGAGTTGTCTATGTGCACTGATTTAACGACTTAGAACTGTTTAACTTGCTTATGTTGTGCAGAACCATGTGAAAAAAAAATGATGAAAAAAAAAGAAAGAAAAAAAAAGAAAATTGAAAATCTGCTTCAATGTCCATTATACGAAATAACTGGGTATCTAAGCCTCGGGAAGCATCGGTATTCACGCTGAAAAGTGCGATGGATAAAAACAGCTTGACTAGTCGACTTTTGTGGCCTTTGTTACTTGAATAAGTAAGCCCGTACGGGTGTCTCTACACCTAGCGCCCTAAGATCATCTGGTTTGGGAGTCGTTGGTGGAAAGTTCGCTAATGGGTAACTCTGAAAAGCCTAAGAAAAGGAGACATTGCACATGTAAAAAAAAAAAAAAGTATACGAAAAAAGTATACGAGAAAAGCATGAAAATACATTCATCTGTGCTAAAAAGAAGGTTCTATGAAAAAACTTAAAAAGCAAGAAAAGTTTATTCTTGGTTGTGAGTCAGTGTGCACAGATTTGCTCCATGGTAATTAAGTTGAGTAATTATGATTATTTTGGGAAAGTTTCTTATGTGGCTACAATTTGGTTTAATGAAATTCATTGGTGAAATAGTAAGGTTGTTAATTGTGAGTTAACTGATAAGGTATTGATTAAATTTTTGCAAATTTAGTGTTGATAGTCATGATTTATACCTTTAAATCTTTTGACATTATGGTTGAATAGAATTTTTCTGGAAATCAAATTTTTGGTTTACACGAGGACGTGTAAAAAGATAAGTGTGGGGGAATTTGATGAGTATGAAATATGCTATATTTTTATTCCTTAATACTTAATCTTTTGTATTTATTTTGTGCCTAAATAAACTCATTATTCTTATATTTTTATTTTAGGTACAATTGAAGGGGTTTCATGATTTTGAAAATAAATTGGAGGAGGTTTACGGGATTCCTAGCAAATCAAGGATTCAACAATTAGTATCATAAATGGATTTGGATTCACACGGCAATGAGTTTAAGCACATGACAATTATGGAATTTATTTCCAATTTCAATTCTAAATTTTGGATTCTAGAAGATTAATTTTTACAATTCTATTGTAATTAGGATTTCTTTTAGACTAAGATTTATTTCCAAATTGAATTCTATTTCTTTATGAAAATTAGGGTAATTTGTAATTCCTTTAGGACTTGGATTTCTACTTCCTATTGAATTTAGGACTTTGTCTAGCACTATAAATAGATGATGAGAGTCTAGGTTTTATGCATTCAATAATCAACTATCATCTATTGGAGTGCAGACTCAAGAGCATGTCAGGCTAATTTTTTTATTCAGTTCTAAAGGGAGGTGAATCCTTGTTACAAGTAATTAATTAATTGAGTATTATTATTTATTCCTTCTTGTGTGAAATTTCTTCTGATAATCTATTTTCATTGATTGCATGCTAATTGATTTAATTAATTTAATATGGCCAATTGAATTAGTTTGATCATTATCATATGCTAGATTAAGATTGGTATTACGTGTAATTGATATCTGTCTTCATCATAAGTAGCAACTTGGTAATAATAATTGTGGACAAGCTTTTGTTTATTACTAAGATTATCAGAAAACAAGTTAAACAAATCGAGCTTATGTGTTTGTTGCTTGGATTAGCCTAATTCTCTATTTCTTAATGCTTCTATCATATTAAATCTAGAGAGCTTGTTCTAGGTTGTATGCTAGTTAGAATCTGGTGGAGAGCTTGTTTCATACAGTGATAATCTAAGGAGAATTTCGGATAGCAGAGCTTATTGTTATCTAGGGCTAATAGTTTCATTGAAGGAAAAAATAATAATAACTTGATTAATTGATTGTTGTACTTGGTGAAACTGAACTGCAGAACTGAAGTTTTTTACATATTTGGTTAATTTCATCATTAATTATTGTTCTCTTAGTTTAAAAATAATTTTCGAAAACCCCCATCTTTATTTTCTGTTTAAATAGTAGAATAATTCTAAAATAACTTTACTCTCTGTGGGATCGATCCTTACTTGCTACTGTGCTAATTATTATAAATTGTGAAGTGAAAGTGAGGTTAATTTAGGGGTATCAACGACAGCTCCCAGAGAGTTTATTATAGTAGTAGCTTTTAGTTAGGAAATTGTTTCCTTTCTAAATTAGGGTTTTTACTTAGTTCCCAAGTATTGAATTTTCTATTAAGTATTCTAATACTTCATTATTTTTAGATTATTGAATATATTGACTTGAGATTAAAGTTGTGTGCTTTTGTGCGTGTTTCTTTACCGATTTTCTGCGTAGATAGATACTCTTATTCCTTCTCCCCACCTTGTCCTAAATCAGCATGTGAATCATGTTTTTGTGCCTCCAGAGTGCAAGAATTAAACAGGAAAGGATTCTGGGAATAAGTCCGAGACCATAGCAGGAATACTTGGACATCAGGTTTCTTATTAAGGCATAGTCCTGTATAGTAGTCTATGAAGAGATGTAAATTATGCTTCGTACCTTTGGAGTGAGCTGCATCTTCTCAAGAGCACTCACAATTGAAGGTACTCTAAGATGGCATTCTGGATGTGACTCCTGTTAGCAAAGAAATCCAAAATGTAAAAAACTCTCGTACACAAAATTCACAACATCAGAAGCACCTTGAATGAAACCCCCAAGAAACTCAAAGCAATAAATGTTCAAGCATCACTAACAAAATCCTTATCAATCTTGATTCATTTCAATATGAACCAAAATTTAAGTGATTCGCCAAATCACTATCCTGATCAACTGCTTGAAAGGAATGTGGATAGGGAATAGGAATTTCTACTTGTCATTGACGCTATAAGCTCTTCTCAAATTTATTTTACAATAAGCAGAGAAATATATAATAACAGATACAACATTAATTACAAAGATGCAACCATTGGACTATATTGACTCTTCGATATAATGCAAACTTGAACTTGCTTGAATATAGCTTTATTTGTCTCCAAAGTGTAAATTCTATTTAAAATAGAGTTCTTAGGTCAGGAATACAGTGTCAACTTCAAGTCGAAAAGTATTCAAGTCTTAAAGAGACTAGTGCAAAACTCATGTGCTGTAAATCAATCAAAGAATGACTCCAACACACACAAAAGTTTAATAGGGCGTAATGGCTAATAAACCTGAAAATTTTCACTCTCAACTTCTTCATTTCATGACATTAATTGAATCAATTCTGTATAAACTCTGAACTGACAGATCAAGACCATCTCTGTAGTCTCAATCTCATAAATGGAATTTAAAAGTATTGCTACACATAATCATACTACATAATGTCTCGAAATTAAGTAATTGTATCTTCATTCAATTATTAAGGTCTCAATGTTCAAAATAGTAAATGATCGAGAACCAAGAAATATGAGATACAAATATATAGTTGAAGTGATCATCTGCAATATATATATATATATATATATATATATAGGGCTATATGTATATACACAGTCAGGCTATGGCGACGGGTTTTTTGAGCTATGACGACGGTTCACCCGTCGCCGTAGCCCAGAATAGATATAGCGACGATATATATATATATATATATATATATATATATATATATATATATATATAGGGCTATATGTATATACATAGTCAGGCTATGGCGACGGGTTTTTTGGGCTATGACGACAGTTCACCCGTCGCCGTAGCCCAGAATAGCTATGGCGACGGGTGAAACCATCGCTATAGCCCAAAAAAACCGTCGCATATATATATATATATATATATATATATATATATATATATCAATGAAACTCAATATACCTGGTTATGACCCATGGCAGGAGCAACACAATAAATAACTTTTGCATCAACTACTTGTGTACTGGAAGGTACAAATGGATCCATCTCAGCACCATATGAGCAAGAAATGGAAGCTCCAATATTTTTTGATGAAGGCTTCATTGATGACCTTAAATACTTCTGGAAACATCCATTCCCCGTATCTGAACCAAATCTTGGGTGCTTCTTCCACTTGCAAACATGACTCCACACTGGCAACAATAGATTACCTACTGAACGAGAGAAATATATTGGCAACTATATATATTAGAAGTTATAATCTGTGTATTGCATTATATAAATTCCGGACAGAACTTTAGGTGAATATAGACCATACTAGGCCATATATGAAAATAAAGTCATGAAACTAAGGGAGATTACACCGAACTAGTCTTCATTGTGGTGCCTCACTAAACCAAAACCATGCCTACATAAATTTGATATGTGTCCTCTACGGCTGATGAACTTTTTCTTTAAACGGTTACAGACTATCAGCTTTTGTAAAATCAAAGCATACTTTGGAAATTTTCAAATTATCAATTAAATTGTCATGTTACTTTCTCACCTAGCCATGGATCTAATAGATACCAAAAAGGACACATTTATATATGATCATTAACTTTTCAACTCTTAGATTTACATCATTCACTTATTAGCAATATAGTTTTCTACTACTTATTGTTAACTACCTCCTCCGTCTCAATATAATTTTCCTTCTTTCCATTTTGTGATGTCCCAAATAAATAGGCATCAATCCATATATTAGTGCATTAACTTCAGTTTGACAATAATACAACTATATTTGAAAAGTTAAACAAGAAAATTTGAAACTTTCAGACTTACTTATAAAAATAGAAAAAGAGTATTAAACTTTGTGACCACTCCACTTCCTTACTTTATTATTGCAATAAATATTTAGAGTGAGTTACACTCCATTCAGTCTCTTCAAGAATATTTGTCTCTTCTTCCTTTGACGCTGCTCTCCGAACTTACTGTGAAATTGCCGTTGACTACAGGAATAACACTACAACTCCATAATTAAAATAGTTGTTTTAATTAATTGTATAGTAGAAATACATCATAATTTTCATATCCATAATTGATGCATTCCTGAGTTCAACTCATTCTACTAACAAATAGCAGAAACATTCCAATCCAATTCAATTTTGCAGTTCGAAAAATGAAATTAATTTCAAGTCAAAATTTCAGCAATCCCTCCAGACAATTCACCTTAGAACCAGATATCCAGTAACCCCACCACTTTCAGAAACTCAAGCATAAGATCAAAGGGTTCAATTATACAATCTTTTCTTCATAAAAGAATTTGACTTTTGCAAGTCATTTTAGAATTCAACCTTAAGAAACAGCCATCTATATGAAAATATAATAAAGAACAACAAATCAAAACACCCACATCTAAAATTCAAATCAAATTCACACACACACAAGAGAAGTAAAACCCCATATAACTAACTAAATAGGCTTATTGAAGTGAAGTATCAGTCGACCCAGATAATGAATTTGATTATAAACAATCTCACTGAAGTATAAGCAAATTATCTATTGCAGAGAAGAGAGGGGTTACTTGCGTAAGGTGGGCAATTATTAGATTGAAGAAGCCCCATATAGAGATGATTAGATTGAAGAAGCCCCATATAGAGATAGAGTGCCACGCTCGCTGCGTTCCAAAACAATGGCTCCTAGAAACAAACTCAACTTCCAGTTGTCGTGGAATAGAGAACTAAAATGCAAATTTGCCCTCCAATTTATATTCGTTTCACAAATTCGTTTCTAGAAAATGGACCTTAGATCAATTCCACAACTTCCGTTCAAATTTTAACGAACTTAAGACTTCTTTGGACATAATGCAGTGAATCTAGTTCATTACACGAACTTATAAATTGATCCCAATTACTAAATTAATTGTATATACATATCCAATTCCTAAACTGATTACTAAATTTTTGTTCAGATTTAAATTGAATCCAATCCATCGTATCATTATTTCATTGAAAATCACCACACAAAAAAAGGAGCAGGTGTATGTTTAGTTAGTCGTATAAAACGACGTGTTTGATAAAAATTGAATAAATTTGAAAATCTTAATTTGAATAAGTTGAATCTGAATTTGAATGAGTTAAATTTGAATATGAATAAAAAAATTTATTTGATAATTAACATGTCTGAAACATTTGAATGACAAAACTTTATTAAAAATTCAAAATTATTGTAAATTTATTTAATATTACTTAATATAATAGTTAATTTTTTTAAAAAAAAAATTATTTTTTTTATTTAATTCAGTTGCTTATTCAGCCATTCAGTTAAAAAAATTTGACTTGGCCATTTAGCTCACTAACCGATTCAGTCATTGAGTTTCATTCAGCTCTAAACAAACACTCCCAAAGTATCCTTCAACTTTGACACTTTTGTTTTCTTTTTATTCTCTTATTTCCTTCTTGATGGGTTGGGTTAGTACGAAGTTTCACATCTAAGACCATCGGTCAATTAAATTGATATTGTGGTGACACGTGGATATATGACAAATTAATGGGTTAGATTTATTTGGGCAAAACAAAACACTTTCAATCTATTTTTCTCTCTACTGATACATATATATGTATTAACGAGAGCAGATCCTCTGTCCCCATTTTACATGTCCTTCTCTGTCCTACATCTAAATTTTTGACACATGACCTCTTATTTAACATCAATTAACTTTAACTTAACAGTGTTATCTTA
Organism: Panax notoginseng; assembly: GCA_016801055.1. NCBI lineage: Eukaryota > Viridiplantae > Streptophyta > Magnoliopsida > Apiales > Araliaceae > Panax > Panax notoginseng. Next base: position 77,827,507 of record CM029013.1, read on the forward strand.
ACACTAACTCTGTTATCTCCTAATAAAAAAAATAAAAAAATAGAATTCCAAAACTTTTACATTTGCAGCTTCCCTCATGTCAATCTTTTCATCTCCGAGAATCCCTCCATCAATTTTTCTTTCATCCTCATAACTCACCAATTCAAATCAAATGCTTTCGGTTTGCCTTTTTTTGGTCAATCTGGAAAGGGGAAGAGCACAACTCCACAAACCGGTGTTCATCTTTTTCTAGGTTTTCTTAAAGTCTGTTCATCTTCGACATCAGTCGTCTCTCCTCCTCATTCTAACTCCATAAGTACTATACCATTTAACTTTTTTCTGGGTTTTCTTATCGTTCTTATCTGCCATATAAGTTTTTCTTCTTCTTAGTTTTGTTCTTTCTATATTGAAGAGATTCCCTATTCTCAAGTTTATGTATTTTTTAATCTTTGCGGCAACTTGAGTTCTGCTTGTCTTTATTAAATATTATTATGTACACTTTTTAATTGATATTCCCCATTTGATAGGAATTTTTTTTTCCACTAAAGGTCATGGACTTTACAGATAGCAGTGTGGAATATGAAACTCAAGGACGTCGAAAGTTGGATTTCGATAGTGGTATTGACTTGAATCATTTTGTAGACAATGAAAGTAACGAAGCTAAGTTGGATGGTGCAAAAGGTAACGAAAATGTTGGCGCAGTTCATTCTAGAATTCGACAAGAGCTAATTCTAGTAATTGGCATGGAGTTTGCAACCAGTGGCGAAGCCAGGAAGGGTCAAAATTATTAGTAAGTTATAAAAAATTTGGCAGAGCCAATTTTTTTTAATACTTTATACTTTTGGGTTAAATAAATGCATCCAAATATTCAATTTAATAATACTAACAAAAACTTTGCCTTTTGCGATTTGCCTTTGCCCCTTTTCTCTCTATTTTGTGGCTGAAGTGCTGAACAAATATTGATGTATGAGATTTAGGACTGAGTCTTGGCCGCTTGAGTATCTCTAATTAAAAAAAAAAATTGAGTGGGGTCAAAAATTGAGTAAGATAAAATTTTTTTTTAAGTTATTTCAAAAATTGAGTGGGGTCAATTGACCCCACATTTATAGCATAGCTTCGCCACTGTTTGCAACAGAACAACAAGCATTTGACTTTTACAATACATATGCATATCATGTTAGCTTTAGTGTTAGAAGAAGTAAAGCACACAAATGCGAAGATAATCAGTTGAGAGATAGACTTTTTGTTTGTTCTGTTGAAGGTAAACGTCGATATGATAAACGTGATGTTTATGCAAAATCTCATCGGGCTGAGACAAGATTCGAGTGTAAAGCAAGGATGAAAATCAATTGTCATTTAACTGGTAAGTATCAGGTCATTGAGTTTGTGGATGATCATACACATGTGACTTCAAGTCCTAAAAAGACCCAATTTTTTAGGTCACATAGGAACATGACTCTAGCACAAATCGTTGAAGCTGATATGGCTGACAGTTCAGGAATTGCTCCAAAAGCTACTTTTGAATTTTTAAGTAGGCAAGCTGGTGGTCGTCAATATCTTGGATTTATTCCTAATGATTATAAGAATTATTTGCGCTCTAAGAGAACGACATAAATGAAGGTAGGGGATACAGGTGGTGTGTTGGAATATTTACAACAAATACAATTGAATGATCCCAATTCTTTTTATGCTATACAAGTGGATGCAGATGATCTAATAACTAACATTTTTGGGCCGATGCAAGGATGATGGTAGATTTTGGTTACTTTGGTGATGTGGTATGTTTTGATACAACCTATAGAAAAAATAAAGAAGGAAGGCCTTTTGCCATGTTTGTTGGGGTGAATAATCATAAACAAACAATTATATTTGGTGTTGCATTATTATATGATGAGACTGCTCCAACTTTCGAGTGGTTATTTGACACTTTTGCCAAGGCTATGTCTGGAAAGAAACTTAAGACAATTCTTACAGACCAAGTTGCTGCAATGGCTAATGCATTAGGTTCAAAATGGCAAGAAACTAAATATCAATTATGCATTTGGTACATTTATCAAAATGCAGTCAAACATCTCAGCAATGTTTTTGAGAAGTTTAGAGATTTTTACAAAGATTTTAATTCTTGCATATATGATTATGAGGATGAAGATGACTTTTTGAATGCGTGGAAAAACATGCTTGAAAAATATGGACTCCAAGACAATGATTGGTTACACCGATTGTTTGGTATAAAGAAGAAATGGGCATTAGTTAATGGCCGGGAAACTTTTTGTGCAGATATTACCACCACCCAATGCATCGAAAGAATGAATAGTTGTCTAAAAAAGTATGTAAGTTACAAACATGATTTGGTGCGATTTTTTCAACATTTTCAAAGATTGGTTGATGATCGCCGTTTTGAAGAATTGAAGGCTGACCATAATTGCAAGTCAAAGTTTTCCTGCATTGTCGTTTCCGGTGGAAATTTTGAAACATGCAGCAAGTGTTTACACACCAAAGATGTTTAAGGTATTTAAGAGTGAGCTATGTAAAGCTCATGATTGTGCCTTGAACTTCTTTGGCGAGTTTGGAACAGCGAGCAAATACATACTTAGCCCTCATGGGAAACATTCCCACCATACAGTCATGTACGACTCAACAGATGGTAAGATTTCATGCAGTTGTAAGAAGTTTGAGTATGTAGGAGTATTGTGTGCACATGCTTTAAAGGTTCTATCTGCAAGAAATGTTAAGAGGATTCCTAGTCAATATATCTTGAATAGATGGACAAAAATAATTAAGGTTGAGAATGCAAAAGTCAGCTGCAATACTGCATGTGAAAGTGACCCAAGGGCAGAAATAGTGAAGCATTATAGAGACTTATGCCGATTAAACATTTGACTTGCAACAAAAGCAGCGAAATCTGAAAATGCATATCAAATTGCTTTATCAACAATTACCAAGGCAATAGCGGAGGTTGATACATGTTTCAAAGAAAAAACAGTTAAAGAAGCTCCAGAAGCCCCATCACCAGCCATGAACAATGTGTCTGTTCTTAGTAGAAGTATTCTTATGGATGATAATGCTAATAGTAGAGTGAAAGGAATTAAAACCAAAGCAAGAGTGGTTGGTACATATAGTAGGCCGAGACGTGCTTTGGAAAAGAATAAAAGAAAGAAAATGACTCGAACTAAAGCAGTGCAACCACCGAGTGTTTCATCTACACAAATTGTTATGCCTTCTACGGTCCAAATCCAACGGGTATTTTTTTCCCTTTTAAATTAGTATAAATACTTTTATGGCTAGGCTTATACTTATCTATCTAATTGAAATGCAAGGACCCAATTGAGTAAAACTTATCACACAGAGCACTACTCTATTATCCAGTCAATGAGTCAAATGCAATGCCTCCATAAATGCAATTTAGACCGCGAATTCAACTTTCTCATGTATTTATAGTTTCTCATTACCTTTAAATTATGATATTACTTGTAAAGGATATCACTTTGAAAACATGTATAATTAAATTTGATTCTGATAATTTTATTGTGTCTTATTTTCTGTATACAAACCAGCAATAATATATGGGAAACTATGATACCATAAGCAATGAGGAATCATCCACCAACATGGTTAACCTATCACAAGTAGTATAATGCATTCAATTAAATTATTTTGCCATGACTATTGCTTTCTCAAATAATATAAGTCATATCTCTTTACATATGAATATGTTTATGAGTACAGATACAATTCCCATTGAGAGGAGTAGACTTGTTTGGCTCTCAACTCACAAGCCAAGAAGATTCATATATGGGGAGACGTCAATTTGCGTAATGAGAAGACAAAGTACTGGAAAAGCTGGGAAAACTTTTGGTTATGTGTCTTAGTCAAGTGGTTGTGGAGTTGACTATATATAGTTAGTTAATTATTTTCATTTTTCCATGTACTGACTCTTATATGTATCGTTTGTGTCCTAAGGGGAATTGATTGTTGTTAATTTGGATGAGCATAACAACTTTTCCTGGATTTAATATCATAGGATTGGTTTATGCCATAATTGAAATGATTGATAAGTTGGATTAGTTTGACTATTTAATAGAGATGATTGCTCTTATCTTTTCCTTTCTTTTGTGTTTTAATGTGAATGAATCATATGGATATTCATTTTAAACACTCACAGTGCACTTAAATCATTATATGCTTGTAGCACAATTTGTTCATTCACAAAACCAAATTACAGCAACATACTGTAAAGTGAAATCTAAGTTTGACATTTTCTTAAACACTTAAGAGTGCACTTCAACCATCCTACCATTCTATAACAAATGGTCCATTCATGGATCCAAATTACAACGCACAATAATCTGACAAAGTTCTATACATCAATACTTCAACTAGAATGTCCTCATCATATTTTTTTAAGCATTTAGAAATTCCTCTCCAATATCTTCATCCCATACACATTGAATTCCAAATGTAGAGTCGACATTTTTAAAACTAGTTCGCAGACAAAAGGGAATGCCATTATCAAAGCAATCAGTGGAATCCACGAAGAAGATGAACACCGATTTATGGAGTTGTGCTCTTCCCCTTTCCAGATCGACCAAAAAAAAGGCAAACCCAAAGCATTTGATTTTAATTGATGAGTTATAAGGATGAAAGAAAAATTGATTAGAGGGATTTTGGAAGATGATGTTGTTGATGAAAAGATTGATGTGAGGGAAGCTGCAAACGTAAATGTTTTGGAATTCTATTTTTTTAATTTTTTTATTAGGAGATAACAGAGTTAGTGTTAATTAACACTGTTAAGTTAGAATTGATTGGTGTTAAATATGAGGCCATGTGTCAAAAATTTAGGTGGGGGACATGCAAAATGAGGACGGATGATATGCTCTCATTAATTGGTGGGTTTGGAATCCTTAACCTCTAACTTAGAAATAAGACATAATACGTTTGGTACATTAATATATGAAATTAATGTTAAATTATATAAATTCTTAATCTCTGACGTGTTTTGGGATAGAAAAGTATTGTTGAGTTGAATTAATAAAATGTTTATCAATTGTTTTTTGAAAATCTTTGACAATCAAATGATTTTATGAAGTGATTGAAAAAATTGTAGTGGAGTTAGAAAAGATGAGAATAACAAATTATTTGTCAAACACCATAAATGATGAAACAATTGATTACAATTTGGAGAAAATTCTGATTATTCCAAAAAACAAGTGAATATCTTTCATTAAAAATCTTTTTATGTAATTTATTTATGAATGAATTACATATTCTATTACATTTTTAAAAATAATTACAACAATAGTGTACTCATAAAATCTTTACACAATTTATACAATTTCATATTTATTTACAATATTAGTGCAATTAGGATTCTTTAATTTAAGGAATTAGTATGCAATTAGGATTCTTTAATTTAGGGATTAGTTATACTCATGGCTTCTTTCTCCTCATCTATAACAACTGCATTAGTTAATCATCACCCTTTTTCTTCATTCAACGTATTCTTTATATATATATATATATATATATATATATATATATATATATATATATATATATATATATATATTAGTTAGTCGTACATGCTTCTCATAAGTCGTTGTCTTCTTCATTAATCATTTTTCCAATCACAGTCGTTGGTTCAAGTATATTAATATTATTATTACCCCTCCGAATCTCCGCCATGAGGAGTGGCTCCAGTCTCGCGTGAATTCCTTTTCAAGGTCACGTATTCTTTCTTTCTTTCTCTTTCTCTCTCTCTCTCCTCTCTCTCTCTCTCTCTCTCTATATATATATATATATATATATGAGTTAACGAACTGTATATCTCCAGTAGCTTCTCAAAATGAAGTGTCAAAATGGAGGTGGGTATGAAGATTCAGGCAATGGTGGCGGTGGATATGATTGTAACCAAACTTTCATACCAAGGTATACAAACTGTCATATCAAAGTAACCAATCATCTTCCCCACTTTCAATTTTTTCTTAGTGCAGTTGATAACCAAACCTTGAGATCAAGGTAAGCAAACCTTCATATCAAGGTAACAAAACCTTTATACCAAGGTAACCAACTGCACTAAGACACCTGCAGTTTTTTATAGTGCAGTTGGTAGCCGAACCTTCAGACCAAGGTAACCAGTTCAGTTTTATTAAGTTACCAATTTCGTTTGAATGTAATACAATTGGTAGCCAACCATTCATACAAAGGTAACCATTTTAGTATTTATGAGTAACAAATTCACTTCTTGTTGAATATATATATATATATATATATATATATATATATATATATATATATATATATATATATATATATTATTTTACAAATTCACTTCCTGTTGAATATATATATTTTATCTTGATTTACTGCAAATCACAAGAACCTCCTATCAAAAGGCAGCGGATCGTGCAAGTTTATTATATTTCCCAGTACGCAAATTAAGTATTGGAGAAAAATCTGAAGTTATTTTAGAGAATGGAAGATGCAGGTTCAGATATGCTATGAACGAGCTAAATGAAATTTGTTAGTTACAAAGGACAGTGAAAATATGGAAAGGGAGATGAAGATTTGAATTTAAATTATTATTTTGAATTTAAATTTATTTTTGTTGTTAGATCCCAAATATTTGAATTTGAATTATTAATTATGGCAGTTAATTCTCCTTGATTTTAGGTTTCCTTATTAATGTGAATTGTACTATTTTTGTAATATGAGTCCTAATTACACTCTTTTTATAAAAATTTTATGAATACACTATTATTGTAATTATTTTCTAATTGTTGTATATTTATGTAAAGAACCATTTATTTATTATGTAGTTTAGAATAGTCAATAATGGAAAACGAGAAAGACAAGATAAAAAGAGGAGAGAGAAAAAGTTGGATGCTTAACGATGTCAACTTTAGAGGGCTTATAAATGAAAAGTTATAGGAACATTTATATTTTCTAGTACATTTTTAGAAAAATTTACAACAAAAGTGCATCAAGAAAATATTTACAGAATTAATATATTTTAAATATTTTATTTACAAAATTAGTGCTTTAAATAGAAACATAATTGGAGATCTAGATCTGCTATACATTTCATTCCTCAAATCCTCCACCTCATGTTCCTTTTCATCTAATTCTTCTGTTTCTTCTCTCCATTTTCTCTCTCCTCTTTTCCGCTACTTCTGCTTAATACTCAAATCCTCCAAGGGCGGCCTTGGAGGTGGTGCTGGTGGTGGACTAGGTGGCGAGGGTGGCCTTGGAGGTGGTATTAGTGGTGGACTTAGTGGGGGTGCTAGAGGTGGTGGTGGATTTGGTGGGGGTGCTGGAGGTGGCGGTGGACTTGGTAGGGGTGCAGGTGGTGGTCTAGGAAGGAAGAGCTGGTGGTGGCCTAGGTGGAGTAGCGGGTGGTGGTGGTGGACTTGGCGGTGGAGCAGGTGGAGGTGGAGGCTTAGGTAACTTGAAACTAAAATTCTTAAATTGGTAACTTGAAAGTAAGGTAGATTAAAAAATCAACATATGATCATGTGGGGTGAGGACAGTTAAGTTCACGACACTGACACAATGCTATTCCAACTTAACTTTAAAAAATTATTAATTTTTTATATTAACAAAGGTAACCAATTCAGTTATATTGGGTTATCAATTAATTATATATAAAAAATTTAAGAATAGTTTCTAAGTGTTACCTGGATTTGTTCTCTTCAACATGTGCAGCCATGAACAGTTTTATTGGGTTCTGTAATGGTCGTCGTCGGTACATTTTTTTTCATAGTACAATTGGTAGCCAAACCTTCATACAAAGGTAACCAATTCAGTTTTATTGGGTTACCAGTTAATTATAAAAAATTTAAGAACAGTTTTCAAGTGTTGACTGGATTTATTTTCTTCAACATGTGCAACCATTAACAATTTATTGGTTTCTGCAATGGTCGCCGTCGGTACATGTATTTATTTATGGTGCAGTTGGTAACCAAACATTCATACAAAGGTAACCATTTTAGTTTATATGGGTAACTAAATAATCATAAAAAAAATCAGAACAGTTACAAAGTGTTACATGTATTTGTTTTCTTTATCTTGTTAAACCATGATGAAATCGAAGAGTAGTCGTGTGGTTTTCCTCTTACTTAATGTAAGAAGAAAAAAATACAAAATATTATTCAATATTATGCAACACAATCTCGGTTACCTTACATCAATAAAAAGGTGCAGTTGGTAGCCAAACCTTTATACAAAAGTAACCATTTTAGTTTTTGTGGGTAACCAAATAGTCATAAAAAAATTTCAGAACAATTACCAAGTGTTACATGTATTTGTTTTCTTTATTTTGTTAAACCATGATGGAATCAGAGAATAGTCGTGTGGTTTTAAAAAAAATGCAAAATATTATTCAATATTGTATAACACAATTTCGGTTACCTTACATCAATAAAAAGATGGAGTTGATAGCCAAACCTTCATACAAAAGTAACCATTTTAGTTTTTGTGGGTAACCGAATAGTCATAAAAAAAATTCAGAACAGTAAATCAAGTGTTACATGTATTTGTTTTCAAAATTATGCTTGTGAGACAAATCTTCTCCTTCTCATTGGTGTTTTGGACAACGGTTTCGAGTTCTTGAAGGGTTTCGGGCGGGAGGAAAACCCGAGTATGGATCGCATGGGCGCCACTCCAATTCGAGATGATTACTGTACAAAGATGGACACAAAGAGCCAAATGGATTTGCACCTATAAGAAGCTTTAACCGTTTGAAAGAGGATTAACATGATTCTGAACAGAAAATCCAAGAGAACAATAAAATGTCTACTTTATCTCCGTTGGTTTCTTCTATAAATTTCAGTGACAAGGTCATTAATCAAAGGAAAAAAATCAAAAGAAACTTAAAAAAACAAAAAAAAACTAATGAATCAAAAAATCAAAAGTATATCATCTATTTCCTTGGAATCTGCTTGAAATTGTGTAGGAAAACCAACAGTTATCTTTTTCAGGGAAAGGGAAAGAGTAGTAGGTAGCGGCGGCGCGACAAGGATGAGGGCGGTGTAACCCATTTTCTTTAGGAGCTCCGCGGCGGGGGAGGAGGATGAAGGGGATGAGGGAGGAGGGAGGAGGGAGGAGGGAGGAGGGAGGAGGCGGTGAGGGAGATGAAGAGAATGGGTAGATGAGAGATCTAGGGTTTAATATGTTTGGTTATTGTATTGCACTTTTTTTCGTAATTATTTTGTTAATACACTAATTTTGTAATTATTTTCTAATTGTTGTATATTAATGTAAAGAACCCAAAGTTATAAGTTACATATTCAAGTCTTTTTATTAAAGGCCCAAAGCCAATCAATGAGGTGGGGTTTATTAAGTTGAGTGGGCTTTTCTCGTGCATGGAAAGATAAATCATAATATGGGACGAGGTTGAGCAATCTTGCCCAATTTATTAAGGCCTAACCTTAAATTATAAAAATTTATTGAGAATTGATATTTTCACAATTAAAAGTAAAAGTTATAGTTTCAAAAAAATTCATCTTTCATGAATAATAAATAATAATTTCTCATACTCCATATAAGAGATTTTGTGGAAATATCAAATTGTACTTGTAAAAATATCAAGTCTCAATTTATAAAACCTCTCTTTTAATATCTCGAACCCTAAAAAACATTGAGATTATGGTGCATCGCCGTCCATTAACGACATGGTAAAAATTTATTCTCTTTCATTCTATATTCCTCTTTAGCTAATTTCATTGCGTATACATTTTCATATCTATATTTCTCTCTAGATCTTTCATCTTTATATCTGATCAAACAGTAACAATTGTAGGTTTCGTTCTTATTTAATTTTTCCCTAAAAATGACAAGTTTGTGTTATGATATAAAGGTTTGTTCGATAGACTTTGACAATTTCGATCTTATTCGATCATTTATATTCTTGAATGATGTGGATCTAATATAATCAAATCATTTTTCTTTAATTGTGAGATTTAACTTGATCTAACAAATTATATTAGTGTAAATATGTAAAATAATGTACATTACCTATTTAACTGTTAGAGCTTAATTTATTTTTTGAATTTTTTGGTTTAACAATTAGTGATATTATTGTTCAACTGAAGCAATTTAATTATAAACAAAATAGTAATGGTATTAAATTATTTAAGGATTTTGCGTAAGTTGTATATAGAAGTGATTTATAGTAACTACTTGCTATTACACAATTTAGGTGAACACATCTTTGATCGTATTTAGAAGGAATGTGCAGACTAGGTTTAACAAAGTTAAAAAAATAAATGTTCATATCAGAACTGTCCGATCTCCATACATAGGATAAATTAATGTGTAGACTAGATTTAATAAAATTAAAAAAAAAAGTCCATATTTAAACTATCCAATCTCTTTTAAACGCTCACAAATATGTTTGCCTGAATTATGTCATCATATAATAATTTGGCCATATATATATATATATATATATATATATATATATTGTCAGACCTATTTGTGCTCTTACTTGCAAAATGTATATGAAATTTGTAAATTTAGAGATAATAAGATACAACAACATCATTTTTTTTGTCCCTTTAATTACCTTTATTAAATTTATATATATTTTTCATATGTCAATCAATGTGTTTATTTACATCGACAAATTTTATGCTCCTATTTTACAGGATATGGTCGATGTTCATGGCATTTCATTACTAGGAAATAGGAATAAGGTTGCTGATCTCAGAGGTAAATTTTTGTCAAACTATACTATATATATCATTTTTTATTGTCTACTTCTTGATCTTAAATTTATACTTACTGTTTTCTGCATCAATTCCATGTTTCTCAAAATTTACACAAATTGTTCATCCAAAACATGTAAGTAATGTTTTTTTTTGATATAATGCAGTGATGTCTCCTGACGGGGTTGACAAAAGTGATTCAAAAGTCCTAGCAGGTGTAGAAATGGCATTAAGAACCTCTATGTAAACTCTTTAATGGAAATGAAGGGTCAAATAGAGGGAAATGAACTTGTGGACAGTTTACAAAGATCGCTAATTTCTGAGTATGTGGCTGGGGCTAACAATGTGGGTATATCCTCTAGTCATGAGGAAAGAACAAGATGAGAATACTAGAGATTATTCTTCGGTGGAGAAAAAACCAAGAATTATTTTGAATGATGGTATGCATAAAAAGTTCATGGATGCCATTGAACAAATTGGCTATGAAAGTAAGGATTTTTTTTAAAGAATTGATTTATTTACGACTCCCAATTTCTTTATAAAAATTTATTTTTTTAATTCTTTAATTAGTTTTTTTTTTAATTTTTTTATGAATTCTTTACTTGAATGGATACAGAGGTTGTTCTCAAGAAAATAGTTGAAGTTATGAATGTCCTAGGATTGACAAGGGAAAAAATTGCCAGCCATTTGCAAGTTTCTTCTTGTTCATATTTTTAATTTGTAATTTTTGTAATTAAATTTGTGTGTTTTGTATATGGATTTTGTTGGAGTGAATTGAAAAGGAAGAAAAGTTGTGATTTTTATTATTATCTTAAAGAATTAATAACATGATAGTGTGATAAAATTATGTGCATGTGATCTATCTATTATATAATGACTAGAAAATCTGTGAAATACACACACACACACACACACACGCACACACACGCACACACACACACACACACATATATATATATATATATATATATATATATATATATATATATATATCAAATCACCAATTCAATAATATGTATGATATAAACATTTAGCATCAGTAATAAAAGCAATAATATCATAATAACACTATTTATCCAGTAGTAATTAGTTTACATTCTTTCATCTCTTAAAGACAAGTTTAAATTCTTTTTTCAAAATTAATTTCTGCGCTTTTTACTAATGAAAAGATTTGAATTATACAAAAACATCACTCTCCGAAAATAAGTTGAAGATATATTATCCAGTTTACCGGATGGAAAGAGCTTAACAAATAATGTTAAGCAGTTAAGGCACCATCCCTTTTTAGTTATGCATTAGGAAATTCTTTGCAACCTTGTTGAAGATCTAATCAATAAGAATCAAGAAATGACATGTCTACGCCTAATTCCTTCGATCACTCCTCCATTTTTAGCCATGAAGCATCCACTAGCTGTCAGTCAAAGTCTTCACCCACTCCCGCCCCTTTAATTTTCCACCTTCCCCGCCCATTGAATTCCGCCTGTTCCTTTTTCCACCTCCCTCCGATTTCTGCTATAAAAAGGGCAGCAAATGGAAGAAGAAAGACACACCAAAAATTATATACTCCATCCGAGAGAGTTAGGAGAGAAAGAGGGAAGATAGAGATAAAAGCTTTTGTAAAGCTTTAGAAAAATAGGGAGAGAAAGATAGTGATGCTGGAATTATAGTCTTCAGCTAGACTTTTAGAGAATTTGAGCAACGGAAGAAAACATAATAGAAAGATATATTACTTCAAGATATCTAACTTTAGCCCCAAGATAAGATACTTATAGGCTTACTAGTACAAGATTCTAGATAATTCATCTCAACCCTACATCCTTTATTAATAGCTAGTTATTTATCACCCTTAGATTGAACGTTGACATCACCTAACAAACTACCTAGTGTTTCCTTTTCTGCCCCTGCTGTAACCTTGCAGCCATGTGGGTTCCTTAATTTGTCTCCTTGACCTTCTTAGCTCATTTAGTGTGAACAAGTCCTCCAGCTCATACTCTTCTAGCTCCATTTGATCACCTTCCTCCTTTTTCTTTAATCCCTCATGATTATCTGTGATGATTCCCTCATTTTCTGTAATCTCCATGTCAGTTTGTTCCTCGTTGTTTTCCACTTCTTTTCCCTTCTGTGTTGTTGTGGCTTCTTCATTGATGTGAATTAGCTGCTGGTTGGTATTATCAACTGGGTTGGGACTTATGTTTGTATCAATACTCACCCCTTCAAGGGACACCTTGTCCTCAAGGTGAAAAGTTGGATAAGTAGACTAGAATTGTGTAGTGGAGGTCCAAGTAGCTTCGTCTAATGGCAGACCCTCCCACTGGACTAGAATTTGAGACTCTCAATGATTGTTGACTAATTTCTTCCTGGTGTCTAAAATGGCAATTGGATGAATTATGGGTTGGTTATGATAAGAGTGTGGTGGTAAAGGTACTGATGGTGTTGGGCTGTTCCCATGGAATTTTTTTAGAAGAGATATATGAAATACTAGATGGATTTTGGAGTAGGTTGGTAGTTAAAGTTTGTAAACAACTTGTCCAATCTTCTCAATGACAGGATAAGGTCCATAGTACCTTTTGCTGAGCTTATAAGAAGATCTGTATTGCACACTATGCTGTCTATAGGGTTGTAACTTGACGAGTACCAAATCCCCTATGTCGAAGCTGAAATTTGTTCGTTGTTTATCTGCTTGAAGTTTCATTTTTGATTGGGCTGAAGTCAGGGTGTTTTTTAAACTTCGTCTCTTGTCTGCAATGTATTGTGGAATGATAAGAAGTGTTGTAAAACCATTCAGCCAATCCTAGGAATTTATGCCATTGGTGTGGTTCGGCAGATACAAAACATCTCAAATATTGCTCTAGGCATCTGTTAACGACCTCAGATTGACCATCAGTCTGAGGATGATAGGAGGATGACAGCTTCAATGTTGTTCCCTGTAAATGGAATAGCTCCTTCCAGAACTTGGATAGGAATATGGCATCCCTGTCACTTACAATAGATTTAGGCAGGCCATGGTGTTTGGTTACCATATCCCAGAAAAGAGAGGCTACCTTTGATGCAGTGTAGCTTGTAGGTAGGGCACCAAAGTGAGCAGCCTTGGAGAACCTGTCTACCACCACCAAAATGCATGTATATCCTTGAGAGGCAGGAAGATGGGTGATGAAATCCATGCTTATGTCTTCCTAAATATGCTTGGGGATTTCTAATGGCTGTAAAAGACCATATGGATTGACATTTATAGCTTTGACTTGTTGACAAACTGTACAATATTTTATGTAAGCTTTGACATCCTTCCTCATCTGAGGCCAGTAGAAATTTGCGGTGAGCTTCATAAAAGTCTTATGTGTACCTCCATGCCCTCCTTCAGCTGAATTATGGAACTCCCTCATGATAGAATTCTTTAGTGAGGAAATATTGGGAATGTATAGTTTGTCCCGGTAAAAGTAAAGACCCTCTTTTATAGACCAAGGTGGAGTATTGGTGATTGATTGGAGTTCAATGACTGAGTGTTGTGCTTGTTTGATATCCTCAAGTATTTGAAAAGTAGGCATAATAAGTGCTAATAAGGTATCGGAGTAGGTTGGGAATGGTTTATGGGTTGGGTTTCGAGACATAGCATTGCCTACAGTATTATGCTTGCCCGGTTTGTAGATGATCTCATAGGTATATCCCAACAACTTAGTGAGATAGTATTGTTGTTTGGGAGTTTGAATGACCTGCTGCATGAGGTTCCGTAAACTCTGTTGGTCTGTGTAAATGTAGAATTTAGCACCGAGCAAATAGTGCCTCCATTTTGTTATTGCAGCAGTAATGGCAAATAGTTCTCTGAGGTAAGTAGAAGCTTGCTGCGTTCTTGGGCATAATTTCCTGCTGAAGTAAGCTATGGGATGGTTTGCTTGAGTGAGAACAGCACCAATTGCATAAGTTGAAGCATCAGTTTCCAAGGAGAATGGTTGTGTGACATCTGGCAGAGCTAGCATGGGTGCATTTGTGAGGCTTTCTTTAAGCTGGAAAAAGGCTGTGGTCGCAGTGGTATTCCACACAAAGGCATCATGTTTTAGTAAGTCTGTTAAAGGGGTTGCAATGGCTGTATATCCTCTAATAAACTTTCGATAATATCCGGTGAGGCCTAAGAAACCGCGGAGTTGTTTCACATTTACAGGTTTAGGCCAAGACAAGATAGCCTCTATTTTATTTTGATCAGGCTGCACCCCTTGATGAGAAATTATATGTCCTAAGTACTCAATATTAGTAACAGCAAATTGACACTTGGAGAGTTTAGCATAAAAAGAATTTGTTTTTAAACAATTGAGTACTAGGGACAAATGGTGCACATGAGAAGGTAAATCAGAACTATAGACCAAAATATCATCAAAAAAATGATAACAAACTGCCTTAAGTACTGTTGAAAAGTAGAGTTCATAGTGGCCTGAAAAGTTGAAGGAGCATTGGATAGGCCAAAAGGCATTACCAAGAATTCATAATGGCCACTGTGAGTTCTGAAGGCAGTTTTGTGGATATCCTTTGCAGCCATTCTGATTTGGTGGTATCCAGATTTTAAATCAATCTTGGAATAGAATCTTGCAGCATGTAACTCATCAAATAGCTCATCCACTGTAGGTATTGGGAATCTATCTTTCATAGTAATGGCATTCAAAGCTCTATAATCCACACATAATCTCCATGTGCCATCTTTTTTTTTACCAGAAGCACGAGAGAGCTATATGGGCTGGTACTTTGTTTAATGATTCCAGTCTCAAGCATACCCTGCACTTGTTGCTCAATTTCATTTTTTTGGAAGTGGCGAAATCTATAGGGTTTGACATTTATTGGTTTTGAGTTTGGCTCGAGAGGGATGTGGTGATCAATTGTTCGAGGGGGAGGTAAGTGAGTTGGGTCGTGGAATATCTCCTTGAATTGAGTAAGCAAGGAAGCAATAGTTGGTATGGGATGGTCTGTGGTGGATTGTAAAGAATAAAGGGTGGGTGTGGGAGTGGATTCTGATGTACTAGTGGACAAAACAGGTGTTTGGATGAGTTATAAGAGATAACACTGAGCTATCTCTCTTTTTTTATGTAATTGGTGTAAATGATTTACAGATATGGTATATGGACTTGTTTGAGTACCCTGTAAACACACCTCTTTGCCATCCTTATTAAACTTAATGTAGAATTGCTGGAAGTTTAATTTCAATTCCCCAAAACTCTCTTGCCAAGCTACCCCAAGGACAGCATCTGCACCATGCAAGTCTATCACAAAAAAATCAGAGATGAATGTATTGTCTTGGATGACAAATTCTACCCCAGTACATTGACCCACACACTTCAAGTGTTCACCATTTCCTACTAACACAGAAAAATTTGGAGAAGGTATAATATTCAATCCCAGGTAGTTCGTTACCCTGGTCTGGATGAAATTATGACTGCTTCCCTCGTCAATTAACAGTTGGAGGACCTTGCCTGCAATACTACCCTGCATGCGTAAACACCTAGCATTTGGAGAGCCCATGAGAGCATACAGGCTACCTATTTCTGGATCAGCTGGTGTTGAGTCATCACATACCTCTTCACATGTATTTTCCCTCTGGTCCAACATATCACAACCCTCAGGTATCACACCATCCAATAGTAACAGTAACATTTGGCTCTTACATTTATGACCCTTGTGCCAAATTTCCTCACAATTGTAGCATTGACCCTTGTCTATCTTTGCCTGTCGTTCTGCTAGTGTGAGTCGCTTAACAGGTAATTTGTGGTATTGGGATAGTTGTGTGTTTGGATTGGAAGGTTTGTCTATTTTATCAAGTGGTACATAAGGTACTACAGTATTTCGAGGAACAGAATAATATTGTGGTCGGGGTCCTAACAAAGAAGTGTTTCTATAGCTTTTAGGGTGGAAATTGTAAGGTTTTCCCACCCCAAATTTTCCTTCATATATCTTAGAAAGGCCTATGGCATGCTTCAGATTGTAAGGTTGTGCTCCAATAACTTCACATTGGATATCTGACCGCAGTCCCCCTATATAACATCCCTTGAGAAAGGATTCATGTAACCTAGGTATTTTATTTGAAATTTGTTGAAATCGTAATTCGTACTCTGCTATTGTGCTTGTTTGTGTCAATCTAGAGAGTTGTGTATTGGGATCATCATATGGAGAGGGTCCGAATCTAATATGCATTTGAAAAGTAAAGTCAGCCCAAGATCGTACCAGATGGTTCGTTTCCATCCATTGAAACCAACTGAAAGCAGCCCCATCAAGATGTAAAGTAACCAATGATAATTTGTTATCCTCATAAATTTTATGATAGTCAAAATATTTGTTCACCTTGTATAGCCATTCAGTAGGATCTCCACTCTCAAATCTAGGGAAATCCACCTTGGCTCTCCTTTGGAAGTCATCTTGTCGTTGATGAACTGGAGGTGGGTCCGGTGGGTGTTCCTCACGGCCGGCTGGTCTCCACTGTTGCATCTGATCTTGCATTACAGCAGTTAAAGTTTGTTGAAATTGGTGGGTGAAGGTTTGAGCAAATTGATTGAATTGTTGATTGAATTGTTCAAACAATTGTTCTATCCGGTTAGGTTCAGCCATAATGAAAGCACCAATGATGCTGGAATTATAGTCTTCAGCTAGACTTTTAGAGAATTTGAGCAACGGAAGAAAACAGAATAGAAAGATATATTACTTCAAGATATCTAACTTTAGGCCCAAGATAAGATACTTATAGGCTTACTAGTACAAGATTCTAGATAATTAATCTCAACCCAACATCCTTTATTAATAGCTAGTTATTTATCACCCTTAGATTGAACGCTGACATTACCTAACAAACTACCTAGTATTTCCTTTTCTGCCCCTGCTGTAACCTTGCAGCCATGTGGGTTCCTTAATTTGTCTCCTTGACCTTCTTAGCTCATTTAGTGTGAACAAGTCCTCCAGCTCATCCTCTTCTAGCTCCATTTGATCACCTTCCTCCTTTTTCTTTAATCCCTCATGATTATCTGTGATGATTCCCTCATTTTCTGTAATCTCCATATTAGTTTGTTCCTCGTTGTTTTCCACTTCTTTTCCCTTCTGTGTTGTTGTGGCTTCTTCATTGATGTGAATTAGCTGCTGGTTGGTATTATTAACTGGGTTGGGACTTATGTTTGTATCAGATAGTTCAAATAAAAGAGTGTTTTATTTGGGTTCCATCACATAGTTATTGTGGTGAAGTAATTTGAGTTTGTACTCAAATTAAGATATCATTGTATTCTCTCATATTATTCTAGTGAATTGTTCGGAGTTTGTCCCGTAATTTTTACTTCTTAGTTCTAGAGGGTTTTTCACGTAAAAATCTTGGTGTCTCATGGTTGGATATTTTCTACTCATTATTTCATGCATGGTTATTATTTTGGTGGAACTGTAAATTTAATCTGTTTGGCATGTGCTGATATTTTATCCGTCTAATTTATCAAAGACAATAGTATTTGGGAGGTGATTTATTCCCAACAACTGGTATCAAAGCTAAGGTTATTTGCTCGGTTGTTTAATAAATTTTATGAAGGAATCAATCGGAGCCATGATTAAATTAACCTCTTCAAATTTTTTGATCTGAAAGCCCAGAATGGAGGATATCCTTTATTGTAAGGATCTGTATGATCTGTTGGAGTTCAAGGGAAAGAAGCCCGCGGATAAGTCTAAGGCTGATTGGAATAAAATGAATAGGAAGACTATTGGTCACATCCGGCAGTGGATTGATCAAAGTGTGTTCCACCATGTTTCGCAGGAGACGGATGCTCACACTTTATGGACAACACTAGAGTTTATATACGAGAAGAAGAATGCACATAATAAAACTTTTGTCATTCGAAAAATTATGAATCTAAAGTACAAGGACTAGAGCAGTGTGTCGGAACATATGAGTGAGTTCCAAGGTTTGGTGAACCAGCTGTCCACCATGAAATTAAATCTTGATGATGAGATTCAGGCTCTTTTGCTTCTCAGTTCGTTGCCAAATAGCTGGGAGACTTTGGTAGTCTCTCTAAGCAATTCAGCTCCAGAAAGAAAAATGACTATGCAGATGGTCAAGAACATTCTTTATAATGAGGAGACAAGGTGAAAGGGGCAAGGTGTAAATTTTTAGACACATGCTCTTGTCATAGAGAACAGGGGCAGAAGCAATTTTAGGGGATCTCACAAAGGAGATACAAGTCGTAGCAAAAGCAAAAATCACAGGAGCAAGTCAAAGACCAGACAAGGTGAAACGTATCGATGCTTCCATTGTAACAAGGAAGGTCATTACAAGAGAAATTGTAGAATCTGGTTAGACAAGCAGAAAAATGGTGATCAAGGAAAGGTTGAGGAGAAGAACACTGCAGCCACAGTCACCGAAGATGTTGTGATTCCTTCATTTGGGGAAGAAGAATGCTTGCATGTTGATGATCAGAAAGTTGATTGGGTGGTTGATACTTGTGACAACCCCAAAATAGGTCCATTCCATCCAACCCATTCTGAGTCGCCAAATACATGGTACAGAAAATAACTACAACTTTATTACAACAATTGTCGTATAAAATACAACAACACATATGCTGTGAGTTTGGATACAAATATATACCAAATGTGACTCATGTCCCAACCGTGGAGAGCACCTCACAATGACACCTTACATAAAGGTATAGTCAAAAACTGTTTTAGAAATTAGAATCTTTGGGAAGTGCTCAAGGAAACCTTTGTACATGGGAGGCCATGCTTTTAGGTTGTGATAGATATCATATGGCCACAGAATTATCCTTGGTTGACCCAATAGACCCCAAAGAAAAACAAGAAGATTACTATCATATTCTTTCCAATGGTGAGTCTTCTCTTGACTTATCATTATCTCCACTGTCTCTAATTGAGAATTATACTTCAAACAAACACCAAGATTATATAGGTAGTGCTCGTAGATATACTCAGCAAGTGGATGAGCACATCCCTGTCTTATGATGACACGAGGTTGTATGTCGTTAGACATCTTGTATGATAGTGGCAAACCACCCTTCCAACGTTGGGTACACCTTACCCTATTGGATTCACCAAATAAAACTACTAAATGAACTTTTCTATACTGCTTTGGGAGAACATCCACAGCTAGAGACCACCGTTCTATTTTCCCGTTACCCTCGCTCGACCCAGCTACACTCTTATTACCTAAAAGGAATTGTGAAGCAAAAGGGTGAGCACAACTAGCTCAGTAAAGAATATCATGACTAAAGATAATTAAATTATCAATAGCCTTCATCAATAATAAATCAGAGATTTAGAATATATGGTAAATGATAAAAATTTCAACTATAGTTGCAGCGGAACGAGCAATCCATTAGAAGAGTCAAATAGACTATAAAGTCTATTATCTTCTCCATGTTAAAAATCCATCAACAATGTTTTATCCCTGTAACATCAATCAACAATTCTGGTCCACAATCATATGAATAACTCATAATCATAACTGTAGTTCTAAATTCCTCTTCTCATCCAGGACGAAGATAATTTTCATCACCTATCTTTACCTGAAACATCAAAGATCATAGTTACACCAAATCACATTTCCTGTTCATAATCATACTAATAACTTCATCTTTGCACTACGGCCAAAGATATTCATTTGTATCACCAGTTGGTCATGTTCATCTCAACACCTGCTCATCTTTGCACTAATGGCCAAAGATATTCAACAACATGTCATCTTTGGACTACGGGCCAAAGATATTCATCAACAATTCATCTTTGCACTACAGGCCAAAGATATTCATCAATATTTCATCTTTGCACTACAGGCCAAAGATATTCCTCAACAGTTCATATTTGCACTACGGCTAAATATATTCATCAACAGTTCATATTTGCACTACAGGCCAAATATATTAATATCTCAAAGAAATATATAATCATTTATATAAACAATAATTATAACCATGTTGATCATTTCACCTTTGCACTTAAGCTGAAGATATTCAATTATAAATTCAATGGTCATGATCATACTAGTCAATAATTCAACTTTGCACTACTGGCCAAAGAGAACCCAAAGTCATGATCATACCAATAATCTACCCATCTTTACACTCAAGTGAAAGAGAATTTCAACATCAGGGTTATCAAAATGTTATATATGATAATAAAAATAATATGATCAACATATAGATTTAATCTCAAGAGTAATATTCATAAATCAACTATAATTTGGTTAGAAAAAGAAACCAATTTTATCGTAAATAGTAACTCGTGAATAGTAACTCATGAATAGTAACTCGTGAATAGTAACTCATGAATAGTAATCCCGACACAAAAAGGTAGAAATTCCACAATAAAATACATACCAATATTTCGGTATAATGGTATTGAAAGAATAATATTTCTTAAGCTTATAAACAATTTATTTTAATTGTTTACACTTTACTAAATAATGCATTTAATCATTCTAAAATGTCAAACTCATAAGATTTCATCACCAATAATCAAAACCCTCATCAAAAATCTGCATATACCTCATATAGGATTCTCAAGTCATAAAATCCTATTTTTCAATTTTCTTACTTCCCAAAACATATTTAATTCATTTACTCATAACTAGACCATTTTCATGAAAAATATCAAATCAGTTCTAAAAATATTTCTTTTCTGAGATTTAGCATAATATAGTCCCATAGTGAACATATATTTTTCTCAGAATTTTTAAAAGTCATTTACTATTTTTCATATGGCCAAAACAGCCGAATATTTAGACATTTATCAAAAATTGTACTTTTGTCCAAAAATTCTGAAATTTACAGAGTATACTTCTATCATATACATGTACTCCCAATAAAAATTTTATCAATTTTGGAGTTAACCACAAGGAATTATAAGCGATTACTTTTAAAATAGTCTTTTCTCATAAAATTCATAACTCTCAATCTATACATCCAAAAATCACCATTTTTGGACACAATCAAGAAAACTCATCAAAATATCATTTCAAAATTTTCCAGAATTTTTGAAGGTCAGAAAAATTACGAAACTGGAAAATATAACAACCCTTAAAATCTCTTACTATCCCTTACCTTAAAAGTGCAGTATTTCTGACTGGAATGCAAAGCCGAAGGAAACTTTCACTGAATAGCAACTCTCAAAGTATCTAAATACTCACAAAATATGCTTCATAATATAGAGAGAGAAAGAGAGAAAGCTTATGTTTCTAGTGTGATTTTCAATTCTAACTTAGCCCTCTATTTATAGGAAAATGTTAGCACGCCGAAGCAGACTTAACCTGCAACCTGATGGCTTTACCTGCTACTATTCTCACCCACCACATTTGAATAAAAATCTCAGTACATTTCTTCACCAACCAAGAGTGGGGCCTACCAATTCTAGAATTTTCCACCAAAATGATAAATTCCGAAACTTCAACAATTTCTGAACCAGTCATCTCTTAAAATTCATAACAAATCATACGTTCATTTTTAACGGTTCAAAATTTATGGACATATACTCAACTTATATATGTATAACATATCCAAATATTACCACGATCCAACGGTCGGATTAAAAATTATAACCCTCGCAAAATATCTCAAAAATCCTAATTTGATTTTTAATACCTCCGTTCCGACAAAAATACAGATAAAACACCTCAACATTAACTCCTTCATTTTTAACCACAAAAATATCTCCCTCATTTATATCCACATAAAATAAATATTTCCTTATCATATGAATCAATAATTGATTATTCACAAATAATATTATAGAATCACATTTATGACAACCAGGCCGTTCCCAGGAAAGAGGGGGCTTTCCAATAAGAATTTCTCCTTACTGGCGCGCAATTAGGTGACCAAACCTCTCCTTAGACAGACCTTTCTAGACATTGCCAATAATACTATCTAACAATATTATTCAAATAATATGAATTTTTAATCTAATAATGGAAAATACTGTGCAGCAACAATTATTGAAACAACAATAATATAAAATATCAATGCAGCAATTATTGAATCAATAAAATAAAATATTGAACAGTAACTACTGTAACAATTATTGAGTAGTGCCTTCTCACGTAAAAATCAATAATTAAAAAAAATACTGTGCAATACCGTATGCTACGTGCAACTACGCGTATTACTGTATTTTTAACCACCGGGTATTCCAACAGTGTTAACGATAACAACTACGCTGTTAATTATAAAAACTCAATTTTATCGTTTTCTTCATCCAATCGCTTTCCGTTATGGGGCACACAAATAGCTGCGTCGTCGTACGAATATTCTCCGACAGAAAGAATATTCCACGACCAAACGAATATTCCCCGACAAAATGAATATTTTATAACCACTTGCTTATTTTGAAAAATATTCATATAACATCCTTAACTTTAATTTTTTATCAATTTAACCATTTACTAAATAGAAAAATTGAATACTTTTATTTCATAAAATTTGGGGTCTTATAATACTGGTGCCTCGTATCATGCTACACATAAGAGAGAATTTTTCACAACTTACAAAGCTGGAGACTTTGGGTACGTGAGAATGGGAAATACTGATCAGTCCAAGATTATTGGAATTGGTGATGTTTGCATTCAGATAGGTGTTGGTTCCACTGTTACCTTTAGGGATGTTAGACACGTTCCAGATTTGCGTCTTAACTTGATTTCTGGCATGGCCTTGGACAGAGAAGGCTATGAGAATCACTTTGGCAGTGAAAAATAGAAGCTTACCAAGGGCTCTACGGTGATTTCAAGAGGTGTTGCTTGTTGTTCGTTGTACAAGACTCATGTGAAGGTGTGTTCTAGTGAGTTAAATGCAGTTAAGGATAACTCTTCGCCAAACTTATGGCATAAGAGGCTTGGCCACATAAGTGAGAAAGGGTTGCAGTTATTAGCAAAAAGGTCACTCGTTCCTTTTGCTAAAGATATTGTTTTAAGCCCTTGTGATTATTGTTTGTTTGGGAAACAACATATAGTTTCTTTTAGTAGTTCAGCTAAAAGAAAATCAGAGCTACTAGAGAGAGTATATTATGATGTATGTGGACCCATTGAGGTTGAGTCTTTGGGTAGAAATAGGTACTTTATTACCTTTATTGATGATGCTTCGCGGAAGGTGTGGGTATTTTTGTTGAGAACGAAAGCCCAAGTATTCCAGTATTTTCAGAGTTTTCATGCTATGGTTAAAAGGGAGATTGAAAAATCGTTGAAGTGTCTTCGTAGTGATAACGGAGGGGAATACACTTCAAAGGAGTTTGCTGAATATTGTAGTAAACATGGCATTCGGCATGAGCAGACTGTTCCTGGTACCCCACAACATAATGGTGTGGCTAAGAGAATGAACCGCACTATTATTGAGAGAGTGCGATGCATGTTGAGAATGGCTAAACTGCCTAAGTTATTCTGGGGTGAAGCTGTTCGTACTGCTTGTTACCTGATTAACATATCTCCATCAGCACCGTTGGATTTTTAGATTCCAGAAAAGATTTGCAGTGGTAAAGATTTGTCTTATTCTTATTTGAGGGTATTTGGGTGCAAAGCTTTTGCACATATCCCCAAGGAACAAAGATCGAAACTTGATGACAAGTCTACTCCATGTGTATTTGTTGGCTATGGAGATGTAGAGTTTGGATATCGGTTATGGTATCCAGTGCAGAAAAAATTATTCAGAAGCAGAGATGTGGTGTTTCATGAGCACCAGAATTATGAGCATTTTGATAATGCTACACAACCCAGAGATAATAAAGTTCTAGACCTCAGCGAAGTTCCATGTCCAGCATAGAATGCCACAGTTGGAGAAGGAGGTCAGAATAAAGATATGACTGATACAGATTTGCACGATGGTGATGGGTCAAATGCAGAGAGTGTTGATCAGGGGGAGCAACCTGACATTGAATAACCTCAGCTAAGAAGATCTACTAGAGAACATGTGCCATCAGTTAGATATCCTTCATCTGAATATCTTTTAGTTGCTGAGGAAGGGGAGCCAGAGGATTTTCAGGAAGTCAAGACTCATAAGGAGAAGGGCAATTGGCTGAGAGCTATACATGATGAGATGGATTCTTTGCATAAGAATCACACCTATGAGTTGACTACACTTTCGAAGGACAGGAAAGCATTGAAGAATAAATGAGTGTTTAAGCTTAAGAAGGATGGTGAAAAACTAGTGAAGTACAAGGCTCGATTAGTCGTCAAGGGTTTTACTCAAAAGCAAGGTATTAACTTTGATGAGATTTTTTCTCCAGTTGTGAAGATGACTTTTATTGGAGTAGTGCTAGGATTAGTAGCTAGTATAGATCTTGAGCTTGAGCAGTTGGATGTGAAGACTGCTTTTCTCCATGGTGATTTGAAGGAAGAAATCTACATGGAACAACCAGAGGGATTTGAAGTTAAAGGGAAAGAACACTTGGTCTGCAAGTTGAAGAAAAACTTGTATGGCCTGAAACAAGCCCCAAGACAGTGGTACATAAAATTTGATTCATTTATGGTGGATCAAGGTTACAGTAGAACAGTTGCAGATCATTGTGTGTATGTTAAAAGGTTCCCAGATGGTAACTTCGTTATTCTGTTGCTATATGTAGATGATATGTTGATAGTTGGGCAGGACGCTGATATGATTCGCAGGATCAAGGGTGAGTTGTTCAAGTCCTTTGATATGAAGGACTTAGGTCCAGCTAAACAGATTTTGGGTATGAAGATTGTTCGTGACAGGAAAGCCAAGAGATTGTGGTTGTCACAAGAGAAATATGTTGTGCGGGTGGTTGTAAGGTTCAACATGGGTGATGCTAAACCAGTTAGCACACCACTGGCTAGTCATATTAAGTTGACAAAGTGCATATGTCCTTTTACCAAGGAAGGGAGAGATGATATGGCAGCAGTTCCCTATTCTTCTCCTGTAGGGAGTCTTATGTATGCAATGGTTTGTACGTGGCCAGATATTGCTCATGCAGTTGGCGTTGTGAGCAGGTATTTGTCAAATCCTGGCAGAGAACATTGGGAAGCAGTTAAGTGGATTCTCAGATACTTGAAAGCTACTTCCAGTTTATATTTGGTTTTGGGTAGTACGAGTCCAGTCTTGGAGGGTTTTACAGATGCAGACATGGAAGGTTCTGAAGAGAAGAAGTCTGCTTCGAGGTATTTATTTACTTTTGTAGGGGGAGCAGTATCATGGCAGTCCAAGTTGCAAAAGTGTGTTGCTTTGTCTACAACTGAGTCAGAATACATCGCCACTACTGAAGCAGGCAAGGAGATATTGTGGCTAAAACGGTTTCTCCAAGAGTTGGGTTTAAAACAAGATGAGTATGCGGTTTATTATGATAGTCAGAATGCAATTGACTTGACCAAGAATGCCACGTATCATAATCGGACCAAGCATATTGATGTTCGTTATCACTGGCTTCGAGAAGTGATGGAAAAGGAATTGATGAAGTGAAGAAAGTTCATACAGACGAGAATCCCTCAGACATGTTAACAAAAGTTGTCACTCGCGACAAACGGGAATTTTACAAGGAATTGGTCGGGATGGACTCCAAGTGACGGGGTCACAGAGATTACCTCCGCTAATGGGTTCGGAGGGGGAGATTGTCACTCAAAGTCTTCACCCACTCCTGCCCCTTTAATTTTCCACCTTCCCCGCCTATTGAATTCTGCCTGTTCCTTTTTCCACCTCCCTCCGATTTCTGCTATAAAAAGGGCAGTAAATGGAAGAAGAAAGACACACCAAAAACTATATACTCCATCTGAGAGAGTTAGGAGAGAAAGAGGGAAGATAGAGATAAAAGCTTTTGTAAAGCTTTAGAAAAATAGGGAGAGAAAGATAGTTCAAATAAAAGAGTGTTTTATTTGGGTTTCATCACATAGTTATTGTGGTGAAGTAATTTGAGTTTGTACTCAAATTAAGATATATTTGTATTCTCTCATATTATTCTAGTGAATTATTCGGATTTTGTCCCGTGGTTTTTACCTCTTAGTTTTAGAGAGTTTTCCATGTAAAAAGCTTGGTGTCTCATGGTTGGATATTTTCTACTCATTATTTCTTACATGGTTATTATTTTGGTGGAACTGCAAATTTAATCTGTTTGTCATGTGCTGATATTTTATCCGTCTAATTTATCAAAGACAATAGTATTTGGGAGGTGATTTATTCCCAACACTAGCAACTCAAGATCTCGACCATCACACTAGTGGCTCTGCCCCATTTTCTAAGCCTAAGGTGGATTCGACAACAGCTAAGAAATTAAAGAACTCCAACTTTGATGGAGGTATGCGATAGGACCCACAAGAAAAAACAGGATAATGGAGTTTATATAAACGCCCGTGCTGGGGAGATTGTAGCAAGTCATTTTTTCATCAATTTTCTTTTGAGTTGCAGTTAATCCTTATTATTACTACTTCATTATTCTTTTTAAATCAAGACATTATGATAACTAACTATATTGAATTATTATAATTATATTTGGTTCTTGATAACTTGTTTAGGAAAAAATATTTAAGAGTTAATTATTGATATGATTTATCTACTAAGTAAAATATTTCTGAAAGGAGATGACGTCAGTAATTTCATACATTGATGGTTTTCTAATTTGTAAATATTAGATGAGTCTTGCTATACATTGCAAAATTTTTTCAGTCGAATTATGATTGCGACGTATGTGTATAAATGAGATATGTAGAAATTAAGAATAGTCTCATTTTAGTTTATTTTATCTTATCGCATATACTTCCATGTTAGTCGCAATCTAACTTTCGTCAAATATTTGTCGACATGTATATCATTTTTCATATTAGATTGATGTAAGAACATTGAGCCATCTTGGTTATTATGTTTTTTAAGATGATGTAAAATCATTATTAGTATGCCAAGATGTATACTTTGCATATGTAAATAATTTTTTTAATAATATATATATATATATATATATATATTACGTTTTTATGACTTGCAAAAGTATTTAATGTACGTATTTAACTCTTGTATATGTTTTAGATTATAGAATGAATATCGTGCTAAGGTTGTCTGGCCTGCAGAGGATGGCACATTGAAGAGGATAGAGAAACGGAGATAAATTGTATAAGAAAGAGTTAATATTAATAGATTAATAGAAATAAGAAAAAGTTAATCATTAATGGATTAATATAAGAGGAAATATTTACGCTGGAATCATTGGTGTGGCTTAATCGATTCGATTTGGTCAATTTTTGGTGCAATTTCAGTTCCTTGCTCGACTTTGTCAAAACATATATATGTAAAATAACGAGTTACAAGAAAAAATTCATCTAAATTATTTTAGAAATTAATTACCGTTTTATCAAAATTAAAAGTGAGCGAATATGATCATTATAAATTACATCCAATTTACAATAAACTCTAATTTTTGTAAATTAGATAATATATCTGTACGTGTTCAATTTTAACTTAAAAATTATAACTCAGACAAAAAAAATAATAATTAAAACTAGACATTTATTTTGAGACGGAAGAAGTGAAACATTTGACTATATACATTTGCGTTGAAAAAACTAATAAATTGAAAATGCAAAATGGTGTGTTTTGGGGAAAAAAGAGGTTGAAAAAGTGTTTATTTGGTTTATCTTAATTTTGGGCAACAATTTACAAGTCATTGCAAAGATTTGTACAAAATACGAAATGAAAAAAAATTGTTGACAATGAATGTGACCCATATTTGGCTACGAAATATAACAACAAATTTTTTTTTGTTGCCCATAATGAGAAAAAATCACATCAGCAAATTTTTTTTTAAATAGACAGGAAATTGTTTTTTTTTTCGCCAACAAGTTGGCAACGAAATTTTGCAATGACCTATAAATTTTGTTACAAAAAACGAAAGCCTTTCAAAAACTGAAACGAATGACAAATTTTATTGCTAAACATGCATTTTTGGCAACGACTTTATGAGTCGTTGCACGAAAATTCATTGTCGAATGCCCATTTTTTTGTACTGCTACTTAAAAAATTGTTAAAGGAGTAGGGAACAAATGATGTGGGTAAAAATAACCGACATATGGCGAGTTGTCACGTGTTATTTGTAGATCCTTATTAATGAAGGGCAATATAATAATTTTGTTCGCGAAATATTCTAGAAGTATATTAAATCCAATAAATGATAGAATTTTCATAAAGTTTAACCAACTAGCTAAGAATTAACAACCTAGAAGGTATTAAAGTCAATTAGGATTCTAATTTCTAACTCCTGAAAAAAGGATTCTCATGCTATAAATAAGAGATATTACAACACATTCAAGGTACACAATCTGAAATCACATAATAATTCTCTATCTCCATATTAGCGTTCTGACTTTAGTATCGGATAGTCCTCCTAGAACCCCCACAACTCCAGTGGAACTTTTGCAAGTTTTCAGACAAGATTGAGGTGGTTATATGGTTGTGACGCCCCCAAATTCGGGCTTATATAACTAGAGTTGAGTCGCCAAAATACAAACAAAATACATAAATTATCTCATTTTTTATTATTAAATTACAATGTATAACACGACAATACACTAATTTCTCACTATAATTATTGTCACACTATTCTACAGCATGGTGATGACTACTACAATTACTAACTCATACCATCATTCCATTCATATGTTCTCCCCGCTAGCTATAACTACACTCTCATTTTCTGAAATGAATTATGAAACAAAAAGGGTGAGCAATCAGATATCAGATATATATAAATCAGAGATTTAAAAAATGATAAAGAACATAAGTTTTCAACAAATAATTAACTTCGACAGAATAAGCAATACATTAGAAGAATCAAATAGATCATAATGTCTAGCATCTTCTCTAATTTAAAAATTCACCATCAAGATTTCACCAACTGTAATATCAATGGTCACGATCATGTCAATCAACAGTTCCTCTTTACACTCAGGCCAAAGAGAACTTTCACCATGTGTTCTTACCACACAAGTTAAAGACACTTAACAATCATATTGTGTTGCACTTAGGCCAAAGACATTCACAATAACTTATGTCCTAGTGATTAGTATAAATAATAATGATATAAATGATGAACATAAATAATAAGATAAAAAAATACACATTAGATATTTACAATTTTATTTATCTAGAGTCCAATAAGGGCTAAATTACATTTACTACATCAAGTAACACCACATTCATAATTCGGCCTCCAAAGAATTTGAGTTTACAATTGTAAGACCTCAAATTATTAATAAATGAAATTTAATTTTCTCTATTTATTATTTGAAATAGTAAGGGTTAAATTGATTAATGAGGTTAGTTATAGGTAAAATACGTAAATATTTCAAATAAGCCGGTTGTTATAAAATATTCATTGTTGTCGGGGAATATTCGTTTGGTCGTAGAATATTCTTCCTGTCAGGGAATATTCGTACGACGGCGCAGTCTTTTGTGGGCCCCATAACGGAAAGCGATTGGATGAAGAAAACGACAAGTATAAGTTGTTTATAAATAACGGCGTAGTTATTACCGTTAATACTGTTGGAATACCCGGTGGTTAAAATACAGTAATACGCGTTGTTGCACAGTAGCACACTGTATTGCACCAATTATTGATTCTTACGTAAGAAGGCACTACTCAATAATGGTTACAGTAATTACTGTTCAGTATTTTATTTTATTGATTCAATAATTGCTGCGTTGATATTTTATACTACTGTTGTTTCAATAATTGTCACTACACAGTATTTTTCATTATCGGAGCAATAATTCATATTATCTGAATAATATTATTAGATAACATTATTGGCAATGTCTAGAAAGTTCTGTCTAAGGAGAGGTTTGGTCACCTAATTGCGCGCCAGTAAGGAAAAATCCTTATTGGAAAGCCCCCTCTTTCCTGGGAATGGCCTGGTTGCCAGTACTGTAATTCTATAATATTATTTGTGAATAATTAATTATTAATTTATATGATGAGGAAAATATTCATTTTATGTGGATATAGATGGAGAAAATTTTTAGAGTGACAATTGTTAAAAATCGATATTTTATCTTTTCTGATAAAATAATAATTTATTATATTATTATAATATAATAATGATGATATTTTTATAATGAATGTGGGATATATGAGAATATGAGGAGAAAGAGTATTTTTATTGTAAAAGTTGTTTAAAACATGTTAAACATGTCTATGGGCTCATTTCTTGACTGAAATTTGATTATAGCCTGTAAAATCGTCCGTTTATAGATTTCGGTCAATTTTTGTTTGAAATTTGGAAAAACTTTCTTCTGCAAAGTTGTAGAGAATTGAATTTCCTATAAAAACTCGTCAGATTCGAATTTTCTGATAAAAAGGCTATTTATTATGAATTATTGAAGTTCCGAAGTTCCGAAATAATTGATTTTTGGGAGTTTTGGTTAATTATTTTGAGAAAAACATTTTTTGTATTTTTTTGGACATCATTAACATGTGTGGCTGGTGTTTTTGACCAAAAGGTGGGCTAAAGAAAATTTGTATAATTATATTAATATTTTATTAAATTTTCTGCTTTGGTGTTCTAAGCATTTTCCTATAAATAGGGTGCTTAGGTCAGAATTGAAAAACACACCAGAAACTGAAATCTTCTCTCTCTTTCTCTCTCTATATTAGTGAGCGTATTCTTGTGAGTATTTTAATACTTTGAGTATTGCTATACGGTGCAAGTTCAAGTCATAGCCTATATCCGGTGTTTCAACTAGAAGTACTGTCTTTACGAGGTAAGGGATGTTATTTTATTCGAAAATGATATTATTTCTTCAATATCATTATGCCAAAATATTGGTTGGAATTTTTATCAAATTTAAAATTTTTCATGTCGGGGTTACTATTCATGGGTTACTATTCACGAGTTACTATTCACCAAAAATGAAATTTTCTTCTTTTCGTCCAAAATATCTATTCTGGATACTAGCTTTGATTGTATCCATGTTTTGATCATTCTTGAATTTTACTTCACTATGATTATTTATAAGGTATTTTTGGACATGGATAAATCGAAATACGAATCCTTAATATTTGTTATTTTGTTTCACTGGATTCGTTTCCTTTAAAATATTTTTCATCATCCTCAGTCCTAAAATAACTGAATATCTTTGGCCTGTAGTGCAAAGATGAATGATTTCTGATTAATATCTTTGGCCCGTAGTGTAAAGATGAACAGATGTTGAGATAAACATGACCAACTGATGAATATCTTTAGCTTGTAGTGCAAAGATGAATATTGATTGATGTTACAGGGATAAAATATTGATGATGGACTTTTAAATTCATAGATAATAGTAAATTTCATTATCTACGTAACTCTTCTATGAATTATTATTTTCCGCTGCGAATATTGATTTAAAACTTGTTGTCTATTGTATTCTATTAGATTTTTCCCTGTTGAAGGCTAACGATAATTTGTTTTGTATTATCTTAGTCATAATGTTCTTTACTGAGCTAGTTGAGCTCACCCTTTTCCTTTTTATTCTATTTTTAGGCGAGAATGTAGTGAGTACTAGTCGGGGTATGGAATGATGGTTCTAGAAGTTATTTTAGTAGTCCTCACCATTTTTGTGAAATAATGTATCAATAATTGTAATGATGACTTATTTGAGTGTGGATATTGTCTAGATGACAATATTTGTATTTAAACTCACAGTTCTTATGTTGTAATAGTAAAGAAGTAGTTGTTTCTGTACCATGTATTTTGACGACTCATAATGGGTGTTGTATACCTATTTTGGGGGCGTCACAACAATTTACTACATCAAGCACCTAATTGCATACAATGTAGCCCCCAATTTTAAAATCCGGCCAAAATTGGCCAGAATACACGACCCGTCCAAGAATTCGATCGGATCTTAAGTATTTTATACCAATTGACCGTATAAATATACGGATTGACTTAATTTTTTTTAAAAAAGTAACATACCGTAGAAATATATTTTTAAAACTACAAATATAATTTAAAATTATAAAAATTTATAAATAAATTTATAAATACAATTTGTAAAATTGAAGTTGTGATATAATTTGTAAAATTTAAGATGTAAAATTTATAATTTGTAAGATTTATGTTGTAAAATTTATACATACAATTTGTTAAATTATAGATACAATTATAAAATTAAAAAAATATAAAAAAACTATAAAATTTAAGTTGTAATATAATTTTTAAAAATTGTGATACAAATTTTAATTTATTTATTTTTTCTAATTTTTTTCTTCAAATTTTGATTAAATTACTTTTCAATTAATTTTTCTGACTCATATTCGTTGATAGAACTTACAAAGGGTATTTTTCTTACAAATTTTGATTAATTAATTAATTTATTTTTCTTATTATTCAATTAAATTACTTTTCAATTTGTATAATTTTTCTTCCTACTTTTGGATGATCTTCTAATATAAAAAAGGGTATTTTTTTAATTAATTAAATTTTGGGCACTTTTTTCAATTGTTTAAAATTTTAATGTTATCCGTGTTAAAAATATAATTTATATGTTTAAAAATTTATTCATTTTTTTGATAATTAGGTCTTTTTTCAAAATTTAAAATTAAAAAAAATTATATTTGGTAATATTTGTATTAATATTTAATTTTAATAATTTAACATATAATAATTATTTATAAGGATTTGTACAAATTTAATACGTTAAAATAAGTATTTATACAAATTTTATATGAATTTCATAAGTCAGACCGTATACAATTCTTGTTTGGCCAAAAAATTAGGTATTCCGGCCAATTTTGGCCGGATTATGAAATTAGGGGCTACATTATATGCAATTAGGTACTTGATTTAGTAAATTGTAAACCCAAATATTTTAGAGGTCGACTTATGAATTTGATGATATTTAATGTAACATAAGTGTTATTAGCCCGTCCAATAATATTCAAATTGTGGCACTGATTCAATATTACAAATTGTTATATCATTTGATGTTTTCATGTTATTCTGATTTATAATTTAGTATTTACCTTTTGACTGAATTTTATACCTCTAAGTAGCTATTATTATGAGAACACTATTGATATTTATCCTTATGGGCTTTTTATCCATGCTTAGAAAATGTTTTATTTATTTCATTTCAAGCTAGTATTTCATGCAATTTTATAAAATATAAATAACTATATACCTATTTTATACTACATTTGTCCCAAATTATAAGACAAATATTGATTTTTTATACTACATTTTAAAACCTATTTGACTCTCTTTTTTGTTGATACTTTTAATTTTTCTTAAAAATATTTAAACCCTTTTTATGCTTTTAAAAAATTTATACTCCTATTACACTTCAAGCAAAGAAAATTAGAACGAGTAAAATATAAATAAGTTAACTCTTTCTTGTTGAAAAATTTAATTTAGAAATATATATTACGTAGATTTACAGAAATAAAAAAAATGTGTAATACATGAATTTCTAATACAAAAAATGACTGTTTGGGCCTCCATTTCATTTAGAACCAGGCCGGGCATTCGGATTTCGTGGTTTTTTAAGGGTTATTTACAATTTTTAGTATATTTTTAGAAAAAATTACAACAAAAATGTATTCAGAAAATATTTATAAAATTAATATATTTTCAATATTTCATTTATAAAATTAGTGCATTTGGTATCCCTTTAATTTAGTTGGGTGTTTTAATGAGTTGCTGATGTGGCAAATTAGTTTTGTAATTATGTAACTGTTCCCAGTTGTTTCTCTCAGCTGTGACAATTTGAATTACATGTCAAACCCGAGTAGTCGTGCATTCTGTATATGGTGTAGTTGGTAACCGAACCTTCATACAAAGGTAACCATTTTAATTTATGTGGGTAACCAAATAGTTATTAAAAAAATTCAGAACAGTTACCAAGTGTTACATGTATTTGTTTTCTTTATCTTGTTAAACCATGATGGAATCAGCGAGTAGTGGTGTGATTTTCTTCTTACTTAATGTAAGAAGAAAAAAATATATTATTCAATATTGTGTAACACAATCTCGGTTACCTTACATCAATAAAAAGGTACAGTTGGTAGTCAAACCTTCATACAAAGGTAACCATTTTAGTTTTTGTAGGTAACCAAATAATCATAAAAAAAATTCAGAATAATTACCAAGTGTTACATGTATTTATTTTCTTTATCTTGTTAAACCATGATGGAATCAAAGAGTAGTCGTGTAAGACCCCAAATTATTAATAAATAAAATTTAAATTTCCTCTATTTATTATTTTGAAATAGTAAGGGTTAAATTGATTAATGAGGGTAGTTATGGGTAAAATGCACAAATATTTCAAATAAGCAGGTGGTTATAAAATATTCATTGTTGTCGGGGAATATTCGTTTGGTCGTGGAATATTCTTCCTGTCGGGGAATATTCGTACGACGACGCAGTCTTTTGTGGGCTCCATAATGGAAAGCGATTGGATGAAGAAAATGACAAGTATAAGTTGTTTATAAATAACGACGTAGTTGTTACCGTTAATACTGTTGGAATACCCGGTGGTTAAAACACAGTAATACGCGTTATTGCACAGTAGCACACTGTATTGCACCAATTATTGATTCTTACGTAAGAAGGCACTACTCAATAATAGTTACAGTAATTACTGTTCAGTATTTTATTTTATTGATTCAATAATTGCTGCGTTGATATTTTATATTACTGTTGTTTCAACAATTGTCACTACACAGTATTTTCTATTATCGGAGCAATAATTCATATTATCTAAATAATATTATTAGATAACATTATTGGCAATATCTAGAAAGTTCTGTCTAAGGAGAGGTTTGGTCACCTAATTGCGCGCCAGTAAGGAGAAATCCTTATTGGAAAGCCCCCTCTTTCCTGGGAACGGCCTGGTTGCCAGTACTGTGATTATGTAATATTATTTGTGAATAATTAATTATTGATGAGAAAAATATTCATTTTATGTGGATATAGATGGAGAAAATTTTTAAAGTGACAATTGTTAAAAATCGATATTTTATCTTTTCTGATAAAAATAATATTTTATTATTATAATATAATAATGATGATATTTTTACAATGAATATGGGATATATGAGTATATGAGGAGAAAGAATATTTTTGTTGTAAAAGTTATTTAAAACATGTTAAACATGTCTGTGGACCCATTTCTTGACTGAAATTTGATTATAGCTTGTAAAATCGCCCGTTTATGGATTTCAGTCAATTTCTGTTTGGAATTTGGAAAAACTTTCTTCTGCAAAGTTGTAGAGAATTGAATTTCCTATAAAAACACGCGAGATTCGAATTTTCTGATAAAAGGGCTATTTATTATGAATTATTGAAGTTCTGAAATTCTGAAATAATTAATTTTTGGAAGTTTTAATTATTTTAATTAAGAAAAACTTTGTTTTATTTTTTGTGAGTTGGTGGCAGATGCTTGGGTCTGGTGTAGTGTGGGTAGGAAAATTTAATATATATATATATATATATATATATATATATATATATATATATATTATATTATTTTTTTCTGCTTTGGTGTTCTAAGTATTTTCCTATAAATAGGGTGCTTAGGTTAGAATTGAAAATCACACCAGAAACTAAAGATTTCTCTCTCTTTCTTTCTCTATAATATCGAGCGTATTTTGTGAGTATTTTTATACTTTGAGTGTTGCTATACGGTGCAAGTTCCTTCAGCACTATATCTGATATTCCAACTAGAAGTACTATTTTGCTGAGGTAAGGGATGTTATTTTATTCGTAAATGATATTATTTCTTCAATATCATTATGCCGAAATATTGGTTGAAACTTTTTATCAAATTTAGAACTTTTTCATGTCGGAGTTACTATTCATGAGTTACTATTCACGAGTTACTATTCACCGAAAAATAAAATTTTCTTCTTTTCGTCCAAAATATCTATTATGAATACTAGCTTTGATTGTATCCATATTTTGATCATTCTTGAATTTTACTCCACTATGATTATTTATGAGGTATTTTTGGACATGGAATAGCTGAAATATGAATTCTTAATATTTATTCTTTTGTTTCACTGGATTCGTTTTCTTTAAAATATATTTTTCATCATCCTCAGTCCTAAATAATTTCTGATGAATATCTTTGGCCTGTAGTGCAAAGATGAATAATTTCTGATGAATATCTTTGGCCCGTAGTGCAAAGATGAACAGGTGTTTAGATGAACATGACCAACTGATGAATATCTTTGGCTTGTAGTGCAAAGATGAATATTGATTGATGTTACAGGGATAAATTATTGATGATGGACTTTTAAATTCATAGATAATAGTAGATTTCATTCTCTACGTAACTCTTCTATGAATTATTATTTTCCGTTGCGAATATTGATTTAAAACTTGTTGTCTATTGTATTCTATTAGATTTTTTTCTGTTGAAGACTAACGATAATTTGTTCTGTATTATCTTAGTCATAATGTTCTTTACTGGGCTAGTTAAGCTCACCCTTTTTCTTTTTGTTCCATTTTTCTCAAGAGACGAGAATGTAGCGAGTACTAGTCGGGGTATGGAATGATGGTTCTAGAAGTTATTTTAATAGTCCTCACCATTTTTGTGAAATAATGTATCAATAATTATAATGAGGACTTATTTGAGTGTGGATATTGTCTAGATGACAATATTTATATTTAAACTCACAGTTCTTATGTTGTAATAGTAAAGATGTAGTTGTTTCTGTACCATATATTTTGGCGACTCAAAATGGGTGTTGTATACCTATTTTGGGGGCGTCACAGTTGGTATCAGAGCTTAGGGATATGATCTCTGGCGGAGATTGGGGAATAGAACTAGGAGGGGAGAGACGAGTAAATCCTTCGCTAGTGTGTCCTACCTAAGCTTATTTGTTGGTCGGTCATAATATAGAGGTATTATGTGATTTGTTAATTTATTTAATTAACCCTTGTTTTATGGCAGTATTTGAGAATGTCGACTGAGAATGTTAACAGTGGAGTAAATGAGACCGTGGAAACACATGTGCTCACCAACGAGGAGAACGTGCAACAGGCTGGCAATGTTCCTCCTGTGAACAACACCAATGAGCAGATGATGAATGATGGGATGTTTAAAAGCTTTTTGCAATTCATGCAAAACCAGACGAGGGAGACTCGTGTTCAAAATACAGGAGGAAATGATAGCAATTCACAGTTTGTCACAGCCAAGCAGTTCAAAGAATTGGGACCACCAGAATTTAAGGGAAAGCCGGATCCGATCATGGCGAAAACGTGGGTCAAGCAAATTACCAAGATATTCGATGTCTTGGGATGCACGGAGGAACAAAAGGTTCCATTCGCCACCTTTATGTTCCGTGGCGAGGCAGACTACTAGTGAAAGTCTGTGAAGCGTACCCATCCAGCCGCACTCAGCATGTCTTGGGAGACATTTCAGAAATTGTTCAATGACAAGTACTTTCCTTAAAGTATTCGTCATATGAAGGAGGTAGAGTTTATTAGACTGGAGCAGAATAACATGACGGTGTCCCAGTACGAGGCGAAGTTTGCAGAGTTATCCAGGTTTGCACCTCATTTGGTGGAGAATGAGGAACGTATGACGCGGATGTTTCTGAGAGGTTTGAAACCCGGCATAAGTCAATATCTCATTTCTCATAAATTTTCTCTCTATTCAGATGTTGTCAACAGGGCTAAATTATTAGAGCGAGATAACGAGTACGGTCAATCGAGGGACCACAACCAGGATCATATCGGTGACAGCAGTCATCAGAACAATGATAACCAGTGGAGAAAGAAAAATACAAGCAAGAACGGCAACCATTCTGGTGGTAATCGTGGCTATGAAAATAGAAGAAGTGAGTCGGGAGGAGATTTTAAAAAGAGGAGATTCAACAATGACAATACGAAGATGTCAGCACCAGCAGCAACTGGTTCCAAGGGAGGAGAACGACCACCGGTTATATGCTATAAGTGCGGAAAAGAAGGACATATTAGCCCAAACTACCCACAACAGTTTAAGGCATGTTATAATTGTGGAAAGGAAGGACATATCGCTAGAGATTGCACTGTAGCGAAACCAAGTCCAGCGGGGATGGTGACTCAAAAAGTTGTCCCAGAAAAGACAAAGTCAACGGTTCCTAGAAGAGCGTTTGTCGTGACTGGTCAACATGCGAGGAACCTAAACGAGATGATCACGGGTAAGCTAATCATAAATTCATGCGAAGTTTATACCTTGCTAGATACCGGTGCTACCCATTCATTTATTTCTCCTGCTTGTGCTCAACGTTTAAACTTGACTCCGGAGAAGTTAGACTTTGATTTATCTGTGGAGACTCCGTTAGGAGAAACTTTCATCACATCCACTGTTTATAAATCTTGTTTGATCCAAGTTGGCACCTTCACCTTACCTGTTGACCTTATCTCTTTAAAGATACTTGCTTTTGATGTGATTTTAGGGATTGATTGGTTAACTACTCATTATGCCAAAATTGATTATTTTCGTAAGGTTGTTAGTTTTCATATTCCTAACCAACCTGTTGTGCGAATTCAAACAACTAAGCCATTAAAATCAATCATTGTTATATCAAGTCATAAAGCTATTCGTTTATTAAAAAACGGATGTCAAGCTTTCGTAGCCCATGTTATGGATTTGAATAAAGACACGTCATATTTGAATAATATTCCTGTTGTTATTGACTTTTCTGACGTATTTCCTGAAGAACTTCCCGGTCTACCCCCATAACGTGAAGTTGAATTCTTTATTGATCTTGAACCTGGTACAAAGCCCATTTCTAAAACCCCATATCGAATGGCTCCTATTGAACTTTAGGAGTTAAAGGTCCAACTACAGGAGTTATTGGACATCGGTTTCATTCGTCCTAGTACATCTCCTTGGGGTGCTCCTATTTTATTTGTAAAGAAGAAAGACGGGAGTATGCGACTTTGTATTGATTACCGGGAATTAAACCATGTCACTATCAAGAATAGGTATCCACTACCTCGTATTGATGACCTGTTTGACCAGTTACAAGGAGCACAATTCTTTTCAAAGATCGATCTTCGTTCTGGATATCATCAGTTGAAGGTTAAAATTGAGGATATTTCGAAGACTGCCTTCAGAATTCGGTACAGGCATTATGAATTCCTAGTCATGTCTTTTGGATTGACTAATGCTCCTGCGGCTTTCATGGATATGATGAACCGAGTATTCAAGGATTATTTGGATCAGTTCGTTGTTGTCTTTATTGATGACATCCTCATATATTCCAAAAGCCGTGAAGATCATGAGCACCATTTGAAGTTGGTACTCCAAAGGCTGCGTGAAAATAAGTTATATGCTAAGTTGAAGAAATGCGAGTTCTGTCTTGAGGAAGTAGCATTCCTAAGGCACGTGGTGCCAAAACATGGAGTATCTGTTGACCCGGCGAAGATTGAAGCAATACAAAGTTGGGAGCAACCAAAGACGGTGACCGAAGTACGTAGCTTTCTGGGCTTAGCTTGGTATTATTGGAGATTCGTGGAAGGGTTTTCTCGAATCGCTATCCCGTTAACTCAGCTGACTCGGAAAGATATCAAATTCGTATGGAGCGAGGAATGCGAGAAGAGTTTTCAAGAGCTTAAGAGGAGACTCATTTCGGCACCTGTTTTGACCATACCATCTGGTTCGGATGGATTTGTTATCTACAGCGATGCTTCAGGCAAAGGGCTAGGATGTGTTCTCATGCAACGTGAGAAAGTTATAGCCTATGCCTCGCGACAACTTAAAGAATATGAAAGGAATTATCCTACTCATGATCTAGAGTTGGCAGTAGTCGTTTTCGCGCTAAAGATCTGGAGGCACTATCTATATGGGGAGAAAGTGGAGATTTATTCAGACCATAAAAGCCTCAAATATTTCTTCACTCAAAAAGAACTCAACATGCGGCAATGACGTTGGCTCGAGCTGTTGAAAGATTACGACCACACTATTCAATACCATCTTGGAAAAGCAAACGTGGTAGCTGACACGTTGAGTAGAAGATCATATGCAGGAACGAGTGCGATAATGTCAAGTATACGCATAGAACCAACTTTAATCGATAAAGTTAAAGTTGCTCAAGCCACAGACCCGGAGCTGATGCGTATGAAGAAGAAAGTGCAAGAAGGTGCTATTCTAGAAGCAAGAATCGATGAAGAAGGAATACTTCGAGTCCACTCCAGACTTTGTGTTCCTAACGATTCTGATTTGAAGTACAAGATCATGATGGAAGCACACAATACACCATTTGCAATCCATCCTGGAAGTACCAAAATGTATCGTGATCTTCGACATACATTTTGGTAGAACAATATGAAGAAAGAGATTGCAAATTTTATCTCGAGGTGTTTAACTTGTCAACGTGTAAAGGCAGAGTATCAAGTACCAAAGGGTCCATTGCAACCACTTAAGATTCTGAAATAGAAGTGGGAACACATTACCATGGATTTCGTTACGGGTCTTCCCACGGTTTCTCAAGGCATAAATGCTATTTGGGTTATTGTTGATAGATTAACCAAGTCTGCTCATTTCTTGCCGATACGGGAGACTTATTCCCTTGAACGTCTTGCTCGTATATACGTAGATGAGATTGTGAGACTGCATGGCATGCCAGTATCCATAGTTTCGGATCGTGACCCAAGATTCACTTCAAGATTTTGGGTTAGCTTGCAAAAAGCTATGGGAACAAATTTACGATTTAGTTCGGCATACCATCCTCAAATGGACGGGCAATCAGAGAGGACTATTCAAACTCTTGAAGATCTATTAAGACTTTGTATCCTAGATTTCAAAGGGAGTTGGGATAAGTACCTACCATTGGTGGAATTCTCCTACAATAACAGTTATCAGGTAAGTATGGGTGT
Organism: Panax notoginseng; assembly: GCA_016801055.1. Classification (NCBI taxonomy): domain Eukaryota; kingdom Viridiplantae; phylum Streptophyta; class Magnoliopsida; order Apiales; family Araliaceae; genus Panax; species Panax notoginseng. The sequence goes on from CM029013.1 coordinate 77,868,967, forward strand.
GGCTCCATTTGAAGCATTGTATGGACAAAAGTGCCACTCTCCAGTATGTTGGGATGAGGTGGGAGAAGCAACGTTGTTAGGACCAGAATTGGTACGAATGACTACAGAGAAGTTCCAAACGATTCGACAACGTATACAAACGGCACAGGATCGACAAAAGAGTTATGCGGATCTTCATCGAAAGGACGTGGAATTTGACATTGGGGATCATGTATTGTTGCGTGTGGCTCCATGGAAAGGAGTTACAAGATTTAAGAAGAGAGGAAAGCTCAATCCACGATTTATTTGTCCATTTTAGATTCTTGATCGAGTAGGAAATGTGGCCTATAGACTCGCGTTACCTCCAAGTATGTCTCGTGTTCATAATGTTTTTCATATATCTGTGTTACGTAAATATGTGAAAGACCCAAACCACATTATTGAGTTAGAACCGGACGAGATAGCTGAAGACTTAACGTACGAAGAGGTACCTATCAAGATCTTGGATAGGAAGGAGCATGTCCTACGCACGAAAGTCATACCACAAGTTAAAGTTTTGTGGAGAAACCATGCTATTGAGGAAATGACCTGGGAGTTGGAAACGGAAATGAAAGCGAGGTATCCTCATCTTTTCGAAACACCAGGTACGTACGTCAATTTCGAGGACGAAATTTCATAAGGAGGGGAGGTTGTAAGACCCTAAATTATTAATAAATGAAATTTAAATTTTCTCTATTTATTATTTTGAAATAGTAAGGGTTAAATTGATTAATGAGGTTAGTTATGGGTAAAATGCGCAAATATTTCAAATAAGCAGGTGGTTATAAAATATTCATTGTTGTCGGGGAATATTCGTTTGGTCATGGAATATTCTTCCTGTCGGGGAATATTCGTACGACGGCGCAGTTTTTTGTGGGCCCCATAGCGGAAAGCGATTGGATGAAGAAAATGACAAGTATAAGTTATTTATAAATAATGGCGTAGTTGTTACCGTTAATACTGTTGGAATACCCGGTGGTTAAAACACAGTAATACGCGTTGTTGCACAGTAGCACACTGTATTGCACCAATTATTGATTCTTACGTAAGAAGGCACTACTCAATAATAGTTACAGTAATTACTGTTCAGTATTTTATTTTATTGATTCAATAATTGCTGCGTTAATATTTTATATTACTGTTGTTTCATTAATTGTCACTACACAGTATTTTCTATTATCGGAGCAATAATTCATATTATCTGAATAATATTATTAGATAACATTATTGGCAATGTCTAGAAAGTTCTGTCTAAGGAGAGGTTTGGTCACCTAATTGTGCGCCAGTAAGGAGAAATTCTTATTGGAAAGCCCCCTCTTTCCTGGGAACGGCCTGGTTGCCAGTACTGTGATTCTGTAATATTATTTGTGAATAATTAATTATTGATGAGGAAAATATTCATTTTATGTGGATATAGATGGAAAAAAATTTTAAAGTGACAATTGTTAAAAATCGATATTTTATCTTTTCTGATAAAATAATATTTTATTATTATAATATAATAATGATGATATTTTTACAATGAATGTGTGATATATGAGTATATGAGGAGAAAGAGTATTTTTGTTGTAAAAGTTGTTTAAAACATGTTAAACATGTCTGTGGGCCCATTTCTTGACTGAAATTTGATTATAGCCTGTAAAATCGTCCGTTTATGGATTTCAGTCAATTTCTGTTTAGAATTTGGAAAAATTTTCTTCTGCAAAGTTGTAGAGAATTGAATTTCCTATAAAAAATCGCGAGATTCGAATTTTCTGATAAAAGAACTAATTATTATGAATTACTGAAGTTCTGAAATTCTGAAATAATTGATTTTCCGAAGTTTTAATTATTTTAATTAAGAAAAACATTTTTTTATTTTTTGTGAGTTGGTGGCTGATGCTTGGGTCTGGTGTAGTGTGCGTAGGAAAATTTAATATATATATATATTAATATTTTATTAAATTTTCTTCTTTGGTGTTCTAAGTATTTTCCTATAAATAGGGTGCTTAGGTTAGAATTGAAAATTACATCAGAAACTAAAGATTTCTCTCTCTATAATATCGAGCGTATTTTGTGAGTATTTTTATACTTTGAGTGTTGCTATACGGTGCAAGTTTCTTCAGCACTATATCTGATATTCCAACCAGAAGTACTATTTTTTTGAGATAAGGGATGTTATTTTTTTCGTAAATGATATTATTTCTTCAATATCATTATGCCAAAATATTGGTTGAAGCTTTTTATCAAATTTGGAACTTTTTCATGTCGGGGTTACTATTCATGAGTTACTATTCACGAGTTACTATTCACCGAAAAATAAAATTTTCTTCTTTTCGTCCAAAATATCTATTATAGATACTAGCTTTGATTGTATCCATGTTTTGATCATTCTTGAATTTTACTCCACTATGATTATTTATGAGGTATTTTTGGACATGGAATAGCTGAAATATGAATCCTTAATATTTATTCTTTTGTTTCACTAGATTCGTTTTCTTTAAAATATATTTTTCATCATCCTCAGTCCTAAATGATTTCTGATGAATATCTTTGGCCTGTAGTGCAAAGATGAATGATTTCTGATGAATATCTTTGACCCGTAGTGCAAAGATGAACAGGTGTTTAGATGAACATGACCAATTGATGAATATCTTTGGCTTGTAGTGCAAAGATGAATATTGATTGATGTTACAGGGATAAAATATTGATGATGGACTTTTAAATTCATAGATAATAGTAGATTTCATTCTCTACGTAACTCTTCTATGAATTATTATTTTTCGCTGCGAATATTGATTTAAAATTTGTTGTCTATTGTATTCTATTAGATTTTTCCCTGTTGAAGACTAACGATACTTTGTTCTGTATTATCTTAGTCATAATGTTCTTTACTGGGCTAGTTGAGCTCACCCTTTTCCTTTTTGTTCCATTTTTCTCAGGAGGCGAGAATGTAGCGAGTACTAGTCGGGGTATGGAATGATGGTTCTAGAAGTTATTTTAGTAGTTCTCACCATTTTTGTGAAATAATGTATCAATAATTGTAATGAGGACTTATTTGAGTGTGGATATTGTCTAGATGACAATATTTGTATTTAAACTCACAGTTCTTATGTTGTAATAGTAAAGATGTAGTTGTTTCTGTACCATGTATTTTGGCGACTCAGAATGGGTGTTGTATACCTATTTTGGGGGCGTCCCAAGTCGTTTGGTTTTCCTCTTACTTGACGTAAGAAAGAAAAAAATACAAAATACTATATATTCAATATTGTGTAACACAATCTCGGTTACCTTACATCAATAAAAAGGTGCAGTTGATAACCAAACCTTTATACAAAAGTAATCATTTTAGTTTTTGTGGGTAACTAAAATGGTTACCTTTTATATATAACCATCTCTTAAACTCATCTCCATCCTCACATACAAATCCATTTGAAAACAAAAGTCTATTCTCTCCAGTCAAATCGCCCCCAGTTTCAAACCCTAGAATTTTCGATGGCTCCCAAGGCAAATAAGAAGGCCGCCGAGAAGAAACCCGCAGAGGAGAAGAAAACGACCATCGCGGAGAAAGCCCCGGCGGAGAAAAAGCCCAAGGCTGGAAAAAAGCTGCCGAAGGAGGGCGGCGCTGTTGCAGGAGACAAGAAGAAGAAGAGCGTGGAAACTTACAAGATCCACATCTTCAAGGTGCTAAAGCAGGTCCATCCCGACATCGGAATCCCGAGCAAGGCGATGGGGATCATGAACAGTTTCATCAATGATATCTTCAAAAAGCTCGCTCAGGAGTCTTCGAGGCTTGCCAGGTACAACAAGAAGCTGACGATTACTTCAAGGGAAATAAAGACGAGTGCGGTGTAACCCAGGAAGAGGCTTGCACTCTTTTTATAATTATATATTTTATGAATGTATTAATTTTATAATTACTTTCTAATTATTTTATAGTTATGTAAAGAACCCCTTTTTTTACCCCTATTTTCTTATATTGACTAAAAATAAAATAATTATTATTTTACCATGGGCTATATGTATATACACATCTGTGTATTACACAGTAGGGCTATGACGACGGGTTTTTTGGGCTATAGCTACGGTTCACCCGTCACCATAAACCAAAATAACTATGCCGACGGGTGAAAACATCGATATAGCCTAAAAAACCGTCGTCATAGCCAACTGTGCAATACACAGCTGTATACATACATTTTTCCCTTTTACCATTTCTTAAAGTTTTTTTAATTTTTTTTTGGAAACTCACTCCCGAAGTATAATTATTGGTGCAACTCCCGCCCAAGTTATATGTATTCTCATACTAGAGATAAACGGCTATATATTTGTACTTTTGACGAAAATTAATCATGTACTTTGCATGTAATTATATAAGGGTTTACCGGTTGGACCGGTGGTCAATTGGTCAACTCGGATTTTGACCAAAATTGAGTTATTGGTCCAAACTGGACAGGAACGCGGACTAATTCCGATTTTTAGCGGTCCGATCGCCGATCCGGTTCGGATTTTAAAACACTGGTTGGAACAACAAAGAAATAAAATAGAGGAAAAAAAAAAGATTTTCACGATTTTAATGTTTTTTCTTTTTGGTTAAAGGCCTATCAGTTGAAAAGAAAGGAAGTTGTTCGTATGTGAATTGGGAGGAAGAAAGAATCGTAAATTGGAAAGAGTAATTTGCTTGAATTGAATAACACTTTTTTTATTAAAAATAATTAGGTCATTTTATTTGTTATTTAACATACCCTAAAAATTTGTCACATGACATGATCTACTTGTTAGGATAACAGATGAGATATATCGTTTGAGACATGCAGCTGATCTGAACTCCTTTTTGTGGCTATAGTAATACATACACATAGTCCATTGTTAACGCTTGTGTTTATGTATAGTAAAATATATTGAGTTAATTATATACAGGAAATTAATGATATAATCTCTTGAAAATTATTAAACATGAAAAGGTGGAAAATATTAGATAGTATACAATGGCTCGAGGGATATCTAACCGGGTATTTACATAATTAGATTTTCCACCTTGTAATATAGAGTTTTAAGAAAAAATTGGTGGCGTGCCTGTATATAAAAAGGATGACAATTTGAACCGAAATCGAACTAAAACCCATCAAACCGAATCGAACTGAGAAATTTCTAATCGAACCAATGATTTGGCTGGTGCAATTTTAGTGCAAAAATAAATAAACTGAAGGTAGTGCGGTGCGATACTGGTATTTGTTATTGAATCAATAGTGCATTGCACCACACCATAGCAGATGCATGAATTAGTGGTGTATCGCTTTTGAACTAATGTATGTATTATACATATATATATATATATATATATATATATATATATATATATATATATAATTGGTGGGTTTGGAATCCTTAACTTCTACCTTAGAAAGAAGACGTAATACGATTAGTACATTATTATATGGAATTAATGTTAAATTATATGAATTCTTAATCTCTAACGTTTTTTGGGATAAAAAAGTATTGCTGAGTTGAATTAATAAAATGTTTATCAATTGTTTTTGGAAGATGTCATTGGACAATCGAATAATTTTATGAAGTGATTGGAAAATAGGAAAATAACAAATTGTTTGTCAAACACCATAAATGATGAGACAGTTGATTTCAATGTGGAGAAATTTCTAATTATTCCAAAAAATCAAGTGAATAGCTCTCATTAAAAATCTTTTAGATGTTAGAAATCAATTAATTGGAAGATAACCACTGCAATAAATGGTAGAGCCTTTAAAAGGCTTTAAGTTGTTTTAATGCAACTTAAGTTATTTTGTGATAAATATATATATATATATATATATATATATATATATATATATATAGAGAGAGAGAGAGAGAGAGAGAGAGGGGGAGAGAAAGAGAGAGAGCAAGGATCAAGTGCATGCCCCTCATCTTACTCACCCGTGCTCACCCCCCTTTAGGCGACGATTTTGGTCATACAACCGTCGTCTATACTTTTAGCGATGTTGTCCGTCGCTAAAAGTATAGACGACGGTTGTATGACCAAAACCGTCGCCTAAAGGGGGGTGAGCACGGGTGAGTAAGATAAGGGGTATGCACTTGATCCGGACCGTATATATATATATATATATATATATATATATATATATATATATATATATATATATATATATAGCTGTGGAGATAAGTTTGAGTGACACACCACATCCGAGAATTTTATTTGATATCAAAAGGATTGTGGATGACCACTTGAATGCAAGAGATTATTAATATATATATTTTGTTCTCTTCTTAATTTATTTTATCTATCATTTCACAACACATTATCAGCACCAGTTTCTACAGAATTTTAGAAAGGAAGTTATCTCAACTCACTGTAAGTATTATTTTATTAAAATTAAATTTGATCATGTATATATAGTATTGTTTTAGTAAAAATTGTATATGATAAAACATAGTATATATATATATATATATATATATATATATATATATATATATATATATATATATATATATATATATATATAACTTTGGCAGGTTCATGTAACATGACCAAGTATGTCCCATATCAAAGCTTTTATCATTTATAAACATTGAAAATTATAGGCATATATACATCATATATGTATATATATGTTACTACTATATATAATTGTATGTGCTATGCAGTAGGCTACACATCCCCTGACCCGAATATTATTTATATATCTACCTTCATTTTTAGATATGTTTAATTATTACTAACTAGTAGTATTTTCATATTATTGCATGTGTTTTTAATAGATGTCAAACCTTACAAAACTTGAATTTGTTGCCCTTGACATCTCGGGCAAGAATTACTTATCATGAACCTTTGATGCTGAGATTCACTTAGAAACAAAGAATCTTGGAGATACAATTAAGGTTAACAATCATGCATCCTTGTAGGATCGTGTAAAATCAATGATTTTTATTCGCCATCATCTCATGAAGAATTAAATTTGAGTACCTTACTGTAAAAGATCCTCTTGTCTTATGGAATGATTTAAAAGAAAGATATGAGAATCAAAAATCTGTAATCCTCCCAAAAGCTCGTTATAATTGGTTGAACTTGAGGTTGTAAGATTTTAAAAGTGTGAGCAAGTACAATTCTATACTTTTTAAAATAATCTCACTATTAAAATTATGTGAGGAGAAAATCACTGATGAAGATATGTTAGAAAAAACATTTACTACCACTACTAGAAAATTGACCTATAGCAACGGTCGGTGACCATCGCTATAGGCCAAAATACCGTCGCTAAAAATTTTAGCAACGGTCGCCGACCGTCGATAAAGTTTTTAGCAACGATCTTTTGACCTATAGCGACGATCGGCGACCGTCGCTATAGGTCCTGACAAAATCGTGTATTTGCTCTTTACCAACGGTTGTTAAAAGTTATTGTTACGGTCATGATCGTAGCTATAGATGTCTATAGCGACGCTCGTCAACCATCGCTATAGGCTTGTGTTTTATAAAACACTATAACTACGGTCGATGACCGTCGTTATAGACTTTTTAAATTTTAAAAAAAATTAATTGTGTACATTTATCCAACAAACACAAATACAATATAAAATAAAACATAAAAAAATATTGTATACATGATTTAAAATCATTCACATTACAACATTACAATATAATAGTTGAATAATTCATCCCCTAAAATACGATTATCATTATTATATCAAACTACTAAATAACTTTTACCACCATCATTATAAGACAATAGTTCAGTTATATGTATGTAGAAGAGCTGATACAAAGAATAATATAGACTATAAAGCTAAGTTCCTGTGTTGCACTATCATTTGTACCAGATGTGTGCACCTGGATCACCATGTCCTCTCAAACCTGTTAAAGACACTTCAAGATTAGCAAACAAAAAGATCAATAGAAGCAAATTTCATATGCTACATTATAACAGAAGAAGACCTTCAGTGATGAGTCTGAGAATCCACCGGTAACCAATGATCCATCACCGGATATTGATGAACAATTCAAACTAGAAAATGACGGGCATAGTAATTATTAGTGCCAACATAAAATCAAAATTTACACAATTCAAAAAACCTCAGTAGCAAGTTATGAAATGTAAAACAAAAGGTGAATAAAGAAAAATTGATTTCAGTCGGATTGATCGTGTGGAAGCTCTGCTGAAGCCGGCAAGGAATGAGAGGGAGATCCAGCCTATTCTGCAGATCGCAAACTCATTTTGAAGTCTGAAGCTTTATCAAGTTCATCAAAAAAAAAAAAAACCAAAATATCAACGATAAGTCATGTTGTTTTATTATTTGTATATGCTCAGTTGTGGAACAGAACAAGACAATATCACCACAAGGCAATGAACTAATCGCAAAGCATGATATGATACAGTAAAAATGCATTCCTAGATCTAACTAGCTCTCAAACTTAAGTTATGTAATTCTATAAACTAGCAGAAGTCAAGGTTTCTCTCTATCCAGTCCACTGAAATAAAATAAAAAAATAATCCTACAAAATTTGGTAGTGCAAAACAGAATAGGGTACTTATACCTTCCTCATTTCAAAGAATTGTTCTTTTGATTGCTGCATTTTAGATGTTTCAGATTAATGTATAAACAACATTATCTTGAAGTAAAAAGTTTTTGCAAGCAAATAATACATACTTCTGATTTGGAAACAAAGTAAACTGATACGTTTCACCACTGACTATTAAATGAAAAATTATTCATAGTCAGTATTACAAACAGCCACACATACAAGCCAATTAAGTGCATAACAAATTAATATTCAGTTTAACATTCGAGAGGAAGACTAATATTCAATTTTGCTACCTGACTAGAATCTATCCACAAAGGATACCATTATAGGCAGTGTGTGATAATGGTCACAAAACTTATTACAGTTAATAAATTATCAGCGTACAACATGATCACACGAACAACACAAAACAAGTCTAGGTGATGTAATAACATAAATTTATATATATCCACGAGGCAAAGAAAGTGCAATGAGATACTACAAAAAAGAGCAATATCAAGAGTAATGGAGGGAAATAATGACGATTAAAGATTGAAGAGAGTCGGAGAACAATAATTTAAATAATTATACATGCTTCTCAAGTTAACTAAAGTGTAATGCAAAAATAAAGGAACTGCAATACCTAGTTGAACTGCAGTACGTAACTGTTTGTTCAATAAGAAATGAAAAGTTCCCAAAACAAAAGGAAAAAGACTATAAAATCTAACAGCCAATACTAGCATGCATGATAAAGGACCAACCAAGCTGATTCAACCTTGCCATTCAGGGACACAGGAAGAAAACACTTGCAAATAGATTATGATCATATAGGACTTTTTCCTAAAGAACAGAAAATTTTGATTAAAAATAATTTCCGCGACAATAGAATAGAAAGTACATTTGACTCGAGGTTAACTTGTTCAGCAAAGGATTGATACAAGACAAAGTGAAAGAAGACAAAACACATAATAAAGTGTACTAAACTAATTATATCAGACAAACTCAACAATAATTAGTGGACAAGCATTCGTAGCATATTAGTATTAAACTAGAAGATTTTACAAATTGTAGGTAAAATTTGTTTACTTATCAGACAATAACAACTGAACACCCCTGACTCAAACACTATTTTACAAAGATTCACATCTAAAAAGAATCCATGCTATTCTCCTGGGATACTTTCTACAAAAACAAAGCCAACTATAAGATATGGAAATATGGTAAGGTTGAGATAGATAAACATTGAAGACAGATATAGATACAGGTTACTGGGTACAAGTCTAAACACTCATGTAGTAGAAGATCAAAATCATTAATATTTAGTAAGTTCATTAGCTGATGTAGAAATGAGAAGGCTCTAACTTGGTGGCATGACTGATTAGTTGATATTGGGAAATCCTCTTTAAATCATCCTGTCCGACCTTCCACAAGTAGTCTCTTATCCTTGTGAATATTTGAATTTTTCTCTCCCTCTAATTGCATATTTAAGGAGTCAAGTCAATCGGGGAGAACAAAAAAAAACGTAGCAGCAAATTTGACATCTTTTGTTTTATGTTTCCTTAAAGATTTGTTGGTGAAGAAAATGTCTCGGTTTCATCAGATATGACATTCATGCTGACATATACCTTTCAAAGCGAAAGGGTATTAACACTTGTAGCCCATTAGAGTTCAAGAGTGACCAATAAGGACATTGTAATTCCTTTGGACAAAACTTCCTTTGAGTAACTATAGTCATGATTTGATCAGACAAAACCAAACACCGTAAGCAGAAAAAAAAGATACAGAGAAGAAGTTGTAGGTATATTTGGGAAGAACTTAGAGAGTAATTTTAAATTGGAGAACTAAAGAAGGCACATATATAACTAGATATGTATGTATAAGCACAATATCCAGTAGAAGACTTCAAAATTCCATGGTGAATAGAAGATATCAAAAACCTCCAAACTGACATTTTTCAGGGATAGTGACGCTAGTAGTTTGATAAACAGTGATGCTCATTAATATGTAAACATTGAGAGGACAATATGCCACATTCCAAACTTGTGATGTTATAGAGCCAACAACCTTTTCTGGGGACAGGTTTTAGGCAGGTTGTTAGTGATGACTGCCGAATGCCTTAAAGAGTCTTAACGTCCCTCTCTAGAATCAATTTTTTACTCTTCAATGCTTACAGCTCTGGGTATTTCTTACTCTTCTATTGTAGAACGTATATTAACTTTCTCCACTGCTAAACTCTTTTAGTGAACTATTAAACTGCTTTTCAGACTCAACCAACAAAATATTTGATGGACCAGAAATTAATCACTAACTTATTTAACAACCTTGATTTGGAGATGAAACTAAAACTTAAATCTATATTATGGAATAAACTGATAAAAATTATCAAACAACATCTACGAAATGGAATCATGTTGCAACAAAATAGAATCCATAAAGCAAAAACTACAAATTATAATAAGAACAACAATAAACAAGCATAACAACTGTGCAGACTATGTAGTTGTTTTCTTTTTCCAATTTGATATTCTTTTGAAACTAATATCAATATACAAAATCTATCAACTAAAGAACCTAAAAATCAGCAGAACAGTATGAAAGGATATAAAATAGACCCGAAGGAGAGGCCGAAAAATTTCGGCTGATTTAGTAGGAGAACAGAAACGAGATAGCAAAATTCTTATTATTATTGGTAGAAGATGATTGTAGGATTCATTCTATTGAAACAACATCAAACAAAAATTCACAACTCTAAGCATCAATAAGGATATCCAAATAATTTAATCTTTTGTTTTGAGAAGACTTTTTTCTATATTTTTTTATGTTTTGTAATTGAATCTTGGTATAGCAGGGTTAAACAACATGATAATTTAACATAGAAACTAACAACTGAAAATCTAATAATCATATGAGTTTGCTATATGTCATCATTTGTTCTAGACTCATCAATCTTTCAGTATCATGGTTTAATCAACAAACAAAAGTATCGACTCTCATGGGCAAATTTAATAGGCATAAGATCTATAGTTAATGACATGTTTGATTTGGTGACTATTTACATAAAAGAAGTCAGAAATTCATGGGTAAATAGACAAAACTGCAACATATGATAGAAAATGTTAGTAAACCCAAATAAAAGTAAAGGCCTTTTAAAATGTTGTTCCTCAATGTTAATTAAATTTGGATCGATAATAGAGAGAGATTCGATAATAGAGAGAGATTCGACTGATATATACAAAAGAAACAGAATATGAGAGCTACCATCTTATAACCTTTAGAAGCTTCCAGATTATAATACATTGTGATTCAAAACCACAAAGAGAGGCAAGTCACATGATTTTAAGAAACTAAAAAAGAATTACCCTAGCTGATCAATAAATTAAGTACAATATAACTAAAGTTCACTGTACAGTTGACATGTCTCTTTTCTTTGGACTAAAAAATTTGCAATCCTCTGATCCTACTTCTCATCTAGCAATTCACTAGTAACTAATAACCCTCATGTTTGAATTAGCTCATGTCCAGTTGAGTTAAACACACTTATAGCATCGAAATCTACTAAAAATTACAATATATAACTCCAAATACGGAAGCAACTATATATAATGAAGCGGAATCTGATGATAATTAAAGTGGAAAAACCAATATCAATTGAAGAGAAAAATATACAAAATCTAGGTTAGGATTGCGCTTAAAATAAACAAAAACTTGGACAAGAATGAATTGAAAAGAAACCTCTGGAATTAAGGTCATTACATTGGGCTTCGAGGCGATTGAGATTGTGAGTCTTTTGGGGAACATGGACCTGAAGATCGTGGAAGTATTGGAGATAGTATCACTTCAATCCTTCGCATTGTTTCACCATCAATTTTGTTGAACAACCCACTTCTCTCGCTAATTCGTTTCACTTCTTCTCGATCTCTGTCGCCATCTTTCTGTTTGTGCTTTGATTGGAGGAACCTTCGATTGAGAGCAACCTTTGATTCGATTGAGAGTGACCGTCTACTTAGGGTGTGATTCGGCTAAGAAGATTTAGGTTTTGGCAATTTAGAGTAGCTGATGAGAGAGATTAGAGGATTTAGGTTTTAAGGTGGGGAGTCAGGAGATTGAAAGGGTTACTAGAGAGGATATTGAGCTAGTGAGGAACACGATACAGAAATGATTTGGTGGGGAAATGGGTGTGAAGAAAGACTTGGTATTGAAATGATTTAGGGTGGGGGGAATGGGAGGGTTTTGTGCGTGCCCAAACTGGTTTTTAAGACTTTAACAACAACCATCTCATGACCCTCGCTAAAAGGCCCAAAAAATCCTCAATATTGACGGCCAGACTATGATCCTCGGAACACGCTCTCTATTGAGGCATATACCAACGGTCAGTCCGTGACCGTCACTATAGAAGCATATTGCTACGGTTCCGTGCCGACCGTAGCTAAATCTCGTCGCAATAGATCGAATTTCTAGTAGTGTACTTTTCATGCCTCAAATATGCTCCCGCAGCAGCAATACCGAGAGCGAAAGTTCACAAAATATTCTGAACTAATATCATGTCTTCTAGTGGCTGAACAAAATAATGAGCTTTTGCTGAAAAATCACCAATCTTGCCCGACCAGTTCTACTCCATTCCCTGAAGCCAATGGAACCTCATTTGATAAGCATAGAGGAAATTATGTTCATGGTCGTGGGCGTGGTAATTATCGTGGGCGTGGAAGGAATAATCAATATAGAGAAGATCGTACTCATAATTCTTCAAAAGGGAATAACACACCTTACCATCAGAAGAATCAAAATGGATAAACCATCAAATGGTCATGAAAATAACTGTTATAGGTGTGGAATGGAAGGTCATTGGTCACGTACTTGTCGTACTTCTAAACATTTGGTAGAGTTGTACCAAGCCTCCGTAAAAGAAAGGGGAAAATGAATTGAAACAAACTTTGTTGATCATAATAATGTTCAAGATCCCATGAATTATCTTGATCTTCAAAATGGAGTGGAATTGACTTATCTTAATGCTCCAGATTTCTATGAGAACGTTGATAGAAAATTTGACAATTTGATTGCTGATGAAAATATTCATACCAATTAATTATTTTCTTTTACTATATTATTGCATCTTAATAAGTATGATTAGTGATGGAAATATCCAAACCAATTAATTATTTTTCTTTAATTATATTATGGAAAGGGAATAAGTATTTTTATAAAGTTTAATTAATGTTTTGTATATATGAAGATGTATGGGTTCAACTGGTAAAATCAATTCCAAGATGACTATGAAAGATTTTTGTCTAACGGACAGTGCAACAACTCATACGATACTTAAAGATAAAGCATATTTTTTAATTTTAAAATTATGCAAAGCCAATGTCAATACCATATCAGGTGCATCGAACTTAACTGAAGGTTCTGAAAGAACGATTATAATGTTGTCAAATGACACAAAACTTTGTATTGAGGATATACGTTATAATGGCTATCATATTGAAAGCAATAACGAAGGCAGTGAAGATTTTCTTTATATTACTTTAATAGTATCGGACCAGAAGCTCATACTAGGAAAACTGTCTATTTTCTCTTTTGGGTTATATTATACTACAATGAGAACAATTGAAACAAATGTTGCAATACACCAGAAGTGTTCTAACCCAAAGGTTTTTATGCTTTGGCGTGATCGTCTTGGTCATCCAGGATCTATAATGATGCGTCAAATTATTGATAACTCCTACGGACATCCCTTAAAGAACCAAAAGATTCTTTTAACTACTGATTATTCATGTAGTGCATGTTCTCAAGGTAAATTAATTACCAAACCATCACATTCAAAGATTGTTGTTTAGTGCGCATCTTTCTTAGAAAGAATTCAGGGTGATATATGTGGACCAATGCACCCACCTTGTGGTCCATTCAAGTATTTTATGGTTTTAATTGATGCATCAACAAGATGGTCACATGTATGTTTATTTTCTACTAGAAATGTTGCATTTACTAGACTTCTTGCTCAAATAATTAGGTCGAGAGCATAATTTCCTGATTATCCAATTAGGAAAATTCATTTAGATAATGTTGGTGAATTCACAGCTCAAGATTTTGATGATTATTGCATGCCAATTGGAATTGATGTTGAAAATCCTGTTGCCCATACACATACTCAAAATGGTTTAACTAAATCTCTTATCAAGAGACTTCAAATTATTACTCGGCCTTTCTTTATGAAATCAAAATTACCAGTTTCTGCTTGGGGTCATGCTATTTTACATGCTGCATCATTGGTTCACATTAGGCCAATTGCTTATCATAAATTCTCACCATTGCAACTTATGCTTGGCCTACAACCAAATATTTTTCACTTGCGCACATTTGGTTGTGCTGTATATGTACCTATTGCACCCCCACAACGCACAAAGATGGATCCTCAACGTAGACTTAAAATTTATACGGGTTTTGATTCTCCATCTATCATTAGATATCTTGAACCTCTAACTGGTGATGTTTTTAATGCACGTTTTGAGGATTGTCATTTTAATGAAACAATTTTCCCACAATTAGGGGGAGACAAATCCTTACCTGAAGCACGACGTGAATTACTTGGAATGTTTCGACGTTATCTCATCTTGATCCTCGTACAAATCAATGTGAACTGAAAGTTTAAAGGATTATTCATTTGCAAGGAATTGCAAATCAATTACCAGATGTATTAACCGACAATACGAAAATAGTGAAATCTCACATTCTAGCTACTAATACTCCAGCATGGATTGAAATCCATGTAGGACAATCAGTTAATACAACAACAAATGAATCAATGCCACACCTGAAGCGTGAAAGACCAATCGGTGTTAAAGATAAAATTCTCTGGAAGAGGAAAGTACAAGAAAAATAAGTTGCAGCCTATAAAGAGGCTATGCCCATGAAACAAACCACATAGATAATTGATCCATCCAAAACTTATGAACAAAAATCTCCTGAAAATAAAATTCTTGAAGAGTTATCCCCTGAAAAAGATGAGTTATCCCCTGGAGAGGATCAGGTACCTAAAAATAACGAGATCTCAATACATTATTCACATATAGGAGAAGTATTGGATATAAATAAAATTGTTGTCAATAATATATTTACATACATTATGCACATACCATTGATGAATGTCAAAGAAGAAATGATTTGTGATGCCCCCAAAATAGGTATTCATCATCTATTCTGAATCGTCAAATACATGGTACAGAAAAAACTACAACTTTATTAATACAATTGTCGTGCAAAATACGACAACACATAAACTGTGAGTTTAAATACAAATATTGTCTTCTAGACAATATCCACACTCAAATAAGTCCTCATTATAATTATTGATACACCATTTTACAAAATAGTGAGGACTACTATAACAACTGCCTTGGACCATAACTCCTTATCCCGGCTAGTTCCTGCTAAATTCTCACATCCTAAGAAGAAAAATGGAACAAAAAGAAAAGGGTGAGCTCAACTAGCCCAGTAAAGAATATTATGACCAAGATAATATACAACAAATTATCATTAGTCTTCAACAAGGAAAAATCTGATAGAATATAATAGACAACAAGTTTTAGATCAACAACTGCAGCGGAAACAATAATCCATTAGAAGAGTCAAGTAGAGAATGAATTCTACTATCTTCTAAGATTTAAAAGTCCATCATTAATATTTTATCCCTGTAACATCAATTAATAAACATCTTGAATCAAATATTCATCTTTACACTACAGGCCAAAGATATTCATTTGTATCACCAGTTGGTCATGTTCATCTCAACACCTGTTCATCTTTGCACTACGGGCCAAAGATATTCATCAGTTAATCATTCATCTTTGCACTACAGGCCAAAGATATTCAGTAATATCATCATTTAGGACTCAGGATGATGAAAAATATTTTTAAAGAAAACGAATTCAGTGAGACAAAAGAACAAATATTAGGGATTCGTACTTTAGATAATCAAAGTTCAAAAATGATCCATAATAACCATAGTGGAATAAAATTCAAAAATGAAGATCAAAACATGGATACAATCAAATATAGTAACCATAATAGACATCTTGGACAAAGAAAAGAAAATTTCATTTTTCTGTGAATAATGCCGTATTCGTGAATAGTGTCGTATACCCACTACAAGAAAAAGCTTTATCAGCGACCGCCTATCAGCGACCACATACATTCGCAGATACCCATCAGCGACCGCATGTTGTCGCTAAAAGGCGTCGCACAAAATCTGGTCGCTAATATGCACATCAGCGACCACTATTAACGATCGATATATCTGCGACCGCTATGCGCGACCAGAATAACAAATCCGGCCGCTAAGCTTAGTCAGCATGGTCCAGGGCCAAAGCTGACGTGTTCCACGTGTCAGCGACCGGTATCAGTTACCGGATGCGGTCGCTGTCGTCCACAAATAGTATCCGTCGCTATTACCCTACCAGCAACCGCATGCGGTCGCTGATATGGAAAAATAAAAAAATAGAATGTTGCTGTTTTGCAGAAATCCCAAAAATCTGTACTTGTTTTGTACCTGTTTTATCCCAACACACATACCCAACAACAACATACACAACAATATAAACATCCATCGTCCACCAACACATACACCAAACTAGTATATAAACCATTCAAAACCAATATGATTTTGAATAAATATAATAACATTTCAAAACTTGTTTAAGTAACATACAAACATCCTAAGAATGAATATACAAGTACAAACTTATACTATAACTATAAAACTAATCTAAAGCATGTACGTCAAGCATCACCGCCTCCTTGATCACCCTGTAATTAACAAAATAATAAAACAGGTTAGAAATATATACTAATTGTGTTAATATTGGTATATTACGACAATATACAACAAATTGATTTTATACCTCATCGCCATCCCCGTGTTGTGATGCTGCTGCTGCTGCTACTGCTACTGTTTCAGCTAACTCCTCAACACTCAGAGCCCCCAGATGTCCGCCCAATATCTTCAGAAGATCCCGATCTTGACATATAGCTTTCACACAGTCAGCCGGAGTATGAACAGCTAGATGGCTCGATGACTGTATAGACTGGGTAGAAGAGCAGCCTGAGCCACTGAAGGATGGGCGTCGTCGTTGTCCTTGACCTTTAATGTAGTTCTTCTTCACAACAGACGCCCTCTCCCACAACTCTTGATCGATAGACGGACGTGGAGTGCCTTCAGGATAGCGCTCATTCAATAAACGCTTATAAGTGTCCTGTCATCATGTTAACAATTAAATAGTTAAAAATAAATTTATTCTGTAAGCATTAATTAAAGATCAAGTTGTTAAAATTTATTACCGCTATCTGGATAGCCTCAGGCAGACCATCACGGGTGGCCACGTACACATCCATCCAATGGA
The DNA here is from genome assembly GCA_016801055.1 of Panax notoginseng. NCBI lineage: Eukaryota > Viridiplantae > Streptophyta > Magnoliopsida > Apiales > Araliaceae > Panax > Panax notoginseng. The sequence goes on from CM029013.1 coordinate 77,886,871, forward strand.
TAAGCTGACCTTGAGACTGAGACTTCTATACAAAAATAACACAATATTACTAAGTAAAAATGGGATATATTTTCTACAATTCATGATTGAAAACATATTAAAACTTGTAAATACGTACCCTGACAGTGATATGCTGCAACTGTGAAATACTGCAGCCCTTGTATGTTCCTTTAGCCTTTGTGTCATCGGATACACCCGAGACTCTGTTGGTGGCGGCAGTCTTTCGTCTTTTCACCAAGCTCTCAGCTCTCCATTAGGCACACATCTCAGCCCATATGGACTGGGTGCACCACCAGGGGCTATGCTCGTGCATATAATCCTCTCCCTGGCCTGGATGATCGATCTCGGCATTGTTAATGGCTTTTTGTCGTTCTTTATTCAAGTTGTCCTTGGTGTGGACCGCGCACTTCTGCCAGAATAATGTCTGAATCACCGAAGCATGCGCGTCCTCCCATCTATATCTTTTCTGCAAATAAAACAACAATAATAACATTACTAAATAATTATCCTTTGAATATTACATTAATATTATCTATCATAATTAAAAAAAATATACCTAAAATTCTGCCCAAACAGCATCCTTGTGGGCGATAGGTGTGCTCGCCCATGTAATCACAGCTGTGGGCCAATTCTGTAAACACAACTGTGATATGCACTTGACGATTTTATTATCTGAAAAATCACTATTTCAGTATAATGATATTGAAGAAAATAATATCATTTACGAAGAAAATAGCATCCCTTATCTCAAAAGAACAGTACTTCCGGCTGAAATATCAGGTATAAGGCTGAAGGAAACTTGCACTAAATAGCAACCCTCAAAATATCAAAATACTAACAAAAATACGCTCGATAATATAGGGAGAGAAAACTTATGAATTCTAGTGTGATTTTCAATTCTAACTAAGCACCCTATTTATAGAAAATACTAGAACGCCAAAGGAGACTAAATAATAAAATAATATTATTTCTTTTTCTTTCTTCTACGCATGCTAAGTTGGACAATCAAGACCAGCCACCTTTGAACAAAATTTCCAGCACATGTTTTCAAAAAAACAAAAGTGGGTCCCACCCATAATTTTAATAAAAATATTTAATTTCTGAAACTTCAATAATTCATAATAAATAGCTCTTTTATCAGAAAAATACGAATCTCATGTTCTTTTCATAGGAAATTTAATTCTTTACAACTTTGTAGAAGAAATTTTTTTTAAATTCCAAAAAAAAAATGTCCAAAATTCACATACGGGTGATTTTTAATACCTTCATTCTGACAAAAAATTGATAAAATACCTCAAAATTAAATCCTTCATTTATAACCACATAAAATAAATATATCCATCATTTATATCTGTTGGAAATGGGTTTGACAATGATAAATATTAAAGCATTTTGAGGCTTAATTTAATGAGGGACTCACATTACGAAAATGTCGGGTCCATGCACTTATGCGTTCTCCTCCGCTAGAAGTACAACATGGTATATTTATATGTTCAAATCTATTAAGAATTGAATGAGAAAATTGACTCCAAAGTCACATACTTGTAATGTCATAAATTGCAAGAGTCTCACATAGGGAATTAGAGGAAAAATGGAAGTCTTTATATATGGGATGTTTGGTCAATGGGAAAGGCCCCAAGAGGCACCCCACTTTTGTGGAAGGGAGAAGACCTTGCCAAGGCTTGGGTCAAACCCACACGCGCGCCGTTGCCGTCGTTCGGTCGGGCCGGGCTCGGGTTCGGGTTCGGGTTCGGGCGGGTCATGATATATATTTTTTGGACAAAATCTGTTTAATGTTTTATCAGATTTTGTTAAATTTATTATCATGATACTACATCGTTTATAAGTTTGATATTCCCTTTCCCGGTTTCTGCAAAGCAATTTCTGTTCCGTTCTGAAATATTTTCCGTTCCCCGTTATTCAGTAGATTTTCTGTTGCCGTTCTGCAGAATCATGTTCTCTGCAAAAGTGTTGCTTTCCCGTTTCTGTAAAAATCCTGTTATCTTCCAAGTGTTTTCTTCATGCATTCATTATTATTATTCATATAAGTTCAGTAAATAACATATAATTTGGTTTGAAGTGTTCTTAATTTTGAAGTGCTTCTAATTAAGAACTGAAAATCCGTTTTATCTTGGGAAGCAATTATTCAATTAATCCTTAGCACCTGTGAGGGAATAAATTTGCTTTAAGGAGACTTTGTGAATTCAAAGGACTCGGATTTATTTATTAATATTTTCTGTGTTATATATATATATAAAATTATGTTCTGTTTTATTATATATATATATATATATATATATATTAAATAATACTATATATTACAGATAACAATCTTAAAGCAAATTTATATTTTTTGTAATTCAGTATTATTTTATGTGAACACACATGAATAATTATTACACACGTGTAAAATTATATGTTGAACTATAATTGTGAAATCGTATGGATTTTTTTTTATCATGTTGTGATTAGAAGGACTAACTAGCATTCGCATTAATTGATGTACATGACTCTGAACCACATCAAGTGATCTTAGTTTTCTATTGTCCAATCATGTACTAACTATTAAGACATTTTAGAAATAAAATAATATATACATAGTGTATATTTGTTTTTAAAGGTAGTGATAATAGGAAGGCATAGCCAGTTTATATATATTCTGATTATATATATTTGAGCCTGTTTATCAAACAGAATATTTATTCTGTTTATATATAATCTGATTATATATATTGCATGTTAGTATATATAATATTTTGTTATTTTATATTACATGTTAAATGTTTTATATATTTCGTTATTATATAAATTCCATGTTAATATATTGATAGCATATTGTTCGGGAGTGTTTTCCCGACCCTCTTTTGTTCTGAAGGCTTGGGTCGGGTCAAAGGAGGTCGGGCTCGTATGTTCAGAGATGTAAGATCGGGGTCGGTTACCCGATCCCAATAGGCTGGGGCCCGTGGTCATCGTGAGGGTTGAGTTCGGGCCTGTTGGGTTGGGCTATTGGTTTGGGCCTGAGCGTATGAGCAGTCCACATGCAGAGTTGGTGCGACAAGGAGTTTACGTGATCAAGGGCATCAACCCTAATCCTACGTCAAACTCTGGATGTAGTGATGGAAAGGGATTCCACTTGCACTTTTTAAGGAGATTGTGTTGGACCCAAATATGGTAGCTAACATATTTAGGAGTCCTACTCTAATCCAAAGAAGAGGATACCAAGGTGGTGGGAGTTCTATAAATACAAGGCCAAGGTTACAATTAACGGGTAAGATCTACTTTGAGCACTAAACATATAAACCTCCATTGTTAAACCTTGTGAACGGCCTGTGCTTATTCTCACACCGGAGCTATCCCCCGGCGGTACGGCCGTCAAGCTTCTGTGTGATCTGTTATTGTGCAGGATTCAGCGCGTGGATTTTGTGATTGGACGCGCGGACGAACTTGGCGTTAACATTGGCGCTAGAAGGAGGGCGCTCTTCTTTGCAACCACAAATACTTTTCTTCGGCAGCAATCATGACGAGTAGAGATAATATCGCTGTCTCGGAAAGAGCCAAGACCCAGCAGTCCCACCAAACAACTCAGGCGAGGGGGTCAGTGAAGGACCGACTGGGGTCTAAAATACAGGAGGTAGAAGAGTTACCAGTCCATGATCTTCGGCGGAAGCTCTTCCCCGAGAGTCAACACACGCCTCATCAGGCGAGTCAGGCCGACGAGAGGCACTCTCAAGCCCTCGTGAGGCAAGACCGGGGAGCAGGAAGCCGAGACCAACGAGAGTTTCTCTTGCAGAAGAGACTGGACCAGAATAAAGACGCCATGTTGGCGCTCCAGCTGCAACGATTGGAGTTGGAGAGACAGATGGCCAACATGGTCGGGGATCAAGAAGTGAGTTCCAGAAGGCGTAGGAATCGAAGCCGGTCCCGATCGCCTCGGCGGGGGGAGGCAAGAAGAGAACAGAGCAGACACCGGAGTCGCTCTAGAGATGGAAAGAGCAGAGGGAGGAGTCCTTCAGCCGGGCGCCGATCAGAACACCGAGGCAGGACGGGGCAGATAGAAAGGGAAGCGTCTCCTGATTATGGGAGGGACAAACCTCGATCGTCCCCTCATAAGGAAGGATCCGACCCCCTTACCCGGAGAGTGTCTGAATTAGAAAGGTTGCTAGGGACAAAAAACTCGACGGGGACATCTTCGGCAGGTTTAGGATCTCCCTTTTCGCCCGAAATCAACCGGGTGATAGCCGATCCAAAGAAGAAGATGCCCCCGATGGAGACATACGACGGATTGGGAGACCCCTACGACCATTCGGATGGATATGATCGCCTGATGTCGTACTATGGACATTCGGATGCAGCCAAATGGCACATGTTCGCTACAACACTTAAGAAGAGTGCCAGGGAGTGGTTGGGAACCCTGGCACCAGGATCAATCGGGTCATGGAACGATCTTCGTGAAAAATTCCATGCTCGGTTCGGCAGCAACCGAAGACGAGGGAAGATCACGGCGTCCCTCATGCAGGTACGGCAGAAATCAGACGAGACCCTAAGTCAGTTCGTCAAATGATTTAGAGAGGCAGTGGGATCTGTAGCGGAGCTCAATTCCCCACAAGCACTGGGATTTTTTACGACCGGCTTAGACATCGGGAGATCTAAGAAGCTGGTAAAGGATTTGGTGATTAACCCTCCGGCAGACTTGACCGAGGCCTTTCATCGGGCAGAAGGGTTCATCGCTATAGAGGAAGCTTTGGGAAATTTCAAACCACACCAACAACCATACGAGAAAGCTAAAGATCGGGAAAAACCGACCTACCAACGTTCGGACAATAACCAGTGGAAATCAGACCGAACGGAAAAGAAAAACTTCAATGGGGGAGGTTCAGGTAGCAACCGGCCTCCACTACCCAATCGTAACGTCAGCAAGGTCTATACTCCCCTCACCGCGGATCGGTCGAAAATCCTGCAGGAAATGAAAAGCCAACCATTCTACGAGCCATGCCCCAGGCGAACTAAGCCCGGAAAGCGTGGTCGGGATAAGTATTGTGAATACCATCAGAGTACCGGACACTCGACCGAAGCATGCGTTAATCTGATGGATATGATCGAGAAAAATGTCCAAAACGGACAACTGTTACAATACGTGGCAGGCCGGGGAAATGCCGAGGTGCCCAGAGAGGAGACCGCAGATCAGATCCCGGATACCCAGGCGCCGCAGAACCCCCCAGCCCGAGGTGTAGTTGATGTCATTTCGGGGGGTTCCGTTAGACGGGTATCGGGAAGAAAAAGAAGTGGGACTCTGGAAGCAGTGCTATCTGTTTCGAGGTCAACCCCTAGAAAGGATCGGGCATATCCGGGAACGTCTATCTCATTTACGGACGAAGACTACCCGACAGATCTCATTGAGCCCCACGATGGTGCTTTGGTAATAACGGCTCAGGTCGGGATAGTGGATATGAAAAGAATGATGATAGATAACGGGTCTTTGGTAGACATCCTGTATTCTCACGCCTATCAGAGGTTAGACCTGCAAGGGAAGAAGATGGATTTGGGAGGGGAAGGCCCCTTGTACGGATTTAGTGGAGATCCGGTGCTTGTGTTGGGCACCATCGAGATGCCAGTCAAATTTGGTACGACACCTAATCAAGTCGAAATAGTGGTGAAATTTTTTATCGTCCAAATAGACTCGGCATACAACGCGATCCTCGGAAGGCCTACCTTGGCAGCCCTGCAAGCAGTAACATCAATACCCCATTTTAAAATCAAGTTTCCAACACCGAACGGGATCGGGGAGGTAAAAGGGGACCTAGATATAGCCCGAAGGTGTTACCGAAACAGCTTGATTTCTTCAGGGGTCGGGGTCTGTAAACAAAAACAGACAATGGCCATTGAGATCGAACCATTCACGGAGGGAAGCACGGAGCCACTTGCTCTTCCGGCCGAAGAAACTGATGATGTAGAATTGGTACCTGGGCAGGAAGACAAAATAATAAAGATCGGGTCGGGGTTATCAGAACCCTTCCGGACCGGGCTGATAGAATTACTCCGAGTCTATGCCGATATCTTTGCATGGGAACCCAGCGACATGCCGGGGGTAAGTGAATCAGTGGCTCTACACCGGCTGCACGTGGACCCGGAAAAGAAACCGGTCATACAGAAGCGGAGGATTTTCGCCCCAGAAAGGCAAAAAATCATCGACGAAGAGATCACCAAGCTCCTGGAGGCCGAATTCATCTTCGAGATTGATTACCCGGAGTGGTTGGCCAACGTGGTATTGGTCCAGAAGCAAAATGGGAAATGGAGGTTGTGTATTGATTACACGGATCTAAACAGGGCGTGTCCGAAGGATTTCTACCCTTTGCCCAATATAGATCAACTGATCGACGCCACGTCGGGATACGGTATGTTGAGTTTTATGGATGCATTCTCTGGGTACCACCAGATTTCGATGAACAAGGAAGACATCCCGAAGACAAGTTTTATCACACATCGGGCGATATACGCATACAGGAAAATGACCTTCGGGCTATTAAATGCCGGGGCAACTTATCAACGAATGATGAACCTGGTGTTCACGAAGCAATTGGGGAGGAGCATGGAGGTCTACGTAGACGACATGATCGTTAAAAGCATGTCAGTCCGCAAACATCTTGAAGATCTGGAGGACTGTTTCGAGACGGTCCGAAAACGCAAGCTAAGGCTAAACCCGACCAAATGCACTTTTGGGCTGGGATCGGGTAAATTTCTAGGATACTTGGTCAGCAAAAGGGGAATCGAAGCAAACCCAGAGAAAATCCAGGCAGTCCTGGATATGAAATCACCAAAGTCATACAAGGATGTGCAGAGACTAACGGGTCGGATTGCGGCCCTACGAAGGTTCGTCTCTAAATCAGCTGAAAGGTGCCTTCCATTTTTTGACACCCTGAAAGGACCCACGAACAAGAAAAGCTTCCAGTGGACCTCAGAATGTGAGGACGCGTTCCAAGGGATCAAACGATATCTTTCTTCGGCACCTCTGCTGATGAAACCAATCCCTTCAGAACCCCTATATCTTTATCTGGCGGCGAGTTCGATGGCAGTGGGGGCGGCATTGGTTCGGGTCCAGGGAGGAAATCAGTTCCCCGTGTACTACGTCAGCCACGTACTTCGGGACGCAGAACTCCGATACCCGAACCTGGAAAAATTCGCCTATGCCTTAATCATTGCAAGCAGAAAACTTCGGCATTATTTCCAGGCTCGGGTGGTGGTGGTGTACACTGATCAGCCGTTGAAGAAAATTCTACACCGACCTGAGGTTTCTGGAAGACTGGCGGCATGGGCAATGGAGCTAACACAGTTCGCGATAGAGTATCATCCCCGAACGGCAATCAAAGGGCAGGCGCTAGCAGACTTCGTCGTGGAATGTTCGTTTTCGGAGCCAGATGTGGGATCGGTGGCCGAAACACAACCCATAAAGACTTCATGGACACTATATGTCGATGGCTCGTCAACGTCAGACATCAGTGGTGCAGGGGTCATACTGACGAGCCCCGAAGGATTCAAGGTCCAACAAGCTATTCGATTTAAGTTCAGAGCGACCAACAACGAAGCAGAATATGAGGCCGTTCTAGCCGGGTTAAAATTGGCCCGAAGCCTGGAAGTACAAAACTTGGTCATCTACAGTGACTCGCAGCTGGTCGTCAAACAGATATCGGGAGAGTATGCGGCTCGGGGGGCGAGAATGACGAAGTACTTAGCCGAGACAAAGAATAAACTGACATACTTCCACACGGTCAGCTGTCAGGGAATTGACCGATCCGACAATACAATAGCAGATGCCCTGGCCAGACTGGCGACAACCGATGCCAACTCCTTCAACGGTTCGGTATATCTAGAGACATTGGAGCAGCCTAGTGTCTCAAAAGAGGAGACATTATGTGTTGATCGGCTAGACTGTTGGCTTACGCCCTACATCTGTTATCTGGCTGACGGAACCTTACCATCAGACCGCATCCTAGCAAGAAAGATCAAGCATCGAAGTTCGAATTTCGTACTGATTGATGGAGATTTGTATCGAAGGGCCTTCAGCTCTCCCTTACTTAAATGTTTAACACCGTCAGAGGCAATCTACGCACTTCGAGAGGTACATGAAGGGATCTGTGGAGATCACATGGGCGCCAAGTCACTGGCGAATAAAATTCTAAGACAGGGGTATTACTGGCCAACCATTTACACAGAGGCCAAGGAACTCGTCAAAAAATGTCCCAAGTGTCAACTGAACAGCAACATCCTGCATCAACCCCCCGAAGAACTCTACTCGGTCTTATCCCCGATCCCCTTCACAGTATGGGGAATCGACATCCTAGGACCTCTGCCGAAGGCCAAAGGGCAAGTCAGCTTTATAATAGTGGCTATCGATTACATGACAAAGTGGGTTGAAGCCAAACCACTGCAGAAGATTACCGAACAGGAATGTCTTAAATTTGTGAAAGAAGGAATAGTTTATCGGTTTGGCATCCCGATGGCTGTAGTATCGGATAACGGTAGACAGTTCGTGGGGTCAAAGTTTGAAAGCTTCCTGAAAGAGTTGGGAATTCAACACCGGAAGACTTCGGTTGCCCACCCTCAGTCAAACGGTCAAGTGGAAGTGACAAATCGAACCCTACTCAACGGGATAAAAAGAAGATTGGATGAACTGAAGGGTCGGTGGCCCGAGGAACTGCTTAGCGTTTTGTGGGCATACCGGACGACCCCGAGGACAACCACTGGAGACTCCCCTTTCCGACTGGCCTATGGGACTGATGCACTCATACCAGTAGAGATCGGGTCACCCACTCTTCGGGTCAGCCAGTACAAAGAGCTCTACAACGATGAAGGTCTGAAAGTAAATCTGGACCTGCTAGACGAGGCCCGTGATGCTGCGGTGTTGAGGTTGGCCCTTTACCAACAGAAGACAGCCCGACACTATAACCAGAAGGTCAATTTGAGGAGGTTCGAGGTAGGAGATTTGGTGCTTCGGGAGGCAGAGGCATCAACCCCCCAGAACACAGGAAAATTAATGCCTAACTGGGAGGGGCCTTATGAGATAGTAGAAGTACCGAAGCCAGGGACTTACCGGCTTCGAGCAATGGATGGGTCGGAAGTAAAGAATACATGGCATGCTGGAAGACTTAGGAGATATTACCAGTAAATACATGCCTGTTCTTTCCCGATAATGATGTAATTTATGCAATTTATCAATGAAAGGAAAACTTCTCTCAAGAGAAACGTTTGTACTTCATTTTAATCTTGCACTGCTTTACCAATCATATAAGCTTCGAGCGTAAAACGATCAGACGGTTCGAGAGAGCTTAACTGGTTGATAAACGCCATAAGTATAACTGATTGACAAAGCTACACATCCGATCATATAAGCTTTGAGCGTAAAACGATCAGACGGTTCGAGAGAACTTAACTGGTTGATAAGCGCCACAAGTATAACTGATCGACAAAAGTTACAAATTCGAGACAGTACGCTTTAGACATAAATTGACCAGACAGTCAGAAATGACCTAACTGGGCGATAAAAGTAAAGTTAAACTGATCGAGATAACTACTTAGAAAGTTTTTGTCTTCATTTGTATTCACAAAGTTTTACAATTCCCGATCAGATGAGCTTCGGGTAGATACACCGTCGGCTTCACCGGTCAGGTGAGTTACAAGACTTAGAAAAGAAAAATTACAACTATGAAAAGCAGATACTAAAAAGAACTATGGTAAGTCATCATCGGCCTCGGCCTCTTCATCGGAAGAGTCAAGGATCGAGGCATCCAGGCCGGCATCAACAAGCTTCGCTCTCGCTTTTTCCCGATAGGCCTCCACCCCTTCACCAAACTGGGTCATGATCTTATCGGTCAAAGCAGGCGATTCTTCGTATTCCTTGATGGCAGCTTGTTTGAGGGAGACCTGTTCGGCCATCAAGGTGTTGTTCGCTTGGATCAAAGTCCTCAGCTGAGCATGAACCCCAGTGAACTTCCCCTCGAGGGCCTCCAGATTCCCCACCAGGGCTCTATTCTCTTCGGCCATCAACTCCTTGTCATGCACCAGCTTCTTGGCATGATCGTTGAGACCGACGAACTCTTGTTGAAGTAGGGAATTTTGTTCTTCGAGTTTAGCAATCCGACGATTAGCCTGGGATACTTTATTCCTGGTATCGGCATGAAGATCCCGCTCCCTCCTCAGCTCCGAATCCCGACCCGATAATTCGGCTTGGAGAAGCTCCACGTCGGTTCTCAGCTGGACCTCTCTCTTGGTGGATCGGGCAAGAGGAGCGATAGCTCGAGCAAGGATGGCGTTGGCCTAAATACATAGGCGAATTGGTCAGACAGCAAAAAAAATGAATGAAGACATATATACAAATGAGGATAAATACCTGAGTCTGGGCTCGGAGATAGGTAACCAGAAAATCCTCTGACGAAAAGTTCTTGAACCGTTCATCATCACCAGAAAGCTTGAATTGATCAAGCAAGTGGAAAGGGAATTTATCAGCTGGGCTCTTCGGCCAGCAGGTGGTTGGGGATCCTCCGGAAGAGCTAGCCTTGGACTTCGGGGAAGAAGCATTGATCGGGGCAACGACCTCCTCGGCATGGGAGGGCCCCTCGACCAACCGCGGCTTCTTCGAAGCGGGCTCCAGAAGCTGATCTGGAGTACCCTCCGAATCGTCGGCCACCGTCACTATGATCGGAGTTGGAGGAGTTGATTTCAGAGCAGGCTTCGGCGGGGGCGCGACAATGACCTTGGGGGGAGCTCGAACAGAAGGTCTTTTCTTCGACTTCTTTAGCAAAGCCATCTTGTCGGCCCCCTTCATCTGCAACACACTTTTCGTGGAAGCATCAGTCTTGGAAGGTTCGGGAAGAGGGCCGGTTGACGAACCGACAGACATTTCGGCAATTAGAACAGCCTCGTCTGAAGGAGAGTCGTCAGCAGCTGGGAGATGGATTGGCTCGATAAGGATCGGCAATGGGGACAGGGCCTCTTCAGTATTGTTTGGCTTGAAGATGGTCACTACAGCATAAAATAAAAGGATCATTATGAAAATCGAAGCAAAAGATCGGGTGAATAAGAAAACAAGGTCGGATAGATTAACTTACAGCCGTGTTCGTAGAGCCAGGATTCGTTGGACACGATTCCTAGACCCCAATTAGTCTGCCTCAGAAGGGCGTAAAACTTCTTGAAGGCTGCCGAACGACTCTTCGGAAATTTGTTGACCTTCATGGGGACATCTTCGGGACCGGCCCAGTTAGGGAGAAGGTTAAGATCGGTTCCCCTCATGAAGAACCATTGTGAATGCCACCCCTTGTTGCTGGATGGGGTCTTCACGAAGGTGTCCCGTCCAGGAACACGGTTCAGATGGCGAAGGCCGGGCTCCTTTGACCGACCCACCGAGAACAGGACGAAGAAGAAATCCAGCCCGGGGGTGATGCCAGCCTCCTGGCAGAGGGCGATGAAGCTGATTAGCTGGATATAGGAGTTAGGAGCCAACTGGGAGAACCCGATCCCTACCAGGCAGAGGAAAGAGGAGATGAATTCGTGGAGGGGGAACCGAACCCCGTACCTTAGGGCATACAGATGGACGGCTACCCATTCGCCCTCGGGTCGGTGGTACATCCTCTCGCTGGCCTCAGGAACCCGAATCTTGTATTCTTTGGGGATGTTGAATAAAGTTTGGATGTCCGACAGTTGTGAGTGGGTGATGGAAGATTTGGTGTTGATGACTTCGTAGTCGGTTTCCGAAGCGTAGAATTGGCGAATTTTGGTTTCGGCGTTCTCCACGGAGAGTTCAACCGGAGTAGCCTCCAGCTCGATTTGGAGAAGGTCACCGGAGTTAAGAGTGGGAGTGCCGGCTGCTATGGTTGGTAGAGGACGAGGATCGCTGGAATCAGCCATTTATGGTGGGAAGAAGGAAAGAGAGGTACAAGACAAGAGCTTAGTGGAGAAATGGCACGAACTGAAGAAATCCGGAAAAATGAGTGTCTCGCCGGAAATCGCTCTTGCCGGAAAAGTTCGACAGAGATTCAAAATATTAAAGGCTCGAAAAAGTGACGCTGCTGTATGTTGGGGGGCTTATATAGCCCGTCTGGCACGGCTTCCAAAGGCGGCTATTTATGGCAGGTGGGCCCAGTTGTGAGAAAACGTGTACTAGCTCGCGGACCGAGGAGAAACCGTTTGGGTTCTCGAGACAACTCACCATTATGGCGTGACTATCCGAATTCATGTCCTTTCAAGTCTCGTGTCATAAATATCTTATAACAAGAGACTGGGGGGCAATGTTCGGGAGTGTTTTCCCGACCCTCTTTTGTTCTGAAGGCTTGGGTCGGGTCAAAGGAGGTCGGGCTCGTATGTTCAGAGATGTAAGATCGGGGTCGGTTACCCGATCCCAATAGGCTGGGGCCCGTGGTCATCGTGAGGGTTGAGTTCGGGCCTGTTGGGTTGGGCTATTGGTTTGGGCCTGAGCGTATGAGCAGTCCACATGCAGAGTTGGTGCGACAAGGAGTTTACGTGATCAAGGGCATCAACCCTAATCCTACGTCAAACTCTGGATGTAGTGATGGAAAGGGATTCCACTTGCACTTTTTAAGGAGATTGTGTTGGACCCAAATATGGTAGCTAACATATTTAGGAGTCCTACTCTAATCCAAAGAAGAGGATACCAAGGTGGTGGGAGTTCTATAAATACAAGGCCAAGGTTACAATTAACGGGTAAGATCTACTTTGAGCACTAAACATATAAACCTCCATTGTTAAACCTTGTGAACGGCCTGTGCTTATTCTCACACCGGAGCTATCCCCCGGCGGTACGGCCGTCAAGCTTCTGTGTGATCTGTTATTGTGCAGGATTCAGCGCGTGGATTTTGTGATTGGACGCGCGGACGAACTTGGCGTTAACACATATTAATAATAATAATATATTGTTTGCATGTTAATATTTTGTTTAAATATTTACATGTTAATATATATTCTGTTTAAATATTTGCATGTTAATATTTTGTTTAATTTTTGCACGTTAATATTCTGATTTTCCGTTATTATTAATATGCAAAAGCATGTGGTTGTCTAATTAACCATTTGCTATAAAAAGAAACATGTCAATGATCAAAACATGCTTAGTATTAACGCACAGCATGCAAACAAAGTGAGTAGTAATTATTGTTGTTTTCATTAAGAAATTACACCTCTGTCCGGAAGAAAGAGCACTGTTTTTCTTTGAAAATTACAAACAAAAATGGTACTATTTTTCTTGTACAAAGGTAGTATTATGCAAGCATATAGAACTTATATATGCTATCCTTATACAGAAAGATGTGGAGCTGTAATATAATTTATGTAACAAAATTTGTTGTTTGAATTCTGTTAAATTTTTGTACAAACAGAAATTTATTTTGATTATTGATAGTCTTTATTTGTATAACAGAAATATTATCTATTAGTACCATTCCTGCCATGAGTATGTCTCATGGAGAAAAGCCTGAAAAATTCAATGGAACTGATTTCAAGCGTTGGCAACAAAAAATGCTCTTCTATCTCACCACGTTGAATTTGGCAAGGTTTCTACAAGAGAACTGTCCTACTCTTATTGAAGGAGAAACATACAAGGAAAAGGTGGTTGCTGTTGATGCATGGAAACATGCAGATTTCCTTTGCAGAAATTATGTAATGAATGGATTAGACAATATACTGTATAATGTATATTGTACAATTCAAACTGCAAAGAAACTTTGGGAATCTTTAGACAGAAAATATAAAACTGAAGATGCTGGCATGAAAAAATTTATTGTTGGTAGATTTCTTGACTATAAAATGATAGATTCTAAAGCAGTCATTACTCAAGTTCAAGAATTACAAGTAATTCTACATGATATTCATTCTGAAGGAATGTCATTAAGTGACTCATTCCACGTTGCAGCAATGATTGAGAAACTTCCACCATCATGGAAAGACTTCAAGAATTATCTGAAGCATAAACGCAAAGAGATAAATCTTGAAGAACTGATTGTGCGACTTAGGATTGAAGAGGACAATCGAGGATCTGAGAAGAAGACTGAAAAAAACTTCATTGAAGCAAAGGCAAATGTGGTAGAACAAAGGCCAAACAACAACAAAAGGAAGCATGAAGGCAAAGATACCTTCAAGGCCAAGAAGAAATTCAAAGGCAAATGCTTCAATTGTGGCATTCCAGGACATAAATCAAGTGAATGTCGCAAGCCAAAGAAAGTCAAGAAAGAACAAAAGGCTCAAGCAAATGTGACAGAACTGGAAAAACTTTCTGAAAATGTTTCAGACATGAATCTTTGTGCAGTTATATCTGAATGTAACTTGGTAGGAAACCCCAAAGAATGGTACGTGGACATTGGGGCTACTCGCCACATTTGTTCCAATAAATGGATGTTTTCTACTTACAAACTAGTAGAAAATGATGATCAACTCTTCATGGGGAACTCCTCAAGTTCAAAGGTTGAAGGACGTGGAAAGATTGTACTGAAAATGACATCTGGCAAAGAACTGACTTTGAATGAAGTGCTTCATGTGCCAGATATCCGCAAAAATCTAGTTTCTAGGTCACTACTTAGCAAGAATGGCTTCAAGTTGGTGTTTGTGTCTGATAAATTTGTACTTACTAAAAATGATATGTTTGTAGGAAAGGGCTACATGAATGATGGACTCTTTAAGATGAATGTTATGACTGTATCGAAGTCTATTGATAATAATAAAATTAATTCTTCTGCTTACTTGTTAGAATCTTCAAATATATGGCATGCTAGATTAGGACATGTTAATTATAATACTTTGCGTAGATTAATTAATTTAGAGTTCTTGCCTAAGTTTGATATTAATCTAAAACATAAATGTGAAATTTGTGTAGAATCAAAAATGACAAGATTACCCTTTCATTCTATTGAAAGAAAAACTGAACCTCTACATTTAATTCACATAGATATATGTTACTTAAAGTTTGTGCAAACAAGAGGTGGAAAAAAATATTTCATAACCTTTATTGATGATTGCACAAGATATTGTTAGATGAGGCTGTAGAAATGTTTCAACTTTATAAAAATAAAGTTGAAAATCAATTTAACAAGAAGATTAAAGCAATAAGAAGCGATAGAGGTGGTGAATATGAATCACCATTTGAAGAGATATGTTCTACTCATGGTATTATTCATCAAACTACCTCTCCTTATTCACCTCAATCTAACGGTATTGCTGAACGCAAGAACCGAACATTGAAAGAAATATTGAATGCTATGTTAAACAGTTCTGGAGCATCCCAGAATTTGTGGGGGGAAGCTTTGCTTTCTGCAAATTATATTCTTAACAAAGTGCCTCATAAGAAAACTCATAAAATACCTTATGAATTATGAAAAGATCATAGACCCTGCTATAAATACTTAAGAGTGTAGGGGTGTCTAGCAAAAGTGATGGTTCCTAAACCTAAAATGGTTAAGATATGACCAAAAATAATTGATTGTGTATTCATTGGTTATGCAAATAACAGCAGTGCTTATCGCTTTCTTGTTCATAAATCTGAAATTTCTGATATTCATGTTAATACTTTTATTGAATCAAGAGATGCATCATTCTTTGAAAATATGTTTCTATAAGACCCCAACTTTTATAAATAAAGGTGAATTTTCTATAAATATCATTTTTGAATATTATGGAGTTAATTTGATATAATATTATAATTGTGGGTAATATTTATAAATTTTGCAAAGTAAGCAAGTTGTTATAAAATATTCGTTTGGTCGGGAAATATTCTGTTTGTCGGGGAATATTTGTACGACGACACAATCATTGGTGTACCCCACAACAGAAGTATAGTCGTAGTTAGAAAATGACAAAATTATCTTTCTATAAAAATAACGGCTGAGGTGTTATCGTTAAAACCGTTAAAACTGTTGAACTACCCGGTAGTAAAAGTACAGTAATATGCGTGGTTGCATAGTAGCACACGGTATTGATTATTGATGCTTACGTGAGAAGTCACTCAGCTATACTCAATTATTGCTACAGTAATTGCTGCATCATATCTCTTAAATTATTGTCATAGTATCATCTGTATAATATGTTATATTATTAAATCAATAATTGAGACGTTGTGGTAAGTTTGGTTATTTTTATGAGGGGCCATATGTTATCATCTAAGAGTCTCTTCGTCAATAGTAATTACCGTCGTCAATAGTATTTACCTTGGTCAATAGTATTTACCTTGGTCAATAATAATTACCTTGGTCAATAGTATTTACCTTGGTCAATAGTATTTACCTTGGTCAATAGTAATTACTTTCGTCAATAGTAGTTGTCCCTTCAATATTACCAAGAGTCATTTGACCATTCGTTAAGACCAAGAGTCATTTGACCCTTCGTTAAGACCAAGAGCCACCCTTAGTTTTTCTATAAATAGAGGCCTAGGGCTTCATTATTTTTCACGAATTCATTCAAGCTATAGAGAGAGAAAGTATAGAGAGAATAAGAGAGAGAGAATAAAAGTATTCTGCTACTTCACTTTTCCAATATCCAGTTCTTTTAAGGTAAGGGGTGTTATTCTTTCTTATTCATGAAGAGAACTGTTGTTACTCCATTTCTTATTATTCTGTTAGAATAACCTGTATACGCGGTCTACCCTATACTTGGTGACATTCTTCTATTATTCTGTTGGAACATCCTGTTTGTGTGTTTTACACCGGACCTGGTTCCGTTTTTATTATTATTCTGTTGGAATATCCTGTCTGTGTGTTTTACACCGGACCTGGTTCCGTCTTGTTATTATTCTGTTGGAACATCCTGTCTGTGTGTTTTACACCGGACCTGGTTCCATTATTTATTATTCTGTCGGAATATCCTGTCTGTGCGTTTACGCCGGATCTGGTTCCATTATTTATTATTCTGTTGGAATAACCTGTCTGTGCGGTCTATCGCATGCATGGTGATTTCTTTTGTTATTCCATTCTTTATTATACTCAGTTGTTTAAGTTTTGACTTCTATACTCCATGAAATTTGTGGAATATCCTTGATATTTGCATTTCATCCAGTATCTTTTCATGAAAATATTCTTCTAAGCATTCTTGAATTTTACTCCACAAAGCAGTATCATGTTGACAATTTGGACGTTATTAATTCTTGGATAAATTAATTCTTGAACTTGTTTTATTGAATTCTTATATCATTGTCATCATCCTTATGTTTATAAAATGTTAAAAGTCATATGTGGCCTGTAGTGCATAGATGGACTTGGTATGATTATGACCAGGGATTATTCGGTATAATCATGACTGTAATGTTACAAATGATGTGGTAAAAGTCCTCATTGGCCCGTAGTGCGTTGATGGACAGTTGTTGGCATGATCATGACCATTAATGAATACACGAATACCCTTGGCCGTAGTGCAGGAGTGATTCGATGATGTGGATTATTTTATTAAGCTGAGTCTCAGCGATCACAGTGTTAAAAAACTTTTTAAATCATAAAAGATAGTAGAGTTTATTTTTTACTTGACTCTTTTAATGGATTGCTTGTTCCGCTGCAGTTAAACTTGATGTCTATTATATTTTATCAGTTTAACATTGTTGAAGGCTAATGATAATTTATTCTGCATTATCTTAGTCATAATATTTCTTACTGGGCTAGTTGAGCTCACCCTTTCTTTCACTGTTCTCTTCAGGAAATGAAAACGTAGCCGGGGCAAGTCGGGGAACGGAGTGATGGTCCGAATGATAGTATTAGTTAGTAGTCCTCACTATTCTATGTAACGGTGTGTTAATAAATGTAATGAGGACTCCTTTTGAGTATGAATACTCTCTAGAAGATAATATTTGTATTCAAACTCACAGTTTATGTTTTGTCGTAGTGTACACGACAGTTGTATTAGTAAGTTGTATTTGTATTTTGTACTATGTATCTGACGACTCAAGATGAGTGATGTATACCTAATTTTGGGGGTGTCACAGTTTCCATATAATTTAAATAATGATTCAAATTCAACCAAAAGACCTTTGGATGCTATTAGTAATAATCCTGAAAATATAGACAAAGAGTCTGTATTGGATGAACTGAGACGTAGCAAAAGATTCTAACATTTTTGTTAGAAAACGATCCTCAAACGTACAAGGAAGCAATATCCTCTCCAGATGCTTCTCATTGGAAAGAAGCAATTAATAGTGAAATTGAGTCCATTATGCAAAATCATACATGGGAATTGGTGGACCTTCCACCTGGTTCCAAACCCTTAGGGTATAAATGGATCTTCAAAAAGAAGATGAAAGTTGATGGTTCAATTGATAAATATAAAGCAAGGCTTGTTGTTAAAGGCTATAGACAAAAGGAAGGATTGGATTATTTTGATACTTATTCACCTGTTATAAGAATTACATCTATTCGAATGCTAATAGCGATAACATCTTTAAATAGACTTGAAATACATCAAATAGATGTAAAGATTGCATGTTTAAATGGTGAATTAGATGAAGAAATATATATGGAACAACCTGAAGGTTTCATAGCTCCTAGAAAAGAGAGGAAAGTATGCAAACTTGTTAAATCCTTGTATGGATTAAAACAAGCACCAAAACAATGTCATGAGAAATTTGATAATGTTATGTTATCAAATGGTTTTAAAATAAATGAGTGTGACAAATGTGTTTATGTCAAAAGTACTCAAAAAGAATATGTCATTGTTTGTCTTTATGTGGATGATATGCTAATCATGGGTAGTAACAATGAAGTTATCAACTCTACCAAACGTATGTTGTCAAATAGATTTGACATGAAAGACTTGGGGGTTGCAGATATAATATTAGGAATCAAGATTTCTAGAACATCTGATGGAATTATATTATCTCAAACTCATTACATTGAAAAAATACTTGAAAAATTTAACAAGTATAATATAATTCTAAATAAGACCACAGTTGATATAAATCTTCATTTAGCCAAAAATAAAGGTGATAGCATATCTCAACTAGAATATTCTCGTATAATAGACAGTTTAATGTATGTCATGAACTGTACTAGACCAGATATAGCTTATTCGGTAAGTAAGCTAAGTAGGTATACGAGTAATCCAGGTAAAGATCACTGGAAAACAATTTTGAGAGTTTTAGGATATTTAAAACATACTCAAAAATATGGACTGCACTATACAAGATATCTAGCAGTATTTGAAGGATATAGTGATCCTAATTGAATATCTAACAATAAAGACTCAAAATCTACAAGTGGATATGTCTTTACCCTTGGAGGTGCAGCGGTATCTTGGAAATCCTCAAAACAAACGTGTATTGTAAGGTCTACAATGGAATCAAAATTCATTGCTTTAGACAAAGCTGGAAAAGAAGCAGAGTGGCTTCGTAATTTCTTAGAGGATATTCCAAATTGGCCAAGACCTGTGCCAGCTATATGTATACATTGTGATAGCCAATCAGCAATTGGAAGAGCACAGTGTAAGACCCCAACTTTTATAAATAAAGATGAATTTTCTATAAATATCATTTTTGAATATTATGGAGTTAATTTGATATAATGTTATAGTTGTGGGTAATATTTATAAATTTTACAAAGTACACAAGTTGTTATATAATATTCGATTGGTCGGAAAATATTCATTTTAACAGGAAATATTCGTACAACGGCACAATCATTGGTGGACCCCACAACAGAATTATTGTCGGATTGAGAAAACGACAATAATATTTTATTAAAAATAACGGCGGAAGTTTTACCATTGATACTGTTGAACTACTCGGTAGTAAAAGTACAGTAATACGTGTGGTTGCATAGTAGCACACGGTATTGATTATTAATGCTTATGTGAGAAGTCACTCAGTTTGATTCAATTATTGTCAGTTAATAATATGAATTATTTAGCGATAATGACGTTTTGTTTTATTCGTATTATTAACGTAATAAAACAGAAACATCTTTTTATATAAAACAGAATACTTTATTAAAGTTATTCTATAAATAGAATATATTATATTTTATTTAAAAGATTTTTCTTTAAATATGGACCGTCAGATTAAAGTAATCAATCTGGACCGTTCATGGATTAGTTACTATGCATTCCATTTTTCTATAAATAGCAGCTCATTCCTTCATTATTTCTTACGAATTCACTGAACTCTAGAGAGAGAAAATATAGAGAGAGAGAAGAAAAGTATTCTACTACTTAACTACTTTCTTATTTCAGCTCTTCTTTAAAACGGAAAGGGGTGTTATTCTTTCTTATTCATGAAGAGAACTGTTGTTATTCTATTTCTTATTATTCTATTGGAATAACTTGTATACGCGGTCTACCCTATACTTGGTGACATTCTTCTATTATTCTGTTAGAACATCATGTCTGTGTGTTTTACACCGGACCTGGTTCCGTCTTTATTATTATTCTGTTGGAACATCCTGTCTGTGTGTTTTACACCGGACCTGGTTTCGTCTTTATTATTATTCTGTTGGAATATCCTGTCTGTGTGTTTTACACCGGATCTGGTTCCGTCTTTATTATTATTCTGTTGGAATATCCTGTCTGTGCGTTTTACGCCGGACCTGGTTCCATTATTTATTATTCTGTTGGAATAACCTGTCTGTGCGGTCTATCGCATGCATGGTGATTTCTTTTGTTATTCCATTCTTTATTATACTCAGTTGGTTAAGTTTTGACTTCTATACTCCATGAAATTTGTGGAATATCCTTGATAATTGTGGTTCATCCAGTATCTTTTCATGAAAATATTCTTCTAAGCATTCTTGAATTTTACTCCACAAAGCAGTATCATGTTGACAATTTGGACGTTATTAATTCTTGGATAAATTAATTCTTGGACTTGTTTTATTGAATTCTTATATCATTATCATCATCCTCATGTTTATAAAATGTTGAAAGTCATCTGTGGCCTGTAGTGCATAGATGGACTTGGTATGATTAATACCAGGGATTATTCGGTATAATCATGACCGTAATGTTACAAATGATGTGGTAAAAGTCCCCATTGGCCCGTAGTGCATTGATGGACAGTTGTTGGCATGATCATGACCATTAATGAATACACGAATATCCTTGACCGTAGTGCAGGGGTGATTCGATGATGTAGATTATTTTATTAAGTTGAGTCTCAGCGATAACAGTGTTGAAAAACCTTTTAAATCATAGAAGATAGTAGATTTTATTTTCTACTTGACTCTTTTAATAGATTTCTTGTTCCGCTGCAGTTAAACTTGATGTTCGTTATATTTTATTAGTTTAACACTGCTGAAGGCTAATGATAATTTATTCTGCATTATCTTAGTCATAATATTTCTTACTGGGCTAGTGGAGCTCACCCTTTCTTTCACTGTTCTCTTCAGGACATGAGAATATAGCTGGGACGAGTCGGGGAACGGAGTGATGAACCAGATGATAGTATTAGTAGTCCTCACTATTCTATGTAATAGTGTGATAATAATTGTAATAAGGACTCCTTTTGAGTATGGATACTCTCTAGAAGATAATATTTGTATTCAAACTCAGAGTTTATATTTTGTCGTATTGTGCACGACAGTTGTATTAGTAAGTTGTATTTGAATTTTGTACCATGTATCTGGTGACCCAATATGGGTGATGTATACCTATTTTTGGGGGTGTCACAGTTGGTATCAAAGCTTAGGGATATGATCCCTGGCTAAGATGTGAGAATAGAACTAGGAGGGGAGAGACGGAGAATTCCTTCACTAGTATGACCTACCTAAGTTTATTTGCATGGCATTTAATTGGTCGATCAGAATATAAGGATAATATATGACATATCAATTAACTTTTATTTTGTGGCAGTATCTGAAAATGGCATCTGAGAATGTTGAGAATAGCAATGGAGCACAGGCGACTGTTGATTCACCACATATCAATAATCAGGATAATGTACATCAGGAAGGTGACAATCCTCATGCAAACAACAACACTGACCAGATGATGAATGATGGAATGTTCAGAAACTTTATGCAGTTCATGCAACAGCAGGCGAGAGCGGCTCCTGTCCAAAATATAGGTGAAAACACTGAAAATTCTCGGACGGTCACCGCTAAACAGTTCAAGGAGCTGGGACCACCAGAGTTTAAGGGAGAGCCAAAACCACTTATAGCGGAAATATGAAAAAAGCAGATTGCCAAGATATTTGATGTCTTGGGATGCTTCGAGGAGCAAAAGGTTCCCTTTGCCGCCTTTATGTTGCGAGGAGAGGCAGATTACTGGTGGAAATCGATTAAGCGTACTCAACCTGCCGCAATGAAGATGTCTTAGGAGAAGTTCCAAGAGCTGTTCAATGACAAATACTGTGAGACCCCAGATTTTATGAATAAATATTTAATATTCTTGAAATATTTTTATTTAATTTTTTTTATATATTATGGTATGGATTTGATATAATGTTATAGTTATGGGTAGTATTTATAAATTTTGTAAACTATGCAAGTTGTTATATAATATTCGATTGGTCGGGAAATATTTTTTTTGTCGGGGAATATCCGTACAAAAATATTTTATGGAAATAACGACGGAAGTTTTATCGTTAACTGTTGATACACCCGGTGTTAAAAGTACAGTAATACGCGTGGTTGCATAGTAGCACACGGCATTGATTATTGATGCTTATGTGAGAAGTCACTCAGTATTGTTCAATCGGGTATTCGGGACACTTTTTGTGTCGGAGTACTATTCACGAGTTACTATTCATGAGTTACTATTCACGGGTTACTATTCACCTAAATTACTATTCACCCGAATATTATTCACTCGGGTATTTGGGATACTTTTCGTGTCGGAGTACTATTCATGAGTTACTATTCACGAGTTACTATTCACGAGTTACTATTTACGGGTTACTATTCACCCAAATTACTATTCACTCTAGTATTGTTCACTCGGGTATTTGGGACACTTTTCGTGTCGGAGTACTATTCACGAGTTACTATTCATGAGTTATAATATTAATGGTGAATATTGTTCAGAGTTGAATTTGGAGACGCAGACGTGATATTTGAGTCCGGAACGTCGAAATTAGTAAAAACGGTCTATAAACACAAAAGTTTTCGAAATTCACTATTTGGTCAAAAAGTCAACAGTTGACTTTTTCAGAAAAAGTCAAACTTTAAAATTTCAAAATTTATATTTTTGATAAAAATGGTTTCATTATGTTAGAATTGTTTGTGTTAGTAAAAATCGACATTTATTTCGATAATAATTGATATCTGGAGGTTATATTGACCAATCGGGTATTTAACCGGATAAATGAGCAATTGATTGCTATTATTTCACATGATTATAACTATTTGTTCACATATTATACTATTGACTCACATTCTTGTTACTATTAGGGGAGTTGGTGCAAGATTGATAATACTTGCATGACTAAGTTAAAAATAGAGGTATAGAGGGAGGTACTATATTGTAATTAATTTTTCACATGTTTAGAACTATTGAGTCACATGATTTTACTATTGATTCACATGATTTACTATTAGGGGAGTTGGTGCAAGTTTGATAATACTTGGATGATTGAATTAAAAATGAAAGAAAAGTTGGAGGTATTGTACTATAATATTTCGAGCCCCAAAACGTGCAATTATCGAAACTATTTTTTTCTATAAATAGAAACTCATTCTTCCTTCATTTTTCACCAATTCACTAAAGCTTTAGAGCCATTATTATAGAGAGAAATTATAGAGAGAAGCTATAGAGAGAAGATCTATAGAAGAAGAGAAGTCTGTTCCCTCACTACTCCTATATCCAGTTTTTTTCAAAGGTAGGGAATATTATTTCTTTCTTTCATCTTCATGAAGAGAACTTCTGTTATTCCATTCTTTGTTATTATGTTTGAATAACCTGTTTATGCGAAGTACCGCATACTTGGTGAAATTCTCCTATTATTCCATTCCTTATTATTCTGCTGGAACATCCTGTCTGTGCGTTCTACGCCGGACCTGGTTCCATTATTTATTATTCTATTGGAACATCCTGTCTGTTCGTTCTACGCCGGACCTAGTTCCGTCTTTACTATTCTGTTGGAATATCCTGTCCGTGCGTTCTACGCCGGACCTGGTTCCGTCTTTACTATTCTGTTGGAATATCATGTCTGTGCGTTCTACGCCGGACCTGGTTCCGTCTTTACTATTCTGTTGGAATATCCTGTCTGTGCGGTTTACGCCGGACCTGGTTCCGTTATTTATTATTCTGTTTGAATAACCTGTCTATGCGGTCTATCGCATGCATGGTGATTTCTTTTGTTATTCCATTCCTTATTATACTAAGTTGGTTAAAGTTTTGACTTCTATACTCCATGAAATTAGTGGAATATCCTTTATATTTGCGCTTCATCCAGTATCTTTTCATGGAAATATTCTTCTGAGCATTTTTGAATTTTACTCTACAAAGCAGTATCATGTTGACAATTTGGACGTTATCAGTTCCTAGATAAATTAATTCTTCAACTTATTTTATTGAATTCTTATATCATTGTCATCATCCTCATGCTTATATTATGTTAAAAGTCATCTATGGCCTGTAGTGCATAGATGGACTTGGTATGATTATGACCAAGGATTATTCGGTATAATCATAACCGTAATGTTACAAATGATGTAGAAAAAGTCCTCATTGGCCCGTAGTGCATTGATGGACAGTTTTTGGTATGATTATGGCTATAGATTCTCTTTGGCCGTAGTGCAGAGATGAATTGTTTTATGGCATGATCAGGACCGTTGGTAAAAACATGATTATCTTTAGCCGTAGTGCATGGATAATTCGTGGTCGTGATACTAAAGAATATCCTTGGTCGTAGTGCAAGAGTGATTCGATGATGTGGATTATTTATTAAGATGAGTCTCAGCGATAAAAGTCATAAAAAACCTTTTAAATCATAAAAGATTGTTGATTTTATTCTCTACTTGACTCTTTTAATGGATTGCTTGATCCGTTGTAGTTAAACTTGATGTCTATTGTATTTTATAAGTTTAACATTGTTGAAGACTAATGATAATTTATTCTGCATTATCTTAGTCATAATATTTCTTACTGGGCTAGTTGAGCTCACCCTTTCTTTCACTGTTCTCTTCAGGAAATGAGAATATAGTTGGGACGAGTCGGGAAATGGAGTGACGGACCAGATGATAACATTAGTAGTCCTCACTATTCTATATAATAGTGTGATAATAATTGTAATGAGGACTCCTTTTGAGTATGAATACTCTTTAGAAGACAATATTTGTATTCAAACTCACAATTTATGTTTTGTCGTATTGTACACGACAGTTGTATTATTAAGTTGTATTTGGATTTATGTATCATGTAAGTGGCGACTCAAGATGGGTGATGTATACCTAATTTTGGGGGCGTCACAAATACTTTCCCGAAAGTGTTCGTCACATGAAAGAGGTGGAGTTCATCAAATTGGAGCAAAATAATATGACCGTGTCGCAGTATGAGGCTAAATTTGCTGAGTTGTCCCGGTTTGCGTCCCACTTGGTGGATAATAAAGAGCGAATGACGCGAATGTTTTTGCGAGGTTTGAAACCTGAGATACGTCAACATCTTATTTCTCATAAACTGTGTTTGTATTCAGATGTTGTGAATAGGGCTCAGTTAGTGGAGCGCGATAACGAGTCAACGCAACCAAAAGAGAGCAGTCGGCAAAATGATAATACCAGTGAGAGCAGTCATCGAAGCGGTGACAACAAGCGTGGAGGGAATCAACAGGCCAAAAATGGTAACCACTTCGGTGGTAATCAGGGCCAAAACATTAAGAATGGTCATTTCAAGAAGAGGAGATTCAACAATGATGGAAAGACGTCAGCACCAACACCCGTTGTTAAGGAAGGAGAACGACCACCTATCATATGTTTCAAATGCGGAGGGGAGGGCCACATCAGTCCAAACTACGCGATGCCGTCTAAAGCATGTTATAATTGTAGAAGAGAAGGTCATTTAGCTCGATTTTGTCGTTTACTAAAAACAAGGCCAAGATGGAGACACCAAAGGCCGTACCAGAAAAGTCCAAACCGGTAGTGCAAGGGAGAGCGTTTGTTGTGACCTCCCAGAAAGCAAGGAACCCGAATGAGGTCATCACGGGTAAGCTTATCATAAACTCTAACGAAGTCTATACTTTATTTGATACCGGTTCTACCCATTCTTTTATTTCTCCTACTTGCGTTCATCGATTAAATTTGAGTCCGGAGAAATTAGACTTTGACTTATCTGTTGAAACTCTATTGGGGGAAACCTTCATTACATCCACGATTTATAAGTCTTGTTTGGTTCAAGTTGGTACCCACACATTACCTGTTGATCTTATTTCATTAAAAATACTTGCATTTGACGTGATTCTAGGGATTGATTGGTTAACTACTCATCATGCAAAAATTGATTGTTTTCGTAAGGTTGTTAGCTTTCATATTCCTAATCGATCTATTATGCGAATTCAATCAACCAAACCATTAAAATCAATCGCTGTCATCTCAAGCCATAAAGCTATTCGTTTATTAAAAAACGGATGTCAAGCTTTCTTAGCTCATGTCACGGATCTAAACAAAAATACGTCAGTTTTGAATGATATTTTTATTGTTAATAAATTCCTCCCTGACGTATTCCCTGAAGAACTTTCTGGCCTACCCCCAGAGCGTGAAATTGAATTTTGTATCGACCTTGAACCCGGTACAAAACCCATTTCCAAAGCCCCATATCGAATGGCTCCTATTGAACTTCAGGAGTTAAAGATCCAACTGCATGAATTGTTAGACATTGGCTTTATTCGTCCTAGTACTTCTCCTTGGGGTGCTCCTGTGCTATTCGTGAAGAAGAAAAATGGAAGTATGCGACTTTATATTGATTATCGGGAGTTGAATCATGTCACCATCAAAAACAGGTACCCATTGCCACATATTGATGACCTGTTTGACCAGTTGCAAGGAGCACAATTCTTTTTAAAGATTGATATTCGATCTGGATATCATCAGCTGAAGGTTAGAACTGAGGATATTCCAAAGACGGCTTTCAGAACTCGGTACGGGAATTCCTAGTCATGTCCTTTGGATTGACTAATGCTCCTGCTGCCTTCATGGATATGATGAACCGGGTATTCAAGGAATATTTGGATCACTTTGTGGTCGTCTTTATTGATGACATCCTTATTTATTCCAAAAGCCGTGAAGATCATGAGCAACACTTGAGGCTGGTACTCCAAAAGCTTCGTGAATACAAGCTTTATGCCAAGTTGAAGAAATGCGAGTTCTGGTTGGAGGAGGTAGCATTCCTTGGGCACATAGTATCAAGTCGTGGAATATCGGTTGACCCGGCAAAGATTGAAGCTATTCAAAGCTGGGAGCAACCTAAATCAGTGACCGAAGTACGTAACTTTCTTGGTTTAGCTGGTTATTATCGGAGATTCGTGGAAGGATTTTCTCCAATCGCTACTCCATTAACTCAGCTGACTCGGAAAGATACAAAGTTCGGTTGGAGCGAAAAATGTGAGAAGAGTTTTCAAGAACTCAAGAGGAGACTTATTTCAGCACCTGTTCTAACAATACCATCTGGCTCGGAGGGATTTGTCATCTACAGTGATGCTTCGAGCAAAGGGTTAGGATGCGTTCTCATGCAACATGGAAAAGTCATAGCCTATGCATCAAGACAACTCAAGAAATATGAGAGGAATTATCCTACTCATGATCTAGAGTTGACAACTGTTGTCTTTGCACTTAAAATTTGGAGGCATTACTTGTATGGGGAGAAGATGGAGATCTTTACGGATCATAAAAGCCTCAAATATTTCTTCACTCAAAAGGAACTCAACATGCGACAACGACGTTGGCTTGAACTGTTGAAAGATTATGATCATACCATTCAATACCATCCTGGAAAAGCGAACGTGGTAGCTGACGCATTGAGTAGAAGATCATATGCAAGTACGAGTGCGATATTGTCAACACAAAGACCCATTTTGTGTGATTTGCAAAGGATGGAGATAGAGTTAAAGACTCCAGGGACCCATGTGATGATGACGAATATACGAGTAGAACCAACTTTAATCGATAAAGTTAAAGCTGCTCAAGCTACAGACCTGGAGCTGATGTGTATGAGGAAGAAAGTGCAAGAAGGTGCTATGTCGGAAGCAAGAATCGATGAAGAAGGAATACTTCGAGTCAACTCCAGACTTTGTGTTCCTAACAACCCTGATTTAAAGTATGAAATCATGATGGAGGCGCACAACACACCGTTTACAATCCATCCTGGAAGTACCAAAATGTATCATAATCTTCGTCATACATTTTGGTGGAGCAATATGAAGAGAGAGATAGCGCTGTTTATCTCAAGGTGTCTAACTTGTCAACGAGTCAAAGCGGAGCATCAAGTACCAAAAGGTCCATTGCAACCACTTGAAATTCTAAAATGGAAGTGGGAGCACATTACCATGGATTTCGCTACCAGTCTTCCTAGGGTTTCTCAAGGTATTGATGCGATTTGGGTCATTATTGATAGATTGACCAAGTCTGCTCATTTCTTACCGATACGAGAAACTTATACACTTGAACGTCTTGCTCGTATGTACATAAACGAGATTGTAAGACTGAATGGTATGCCAGTATCCATTGTTTCTGATCTAGACCCAAGATTCACTTCACGATTTTGGGTTAGTTTATAAAAAGCTATGGGCACAGATTTACAATTTAGTTCGGCATATCATCCTCAGACGGACGGACAATCAGAGAGGACTGTTCAAACTCTAGAAGATTTATTAAGACTCTGTGTCCTTGACTTCAAGGGAAGTTGGGACAAGTTCTTACCATTGGTGGAGTTTTCCTACAACAACAGTTATCAAGCAAGTATTGGCATGGCTCCATTCGAAGCATTGTATGGAAGAAAATATCGTTCTCCAGTATGCTGGGATGAGGTGGGTGAAGCAACGTTGTTGGGACCGGAGTTGGTACGTATGACTACAGAAAAGATTCAAACGATCCGACAACATATAAAAACCTCACAAGATCGACAAAAGAGTTATGCTGATCTTCATCGAAAGGACGTGGAATTTGATATAGGAGATCATGTGTTCTTACGTGTTGCTCCATGGAAAGGAGTTACGAGATTTGGAAAGAGAGAAAAGCTCAATCCTCGATTCATCGGTCCATTTTTAATCCTCGATCGAGTAGGAACTGTGGCTTATAGACTCGCTTTACCGCCAAGTATGTCTCGTGTTCATAACGTTTTTCACATATCCATGTTACGCAAATATGTGGAAGACCCGAACCACATTATTGAGTTAGAACTGGACGAAATAGCAGAGGATTTGACGTATGAAGAAGTTCCTGTTCAAATCTTGGATAAGAAGGAACATATTCTACGTTCCAAGGTTATACCTCAAGTCAAAGTTTTGTGGAGAAACCACGATGTTGAGGAAATGACTTGGGAGTTAGAATCTGAAATGAAATCAAGGTATCCTTACCTCTTCGACATACCAGGTACGTACCCTAATTTTGAGGGAGAAATTTCATAAGAAGGGGAGGTTGTAAGACCCCAACTTTTATAAATAAAGATGAATTTTCTATAACTATCATTTTTGAATATTATGGAGTTAATTAGATATAATGTTATAGTTGTGGGTAATATTTATAAAATTTGCAAAGTACGCAAGTTGTTATATAATATTCGATTGGTCGGAAAATATTCGTTTTAACAGGGAATATTCGTATAACGGCACAATCATTGGTGGACCCCACAATAGAATTATTGTCGGATTGAGAAAACGATAAAAATATTTTATTAAAAATAACGGCGGAAGTTTTACCATTGATACTATTGAACTACTCGGTAGTAAAAGTACAGTAATACGTGTGGTTGCATAGTAGCACACGGTATTGATTATTAATGCTTATGTGAGAAATCACTCAGTTTGATTCAATAATTGTCAGTTAATAATATGATATATTTAGCGATAATGACGTTTTTTTATTCGTATTATTAACGTAATAAAACAGAAATATCTTTTTATATAAAACAGAATACTTTATTAAAGTTATTCTATAAATAGAATATATTATATTTTATTTAAAAGATTTTTCTTTAAATATGGACCGTCAGATTAAAGTAATCAATCTGGACCGTTCATGGATTAGTTACTATGCATTCCATTTTTCTATAAATAGCAGCTCATTCCTTCATTATTTCTTACGAATTCACTGAACTCTAGAGAGAGAAACTATAGAGAGAAACTATAGAGAGAGAGAGAAGAAAAGTATTCTGCTACTTAACTACTTCCTTATTTCAGCTCTTCTTTAAAACGGTAAGGGGTGTTATTCTTTCTTATTCATGAAGAGAACTGTTGTTATTCTATTTCTTATTATTCTGTTGGAATAACCTGTATACGCGGTCTACCCTATACTTGGTGACATTCTTCTATTATTCTGTTGGAACATCCTGTCTGTGTGTTTTACACCGGACCTAGTTTCGTCTTTATTATTATTCTGTTAGAACATCCTGTCTGTGTGTTTTACACCGAACCTGGTTCCGTCTTTAATATTATTCTGTTGGAACATCCTGTCTGTGTATTTTACACCGGACCTGGTTCCGTCTTTATTATTATTCTGTTGGAACATCCTGTCTGTGTGTTTTACACCGGACCTGGTTCCGTCTTTATTATTATTCTGTTGGAATATCCTGTCTGTGTGTTTTACGCCGGACCTGGTTCCATTATTTATTATTCTATTGGAATAACCTGTCTGTGCGGTCTATCGCATGCATGGTGATTTCTTTTGTTATTCCATTCTTTATTATACTCAGTTGGTTAAGTTTTGACTTCTATACTCCATGAAATTTGTGGAATATCCTTGATAATTGCTGTTCATCCAGTATCTTTTCATGAAAATATTCTTCTAAGCATTCTTGAATTTTACTCCACAAAGCAGTATCATGTTGACAATTTAGACGTTGTTAATTCTTGGATAAATTAATTCTTGAACTTGTTTTATTGAATTCTTATATCATTGTCATCATCCTCATGTTTATAAAATGTTGAAAATCATCTGTGGCCTGTAGTGCATAGATGGACTTGGTATGATTATGACCAGGGATTATTCGGTATAATCATGACCGTAATATTACAAATGATGTGGTAAAAGTCTCCATTAGCCCGTAGTGAATTGATGGACAGTTGTTGGCATGATCATGACCATTAATGAATACACGAATATCATTGACCGTAGTGCAGGGGTGATTCGATGATGTGGATTATTTTATTAAGTTGAGTCTCGGCGATAACAGTGTTGAAAAACCTTTTAAATCATAGAAGATAGTAGATTTTATTTTCTACTTGACTCTTTTAATGGATTGCTTGTTCCGCTGCAGTTAAACTTGATGTTCGTTATATTTTATCAGTTTAACACTGTTGAAGGCTAATGATAATTTATTCTGCATTATCTTAGTCATAATATTTCTTACTGGGCTAGTTGAGCTCACCCTTTCTTTCACTGTTCTCTTCAGGACATGAGAATATAGCTTGGACGAGTCGGGAAACGGAGTGATGAACCAGATGATAGTATTAGTGGTCCTCACTATTCTATGTAATAGTGTGATAATAATTGTAATGATGACTCCTTTTGAGTATGGATACTCTCTAGAAGATAATATTTGTATTCAAACTCACAGTTTATATTTTGTCGTATTGTGCACGACAGTTGTATTAGTAAGTTGTATTTGAATTCTGTACCATGTATCTGGCGACCCAAGATGGGTGATGTATACCTATTTTTGGGGGCGTCACACACAGAGTCATTTATATAATGGTAAGTCACGCCATATACGACGAAGACATAATACCGTTAGACAATTACTCTCAAATAGAATTATCTCAATTGACTATGTAAAGTCAAAAGATAATATTGCGGATTCGCTTACGAAAGGTTTAACAAGAGAACAAGTGGAAAGATCATCGAAGGGAATTGGTTTAAAGCCTACTATTTAAATAAGAGTCGTCATAGTGGCAACCCAACCTAGCTGACTGGAGATCCTAAGATCTAGGTTCAATGGGCAAACCGAACTATGTAGTACTCAGAAAAGCACTGAGGAGATATACTCCTAGTCATTCCTATTATGAGACAGTGCACATCTGCCGCGAGATTTAGGATAAGTTACGCTTTTAATGACTTCTATATCTTGAAATACGTTCAAGTGGAGTATTGCAGGATACTCTTTATAGAAGTCACCTATATGAGTAAGAAGGGGGCCACTTCTATGAGAATTTGAAGGCTGAATTCTCTAATATACTCACGAAACCAAGAAGTATTTCAAGGCCAAAATGAACACAAACGTGAGAACCAAATATGTCTGAAAAAATATTTTGTAAATTCTATTGTCTTGGCTTACACGAAAAGTTGACAGTTCAAAGACATCAAGCCTACTGATTAGCCAAGTAAATCCGATAGATTTTGCCATGGTAAGTTCAAAGCCACTAGGATACTTAACCTAATGAAATATATTTTCTCATGTACTGAACTAGAGTTTGAACATTCATAACATTTTTATTTTATTTTCCATGTTGTAAAGCCAATTTTACATTCATGTGGAAGATTGTTGGAAATGGGTTTGACAATGATAAATATTAAAGCATTTTGAGGCTTAATTTAATGAGGGGCTCACATTCCAAAAATGTCGGGTCCATGCACTTATGCGTTCTCCTCCGCGAGGAGTACAACGTGATATATTTATATGTTCAAATCTATTAAGAATTGAATGAGAAAATTGACTCCAAAGTCACCTACTTGTAATATTGTAAATTGCAAGAGTCCCACATAGGGCATTAGAGGGAAAATAGAAGTCTTTATATATGGGATGTTTGCTCAATGGAAAGGGCCCCAAGGAGCACCCCACTTTTGTAGAAGGGAGAGGACCTAGCCAAGGCTTGGGTCAAACCCACATGCGCGCGCCGCCGCTGTCGTCCGTCCGGTAGGTCAGTTCGGGTTCGAGTTCGGGTTTGGGCGGGTCATGATATATATTTTTTTGGATAAAATCTGTTTAATGTTTTATCAGATTTTGTTAAAATTATTATCATGATACTACATCGTTTATAAGTTTGATATTCCCTTTCCCGGTTTCTGCAAAGCAATTTTTGTTCCGTTCTGGAATATTTTCCGTTCCCTGTTCTTCAGTAGATTTTCCGTTGTCGTTTTGTAGAATCCCGTTCTCTGCAAAAGTGTTGCATTCCCGTTTCTGTAAAAATCCTGTTATCTGTCAAAGGGTTGTATTAAGTTTTTTTTTCCAGGTGTTTTCTTCATGCATGCATTATTATTATTCATATAAGTTCAGTAAATAACATATAATTTGGTTTGAAGTGTTCTTAATTTTGAAGTACTTCTAATTAAGAACTGGAAATCCGTTTTATCTTGGAAATCAATTATTTAATTAATCCTTAGCACCTGTGAGGGAATAAATTTGCTTTAAGGAGACTTTGTGAATTCAAAGGACTCGAATTTATTTATTAATATTTTCTGTGTTATATATATATATATATATATAAAATTATGTTCTGTTTTATCATATATATATATATATATATATTAAATAATACTATATATTACAGATAACAATATCCACATAAAATAAATATTTCCTTATCATATAAATCAATAATTAATTATTTACAAATAATACTACAGAATCACAATTATGACAACTAGGTCGTTCTCAGGAAAGATGGGGCTTTTCGATAAGGATTTCTCCTTACTGGCGCGCAATTAGGTGATCAAACCTCTCCTTAGACAGAACTTCCTTAGACATTGCCAATATTGCTATCTAATAATATTATTCAAATAATATGAATTATTAATCTGATAATACAAAATATTGTACAATGATAATTATGGTAACAACAATAATATAAAATATCAACATAGCAATTATTGAATCAATAAAATAAAATATTGAATAGTAATTACTGTAACAATTATTGAGTAGTGCCTTCTTACGTAAGGATCAATAATTCAACAATACTGTGCAATACCGTGTGCTACTATACAACCACGCGTATTACTGTATTTTAACCACCGGGTATTCCAACAGTGTTAACGGCAAAAACTACGTCGTTATTTATAAAAACTCAAACTTGTCGTTTTTTTCATCCAACCGTTTTTCGTTATGGGGCCCACAAATGGCTGCGCCATCGTACGAATATTCCCCGACAGCAAGAATATTGCACGACCAAACGAATATTCCTCGTCAACAATGAATATTTTATAACCACTTGCTTGTTTGTAAAATTTGCACATTTCACCCATAACCAAAGCATTATATCAAATTAACTCCTTATTATTTCAAGATAATGAATAGAGAAAATTTAATTTTATTTATAATAAGTTGGGATCTTACAACCTCCTCTCCTTATGAAATTTCGTCCTCGAAATTGACGTGCGTACCTGGTATTTCGAAAAGGTGAAGAAACCTCGCTTTCATTTTTGATTCTAACTCCCAAGTCATTTCCTCAATAACATGGTTCCTCCACAAAACATTAACTTGTGGTATAACCTTGGTGCGTGGAACATGCTCTTTTCTATCCAAGATCTTAACAGGTACCTCCTCGTACGCTAAATCTTCGGTTATCTCATCTGGTTCTAACTCAATAATGTGGTTCGGGTCTTTCAAATATTTACGAAGCATAGATATGTGAAAAATATTATGAACACGAGACATGCTTGGAGGTAATGCGAGTCTATATGCCACATTTTTTATTCGATGAAGAATCTCAAATGGACCAACAAATCGTGGATTGAGCTTTCCTCTCTTCCCGAATCTTGTAACTCCCTTCCATGGAGCGATACGTAACAGTACATGATCTCCAATATTAAATTCCACATCCTTTCGATGAAGATCAGCATAACTCTTTTGTCGATCTTGTGAGGTCTTTATACGTTGTCGAATCGTTTAGATCTTTTCTGTAGTCATGCGTACCAATTCTGGTCCCAACAACGTTACTTCACCTACCCCATCCCAATATACTGGAGAACGACACTGTCGTCCATACAACGTTTCAAATGAAGCCATGCCTATACTTGCTTGATAACTGTTGTTGTAGGAGAATTCTACCAATAACAAGTACTTATCCCAACTTCCTTTGAAATCTAGGACATATAGTCTTAATAGATCTTTAAGAGTTTGAATAGTCCTTTCTGATTGCCCGTCCGTTTGAGGATGGTATGCTGAACTGAATCGTAAATCCGTGTCCATAGCTTTCTGCAAGCTAACCCAAAATTTTGAAGTGAATCTTAGGTCACGATCCAAAATTATGGATACTGGCATGCCATGCAATCTCACAATCTCATTTACGTATATACGAGCAAGACGTTCAAGGGAATAAGTCTCCCGTATAGGCAAGAAATGAGTAGACTTGGTTAATCTATCAACAATAACCTAAATCGCATCTATACCTTGAGAAACTTTGGGAAGACCTGTAACGAAATTCATAGTAATGTGTTTCCACTTTCATTTCAGAATCTCAAGTGGTTGCAATGAACCCTTTGGCACTTGATGCTTCACCTTCACACGTTGACAAGTTAAACACCTCGAGATAAACTCCGCGATCTCCCTCTTCATATTGCTCCACCAAAATGTATGTCGAAGATCATGATACATTTTGGTACTCCCAGGATGGATTACAAATGGTGTGTTGTGTGCCTCCATCATGATTCTATGCTTCAAGTCATAATTGTTAGGAACACAAAGTCTAGAGTTGACTCGAAGTATTCCTTCTTCATCGATTTCTGCTTCTGGAATAGCACGTTCTTATACTTTCTTCTTCATACGCATCAGACTTAGGTCCGTAGCTTGAGCAGCTTTAACTTTATCGATTAAAGTCGGTTCTACTCGTATGTTTGATATCCTCACGTGGGTACTTGGAGCCTTTAACTCTATCTCCATCCTTTGTAAGTCGTACAAAATGAGTCTTTGTGTTAACAACATCGTACTCGTACCCGCATACGATCTTCTACTCAATGCGTTAGCTACAATGTTTGCTTTTCTAGGATGATATTGAATGCTGTGGTCGTAATCTTTCAACAGATCGAGCCAACGTCGTTGCCGCATGTTGAGTTTCTTTTGGGTGAAAAAATATTTGAGTCTTTTATGATCCGTATAAATCTCTATTTTCTCCCTATACAGGTAGTGCCTCTAGATTTTTAACGCGAAAACGGCTGTTGCCAACTCCAGATCATGAGTAGGATAATTCCTCTCATATTCTTTGAGTTATCACGAAGCATAGGCTATAACTTTTCCATATTGCATGAGAACATATCCTAACCCTTTGTCTGAAGTATCGCTGTAGATAACAAATCCATCTGAACCAGATGGTATTGTCAAAACAGGTGCCAAAATGAGTCTCCTCTTAAGCTCTTGGAAACTCTTCTTGCATTTCTCGCTCCATACAAATTTTGTATCTTTTCGAGCCAGCTGAGTTAACGGGGTAGCGATTCGAGAAAATCCTTCCACGAATCTCCGATAATAACTAGCTAAGCCTAGAAAGCTATGTACTTTGATTGCTCCCAACTTTGTATTGCTTTTATCTTCGCCAGGTCAATGGATACTCCATGTTTTGACACCATGTGCCCAAGAAATGCTACTTCCTCAAGCCAGAACTCGCATTTCTTTAGCTTGGCATATAACTTATTATCACGAAGTCTTTGAAGTACCAGCTTCAAATTGTGCTCATGATCTTCACGATTTTTGAAATAGATGAGGATGTCATCAATAAAGATAACAACGAATTGATCCAAATATTCCTTGAACACATGGTTCTTCATATCCATGAAATCAGCAGGAGCATTAGTCAATCCA
This sequence comes from Panax notoginseng, assembly GCA_016801055.1. Classification (NCBI taxonomy): domain Eukaryota; kingdom Viridiplantae; phylum Streptophyta; class Magnoliopsida; order Apiales; family Araliaceae; genus Panax; species Panax notoginseng. Next base: position 77,923,699 of record CM029013.1, read on the forward strand.
AAAGACATGAATAAAAATTCATAATGCCCGTACCGAGTTCTAAAGGCAGTCTTCGGAATATCCTCAGTTTTAATCTTCAGCTGATGATATCCAGAACGAAGATCGATCTTTGAAAAGAATTGTGCTCCTTGCAACTGGTCGAACAGGTCATCAATGCGAGGTAGCGGATACCTATTCTTGATGGTGACATGATTCAATTCCCGGTAGTCGATACAAAGACGCATACTCCCGTCTTTCTTCTTTACGAATAAAACAGGAGCACCCCAAGGAGATGTACTAGGACGAATGAAACTGATGTCTAACAACTCCTGTAGTTGGACCTTTAACTCCTGAAGTTCAATAGGAGCTATTCGATATGGGGTTTTAGAAATGAGCTTTATACCAGGTTCAAGGTCAATAAAGAATTCAACTTCATGTTCTGGTGGTAGACCGGGAAGTTCTTCAGGAAATACGTCAGAAAATTCACTAACAACAGAAATATTATTCAAATCTGACGTGTTTTTGTTCAACTCCATAACATGGGCTAAGAAAGCTTGACATCCATTTTTTAATAAACAAATGGCTTTATGGCTTGATATGACAATGATTAACTTTAGTGGTTTGGTTACTTGAATTCCCATAATAGGTTGGTTAGGAATATGAAAACTAACAACCTTACGAAAATAATTAATTTTGTCATGATGAGTAGTTAACCAATTAATCCCTAAAATCACATCAAATGCAAGTATCTTTAAAGAGATAAGATCAACAGGTAATGTGATTGTGCCAACTTGGATCGAGCAAGATTTATAAACAGTGGATATAATGAAAGTTTCTCCTAACGGAGTCTCCACAGATAAGTCAAAGTCTAATTTTTTCGGAGTCAAGTTTAAATGTTGAGCACAAGTAGGAGAGATAAAAGAATGGGTAGAACCGGTATCTAGTAAGGTATAAACTTCGTAATAGTTCAAGATTAGCTTACCCGTGATCACCTCGTTCGGGTTTCTCGCATTTTGGCCAGTCACTACATACGCCCTCCCTTGAACCACCGATTTTTTTTGTCCGTAGTCGCCTTTGGTGCCGCCGTCCCAGTTGGACTTGACTTCGCTATCGGACAAAACTGGGCTATATGACCGTCTTTTCCATAATAGAAACACACCTTGGAAGGCTATGAACAGTTTAGACTTATGTGTCCCTCCTCTCCGCATCTATAGTATCTAACTGGTGGTCGTTCTCCTCCCCTAAAATTTGTTGTTGGTGCTGGTGCTGCTGCTGATGTCTTCCCGTCATTGTTGAATCTCCTCTTTTTGAAATTTCAACTTGACTCACCTCTCCTAATATCATGGCCACGATTACCACCCGAGTGGTTACCGCTTTTGTCCGTATTCTTTCCTCCTCACTGGCTATCATCGCTCCGATGACTGCTGTCACCGGTATGACCCTGGTTGTGGTCCTTTGGTTAAACATACTCATTATCTCGATCTAATAATTGAGCCCTGTTGACAACATCGTAATATAAAGAAAATTTATGAGAGATAAGATATTGTCAAATCTAGGGTTTTAGACTTCTCAGAAACATCCGCGTCATTCGTTCCTCATTCTCTACTAAATGAGGTGCAAACCTGGATAACTCTATGAACTTCGTCTCGTACTGGGACACCGTCATGTTATTTTGTTCCAGTCTGATAAATTCTACCTCCTTCATATGACGAATACTTTTAGGAAAGTACTTATCATTGAACAGTTTCTGAAACGTTTTCCAAGACATGTTGAGTGCGACAGGCTGGGTACGCTTCACAGATTCCCATCAGTAATTTGCCTCACCACGGAACATAAAGGTGGCGAATGGAACCTTCCGTTCCTCCGTGCATCCCAAGACATTAAATATCTTGGTAATTTGTTTAACCCACGTTTTTACCTTAATCAGATCCGGCTTTCCCCAGAATTCTGGTGGTCCCAACTCTTTAAACTGCTTGGCTATGACAAACCGCGCGTTGCTATCATTTCCACCAGTATTTTGTACACGAGTCTCCCTCATCTGATTTTGCATGAACTGCAAAAAGCTTCTAAACATCCCATCATTCATCGTTTGTTCGGTAGTGTTGTTTACAGGAGAAATATTGTCTTCCTGTTGCACGTTCTCCTGGTTTGTGATTAAAGGTGTTTCCACAGTCTCATACGGTCCATTGTTAACGTTCTCAGCTGCCATTCTTAAATACTGCCATAAAACAAGGGTTAATTAAACAAATTAACATATCACATAATATCACTATATTATGACCGACCAACAAATAAGCTTAGGTAGGACACACTAGCGAATGATTTACTCATCTCTTCCCTCCTAGTTCTATTCCCCGATCTCCGCCAGAGACCATATCCCTAAGCTCTGATACCAACTGTGATGCTCCCAAAATAGGTATACATCACCCATTCTGAGTAGCCAAATACATGGTATAGAAAAAACTACAACTTTATTAATACAATTGTCGTGCAAAATACGACAATACATAAACTGTGAGTTTAAATACAAATATTGTCTTCTAGACAATATCCACACTCAAATAAGTCTTCATTACAATTATTGATACACTATTTTAAAAAATAGTGAGGACTACTATAACAATTGTCTTGGACCATCACTCCTTACCCCGACTAGTTCCTGCTAAATTCTCACCTCCTAAGAAGAAAAATGGAACAAAAAGGAAAAGGGTGAGCTCAACTAGCCAGTAAAGAATATTATGACTAAGATAATATACAATAAATTATCATTAGTCTTCAACATAGAAAAATATGATAGAATATAATAGGCAACAAGTTTTAGATCAACAACTGCAGCAGAAACAACAATCCATTAGAAGAGTCAAGTAGAGAATGAATTCTACTATCTTCTAAGATTTAAAAATCCATCATTAATATTTTATCCCTGTAACATCAATCAATATACATCTTGAATCAAATATTTATCTTTGCACTACAAGCCAAAGATATTCATTTGTATCACCAGTTGGTCATGTTCATCTCAACACCTGTTCATCTTTACACTACGGGCCAAAGATATTCATCAGTTAATCATCCATCTTTGCACTACAGGCCAAATATATTCAGTAATATCATCATTTAGGACTGAGGATGATGAAAAATATTTTTAAAGAAAACGAATCCCGTGAGACAAAAGGACAAATATTAGGAATTCGTACATTAGATAATCAAAGTTCAAAAACGCTCCATAATAACCATAGCGGAGCAAAATTTAAAAATAAAAATCAAAACATGGATACAATCAAAGATAATAACCATAATAGACATCTTGGACAAAGAAGAAAAAAATTTATTTTTCTGTGAATAGTGCCGTATTCGTGAATAGTGCCGTATATGTGAATAGTATCGTATATGTGAATAATAATCCCGACACAAAAGGTAGAAATTTCACAATAAAGTTCATATCAATATTTCGGCATAATGATATTGAAGAAAATAATATCATTTATGAAGAAAATAACATCCCTTACCTCAAAAGAACAGTACTTCCGGCTGAAATATCAAGTATAAGGCTGAAGGAAAATTGCACTGAATAACAACTCTCAAAGTATCAAAAAACTCACAAAAATACACTCGATAATATAGGGAAAGAAGACTTATGAATTCTGGTGTGATTTTCAATTCTAAGTAAGCTCCCTATTTATAGGAAAATACTAGAACGCCAAAGGAGACCAAATAATAAAATATTATTATTATTTGTTCTTTCTTCTACGCATGCTAAGTTGGACAATCAAGACCAGCCACCTTTGAACAAAATTTCTAGCACATGTTTTTAAAAAAATAAAAGTGGGCCCCACCCATAATTTTAATAAAAACATTTAATTTTCGAAACTTCAATAATTCATAATAAATAGCCCGTTTATCAGAAAAATACGAATCTCATATCCTTTACGTAGGAAATTTAATTCTATACAACTTTGTAGAAGAAAATTTTTCCAAATTTCAAACAGAAAATGTCTGAAATCCACATACGGATGATTTTTAATACCTTCATTCTGACAAAATACTAATAAAAACCTCAAAATTAAATCCTTCACTTATAACCACATAAAATAAATATATCCATCATTTATATCCACATAAAATAAATATTTTCTTATCATATAAATCAATAATTAATTATTCACAAATAATATTACAGAATCACAATTATGACAACCAGGTCGTTCCTAGGAAAGATGGGACTTTTCGATAAGGATTTCTTCTTACTGACGCGCAATTAGGTGACCAAACCTCTCCTTAGACAGAACTTCCTTAGATATTGCTAATAATACCGTGCAGTGATAATTATTGAAACAACAATAATATAAAATATCAACGTAGCAATTATTGAATCAATAAAATAAAATATTGAATAATAATTACTGTAACAATTATTGAGTAGTGCCTTCTTACGTAAGGATCAATAATTCAACAATACTGTGCAATACCGTGTGCTACTGTGCAACCATGCGTATTACTGTATTTTAACCACTGGGTATTCCAACAGTGTTAACGGTAACAACTACGCCGTTATTTATAAAAACTCAAACTTGTCGTTTTCTTCATCCGACTATTTTTCGTTATGGGGCCTACAAATGGCTCCGCCATCATACGAATATTCTCCGACAGCAAGAATAGTCCACGACTAAACAAATATTCTCCGACAATAATGAATATTTTATAACCACTTGCTTATTTTATAAAATTTGTACATTTTACCTATAACCAAAGCATTATATCAAATTAACTCCTTATTATTTTAAGATAATGAATAGAGAAAATTCAATTTTATTTTATAATAAGTTGGGGTCTTACATGATTGGCCAATGTGGAAAGAGGCAATTCAAGCATAATTAAATTCACTATGTAAACGTGAAGTTTTTGGACCTGTAGTTCGAACACCTAAATGTGTAATGCCTGTTGGATATAAATGGGTATTCATACGCAAACGAAATGAGAAAAATAAAATTACATGTTACAAAGCGCGACTTGTAGCACAAGATTTCTCGCAAAGACCCGGTATTGATCATGAAAAAATATATGCTCCTGTAATGGACTCAATTACATTCAGATTTTTAATTAGCTTGGTAGCAAAAGAAAATTTGGATATGCAATTAATGGATGTTGTTACAGCATATCTGTATGGATCATTAGATAATGATATCTACATGAAAATCCTTGAACGATATAAAATACCTGAAGATTATAATTCTACATCTCGAAGTATGCATTCTATCAAGCTACAAAGATCTTTATATGGGTTATAACAATCCGGACGCATGTGGTATAATTGCCTCAGTGAATATCTTTTGAAAGAAGGATTTAAAAATAATCTAATTTGTCTATGTGTTTTTATCAAGAAATCAGAATTTGCTATTGTTGCAGTATATGTTGATGATCTAAATCTTATAGGGACTCCAGAAAAGTTAACAAAAGCAGCAAATTATTTAAAAAATGAATTTGAGATGAAAGATCTTGGTAAGACAAAATTTGTCTTGTCCTGCAAATTGAAGATCTTCCGAATGGAATTCTTGTTCATCAATCGACATACACAGAAAAAGTTTTGAAGGCATTTTACATGGATAAAGCTCATCCTTTGAGCACTCCAATGGTGGGTCGGTCACTTGATGTCATGAAAGATCCATTTCGACCACAAGAAAATGATGAAGAAACTCTTGGTTCTGAAGTACCATATCTTAGTGTAATTGGTGCTTTGACGTATCTTGCAAATTTCACACGACTTGATATAGTATTTGCAGTTAACTTACTAGCAAGGTATAGTTCTGCACCAACTCGAAGACATTGGAACAGAATTAAGCATATTTTTCGATATCTTCGTGGGACTATTGATTTTGGATTATTTTATCCAAATGGATCAAATCACAGTTAGTTAGATATTCTGATGCGGGTTACCTTTCTGATCCACACAAAGGCCGATCACAAACATGATATTTATTTACTTATGGAAATACTACTATTTCATGAAGATCTGTTAAGCAAATAATTTCTGCTACTTCCTCAAATCATGCAGAGATTATTGCAATTCATGAAGCAAGTCGTGAATGTGTTTGGCTCAGATTGATAATTCAACATATTTGTGAGAATTGTTGATTATCATCAATCATAAACAGACCAACAATAGTATATGAAGATAATGTCACTTGTATCATGACTCAAATAAGGGGAGGCTATATCAAAGGTAATAGAACCAAGCATATTGCACCAAAATTCTTTTATACACATGAGCTCCAGAAGAGTGGTGATATTAATGTCAAGCAGATACGATCATATGATAATTTGGCTGATATGTTCACTAAGCCATTACCAACTGCGACTTTTAAGAAGATGATGCACAATATTGACATGCGTCGACTTAAAGATATTTTTGCCATGAACAATGGTACTCATGAGGGGGAGTAAATTTTCTGAAGGATATGTGCTAATTGTACTCTTTTTCTTTCGCTAAGGTTTTTTTCCCGTTGGTTTTTCCTTTGCATGGTTTTAATGAGGCAATCATATGGCACTAGAAGTTATACAAGAATATTGTACTCTTTTTCTTAGCCAAATTTTTTCCCACAAGATTTTTCTTTGGTAAGGTTTTTAGCGAGGCATATTCTTAGGAAGTGGTCATCCAAGGGGGAGTGTTAGAAATCAATTAATTGGAAGGTAACCACTACAATAAATGGTGGAGCCTTTAAAAGGCTTTAAGTATCTTTAATGTAACTTAAGTTATTTTGTGGTATATATATATATATATATATATATATATATATATATATATATATATATATATATAATTGTTGAGTAAGATCCTTTTAATCAATTTCTCTTTCTTTCTTTCAAAATCTTCTTCTTTTCATTATTCTGAAGTCACCTAACTTACCTGTAGTCCACCTAGTTCGCCTTTAACCGTTTGTAAGTCTCCAGGGTGAGCAGTGTCTGGTTATAGAACATAGGTATGAGTCTGCTTAGGGTCAGAGGGTATGCATGAACGAATAATGAGTAAGATTTAATTTTGAAATTAAAAAAAGATGAGTAGATTATTTAGATCTAGCTCCTCAGTTAGTAACCGGTCAGCTTTGCCTCCTGTCCCAGATATAGTCAACCATGAAGAACATAGTTATGAAAACCTTAGTCAAGTTCTACATGATTGGAATATACCCAGAGTTTCTCCCAGTCAACCTTTTTAGATAACTTCAAAACTGATTATAATGTTAAAACAATTGAAAAGGTTTATGTAATTAACAAACAATATGAAAATTGTAGTCTATTATCTCCTGATGTTATTAAAAAACATAGAAAAAAGGGTTATAATTTTATTCATATAGGTCTTGTTCAAGTTGCAGTTAAACCACTTAATATTAAAGGAATCAATTCAAGTATCTATCTCTGTCTCAGGGATGCTAGATTTTTGAATTATCACCCCAGTATTATAGGCATAATGGAATCAAGTCTGCACAATGGTCCAATCTATTTCAATTGTTTTCCTGATTTCACATTAAGCCTAAGTGATCACAATTTATTAAAAGCTTTAACATTAAATATTAAAATTGCAGAAGAGATTGCTCAAATGATTGAGAGTTCTCAGCCTCTTACTTTGATTTATAGTATTTATTATAAAACCATGAAAATAAATTTGAATGTTCGTGCTCTTAATAAAAGTCCTAAAGATCAAAGAGTTTTAATTCAAAGTTCAACTAGTGACGCTAATGTTCAGATCCCGAGAACCATCCTCTAGAAGAACATTACCTTACCTAGTCAATGGACTTTACCTAGTGAAATACCTCAACAACCTGTAGTTAACAACTTATTAAATGTAGAAAATATTAGACAATTTTTTGATGGAACGGTTAAAATAAGTTTTGAACGCACTAGATGACCAGTCATCATAGAAGATTTCACTAGTTCTTTAGCACCTTCACTTCATACACAAAGAGATACTGAAGTACTTAGTAATCCTTCTGTTAGGGATATAAAAATGAAAGGTATCCTTAATCAAGGTCAAGCTAGTCATCCTTGTTATACTCAAAAAGATTCTGTTGAAGAAGAAAGTTCTTCCTCTCCAACGTTTTTCGAGTTTCCTACTCATCCAGATTTTGATGCTCCTATTAATAAACAATTAAGAGTCATTAAAAAAGAGTTTGTTTTAGATTGGGATTCTCTTATTTAAGATTTTAATTCCAAATCTAACAAAGATAAAAGACATTTATTTAGAAATAATCACCCTACTGAGAAAGAGCGTGATAAAATAGTCAATAGATGGAAAAGATTTATAAAAAATGAACAGATAAACATTATTTTTTACGATTGGTATGATCAATATCAAAGTAAATGCAATGCTATAACTAAAAGAATAAGAATAGAAAACAAGGAAAGTTAATAAGAATAGAAAACAAGGATAGTAATGATGAAGGTTCTGATATTCCTGATCCTTCTAGCAGTAGTAATGGTAGCGATGAATCAAATAGTGATAATGAAGTTACTATATGCGCTGATAATTGCAATAATAACTGTTGTGATAAAAGAATAAATGTAATTAGCAAAGACGGAGAAAAAAGCTCTTTGTTAATTGATTTAATTAATAAAATGACTGACCCTGAATTAAAAATTCAATACACAAAACAGTTAAAAGATTTATTAACTAAAGATAAAGTAGTTAAAGGCAAAGTTTTAAAAGCTAAAGAAAAGCCTATATTTAATCTTAATAAAACTTTTGAAAGATTTAAATCTCCAGTTAAAGAAATAACCCTTCCAGAATTAAATCAAGAAGTTAATAAACTCAAAAGAGAAATCTCTAACTTGAAATTAGATGTTTCTAATTTAAGAAAAGAGATTGAAGATAAAAAATCTGATCTTCAAATACATGATTCCTCTTCTAGTGATGAAAATCATGATGAACCAGAATCATCAGGAACTAGAGAAGAGCCTGATCTTTTTATTCAAGGTCTCTCCTATAAACGTATTAAAGATATCACCATTCAAAAATGGTATATCTCTGTTAATTTAGTTATCGATAAATCCTTCGCAATACAACTCCCTGCCTTAGTTGATACTGGAGCAGATTTGAATTGTATCCAGGAAGGACTTATCCCTACTAGATATTATAAAAAGACTAGTGAAAAATTAAATTCGGCTAACGGTAGTCAAATGGAAATAAAATATAAGTTGCCTAAAGTTCATATTTGTCAAGATAATGTGTTTTAAAACTTCATTTGTTTTAATTCGCAATCTTACAGATAAGATCATCTTAGGATTACCATTTATATATTTATTATACCCGTTCACTACCAGCAATAAAGGATTAAGCTGTGAACATTTGGGTAAAAAGATAACATTTAAGTTTCTAATTAAACTAAAAGAGAGAAACTTAAAATTTATTCAAGAAGAATCTATTTCTAAGTCTTTAAATCTATTAAATTGTAAAGTTACTCATTTAAACTTTCTGAAAGAAGAAATTAAATATAAGCAGATTGAAGAACAGCTTAAGAATAAAAAAGTTCAAGAGAAGATACATGATTTAAAAACTTATTTAACTGATAATTTATGTTCTGATTCTCCTAATGCTTTCTGGCATCGGAAGAAACATGTAGTTAGTCTCCTTTATGCTAAAGAATTTAAAGAACATTTAATCCCTACTAAGGCTATACCTATTTAAATGAGTCATAAACAAATGGAGTTATGCAAGAAAGAAATTAATGAGCTACTGAATAAGGGTCTAATTAGACATAGTAAATCCCCTTGGTCATGTCCTGCATTTTATGTCAATAATGAAGCAAAAAAGAAAAGAGGTGTTCCTCGTCTAGTTATTAATTACAAACCATTGAATAAAGTCCTTGAATGGATTAGGTATCCCTTACCCAATAAGGAAGATCTCCTTAATAGGTTAAGTTATGCCACCATTTTCAGTAAATTTGACCTAAAGTCAGGATTCTGGCAAGTTGAAATCCACCCAGATGATAGGTACAAAACAACATTCACCACTCCATTCGGCCATCACGAATGGAATGTTCAGGTATTTGGTTTAAAAAATGCCCCTAGTGAATTTCAGAATATCCTCAATGATATTTTAAATCCTTTCAGTCATTTTATCATTGTTTACATCGATGATATCCTAGTTTACTCCAAGACCATTGAAGAACACATTAAGCATTTAAATTTATTCTTCAAAACGGTTAAAACCAATGGTCTTGTTCTTTCTCCTTCCAGGTGCAGTCTGTTTCTGACAAAAGTCAGGTTTCTTGGTCTAATCCTCTATCGTGGACTCACTCGGCCTATTGACAGAGCTATTTAATTTGCCAACCGATTTCTAGATAAGATTACCAACAAAACTCAGCTGCAAAGATTCTTGGGCTTGCTCAATTATATTGGCAAGTTTTACCAAGATATCAGGAAGATTTGCAAACCTCTCTTTCAGCGTTTGTAAAAAAATCCTCCTCCTTGGACTGACATTCATACTTCTGTCATCCAACAAGTTAAAAAATATGTTAAGGTTTTGCCTTGCCTTGGCATTTCGAACGATTCATCATTCAAAATCGTTGAAACTGATGCCTCAGACATTGTATTCGGAGGTATCCTCAACCAAAAGTTAACTCCTACTTCTTCTGAACAAATTGTTTGATTTCATTCTGGTGCATGGAATCCTACACAGTTAAATTACAGTACTATTAAAAATGAAATTCTTTATTTAGAATTATGTATTAATAAATTTCAGAGTGACTTATTAAACCAAAAGTTTCTAGTTAGGATAGATTGCAAATCTGTAAAATTTATTTTTGAAAAAGATGTTGAGAATATTGCATCTAAGCATTCTTTCGCTAGATGGCAAGCGCTATTAAGCATCTTTGATTTTGACATTAAATACATTAAAGGTAGTAATAATTCAGTCCCAGATTTTCTTACTCGTGAATTTATTAACACAGGTACCATATCATCACCATGAGTGTGCGAGGAGGTTCTTCTTTTCGAGGTTAGGGCCGCCCTTCTGGCCCAAGTAATCAATTAAAAGGAACTCTTGTTCCTCACCAAGTTAATCCGGTTCCTCAACCCAACCCAGTTAACAAATTCCAAGTCCTTGGTACAATTCCACAGCCCTATTCATCTGTCTTAGCCAGTCAGCCTAAAACAGTTGTTCCTTTTTGCAATCAAACGAGGGCAACCTCATCAAAACCCAGTTATCCCACTTCTAAGTATATTCTTAAATGGGAACAACATTTATTCCATTTAGAACTTCATATGAAGCCCAAAGATGATCCTATCAAGCTGGTTGCCTAGTATTTTCCTACTGGATGGCATTTTACCCCTTGGGCTCCTTATAAATCCATTGCGTATTATAAGGACATACTTCTTGAAACTGAGTCAATATTCATTAAACCCATTTATGCCAAAGATAATGAATCTAGAATTCTTTATCATTTTGTCTACATTAAACACATTCTTAATTTTTTCGATTGGGGAAATCATCCTTCAGATCTTAAATAACTTTCTAAGCAAACTAACTCATATTGTTATTTTGATTATATTGAAGCTTGGAATAAGATCTTCCTCCATCAAAATGAAGACCATAGTCATTCGTGGTTCTTACAATTCGACCACAAATTCAAAAGTCAAATCCCTTTCTAGTTTACCCTTTGGTGGTCTAGATTTGGGTCATGCTTTGAGCTTCTTCCTGATCCTTTTAGAGCTCAACTTAGTCATTTTAGCAATCATAATAAGTATCATCCCAAGTATGAGGAAATCTCAGTTTTCCTCCAGTTGATTAGTAAATATAAGATTCCCTGGATTCTTAAGTGGTAGTACATCGTTCTCACTCCCTATGAAGTTACCACATTTCAGTCTCCGTCGTTCACTAATCCGATGACTCAGACCACTGTATCCCCAATTACATATGTTTCCCGCCAGTTCTTTATCAAATGGTGGATTAAATTCGGTGTCGATAGGATTGTAGGGAAAGTTCAAAAGTAATTTCCCCTTGCTCCTACTTTAGTTCTCCCAGTCAGCTCGATCCCTGCAGAAGGGTCTTCTAGTAAATCAAAACCGTTAAAAACTAGTTCTACAAATCCTTCAAGCTCTATTGATATCACCAAAGTCAATAAATGTTCATCTGTAGAGTTAAAAATTCTTGCTGATGCAATCCACAAAAGAATTGATAAGTTACATGAAGAAATTGAAGCGTCAGAAATTGCTTCTTCTTTCTCCAGAAACACAGTTTCCAGTAAAAATGATGATGAGGAAGATGATGATTCATACGGAACCATCAATCTTCAAGATGCTCAAGACCCATTTGCTTGACATCTCAGTCACACACGCACCTGCTCCGGCAGCCTGCACCTGCTCTTGCAACCTTAGTCAAAGAGAATCTCCTACTTTTCCACCGAAAGCAGCCCAGTCACATGCACCCGGTCCCACGACCGATTAGTCAAAAAGATGCGCTAACTTTTCCATCGAAAGCAGTTTTTCACGTGTTTCTGTCTAAAGTTGCCACTACTTTTACTTTTACCTTAGTAAATGTAAATGTAACATGTTTCTTACGTTTATTTTTACTTTAATAATTTACTTTTACACTGTACTTTTACTTCAGTTAATGTAATAGTAACCTTGTAACAGTTCTTTCCTTATTCTATAAAAGGAACCAGAACTCAGTTAGATAATCAGACTTAAAAAGACTCAGAGCTCCTTCTCTGACAAATCTTTAGACTCTCTCCCTTCTCTTTTCTTCTACCTCTCTAATGTTCAGTTAGATCTGTAAGTCACTTTTATTTTCTTGTATTTGTAAATAATTTTCAGTTATCAATAAAATTAATATTTTTAGTAATTACTGTGTTTATATGCGCTTCTTTTGTTCTTCATCTTTTATTATCCGCTTCCGCCCCCAAATGGTATATATATATATATATATATATATATATATATATATATATATATAGCTATGGAGATAAGTTTAAATGACACACCGCATACGAGAATTTTATTTGATATCAAAAGGATTATGGATGACCACTTAAATGCAAGAGATTATTAATATATGTATATTTTGTTCTTTTCTTATTTTATTTTATCTATCATTTCACATTAGAGAAAAAGTTGGATGCATAACGATTTCAACTTTTGAGGGCTTATAAATGAAAAGTTATAAACTAGATATTAAAGTTTTTTCATTAAAGGCCCAAAGTCAATCAATGAGGTGAGGTTTGAGTGGGTTTTTCTCGTGCTTGGGAAGATAAATCATAATATGGGCCGAGGTTGAGCAGTTTTGCCCAATTTACTAAGGCCTAACTTTAAATTATAAAAATTTATTGAAAATTGATATTTTCACAATTAAAAGTAAAAGTTATAGTTTCACAAAAAGTCATCTTTCATGAATAATAAATAATAATTTCTCATACTCTATATAAGAGATTTTGTGGAAATATCAAATTGTACTTGTGAAAATATCAAGTCCCAATTTATAAAACCTCTCTTCTAATATCTCGAACCCTAAAAAACATTGAGATTATGATGTACCGCCGTCCATTAACGACATGGTAAAGATTTCTTCTCTTTCATTCTATATTCCTCTTTAGCTAATTTCATTGCGTATACATTTTCATATCTACATTTCTCTCTAGATCTTTCATTTTTATATCTGATCAAACATTAACAATTGCAGGTTTCGTTCTTATTTAATTTTCCCCTAAAAATGACAAGTTTGTGTTCTGATATAAAGGTTTGTTCGTTACCCGACAAATTATTTCTATAGACTTTGACCATTTCGATCTTATTCGATCATTTATATTCTTGAATGATGTGGATCTAATATAATCAAATCATTTTTCTTTAATTGATTGAGATTTAACTATGTAATAAATTATATTAGTTTAATTATGTAAAATAATGTACATTACCTATTTAATTGTTAGAGCTTAATTTATTTTTTGAAATTTTTGGTTTAACAATTAGTGATATTATTGTTCAACTCAAGCAATTTAATTGTAAACAAAATAGTAATTTGTATTAAATTATTTTAGGATTTTGCACAAGTTTGCTATTTACACAATTTAGGTGAACACATCTTTGATCGAATATAGAAGGAATGTGTAGAGTAAGTTTAACAAAATTTTAAAAATAAATGTTTATATCAAAACTGTCTGATCTCCGTACATAAGATAAATGTGTAGACTAGATTTAATAAAATTAAATAAAAAAGTCCATATTTAAACTGTCCAATCTCTTTTAAACGCTCACAAATATGTTTGCCTGAATTATGTCATCGATCATATAATAATTTGGCCATTATATATATATATATATATATATATATATATATATATATATATATATATATATATATATATATATATATATGTCAGTCCTATTTGAGCTCTTGCAATGTATATGAAATTTGTAAATTTAGAGGTACTAATTAGATACAAAAACATCATATTTTTTTGTCCCATTAATTACCTTTATTAAATTTATATATATATATATATATATATATATATATATATATATATATATGTCAATCAATGTGTTTATCTACATCGACAAATTTTATGCTACAGGATATGGTCGATGTTCATGACATTTCATTACTAGGAAATAGGAATAATGTTGCTCATCTCAGAGGTAAACTTTTGTCAAACTATACTATATATATCATTTTTTTTATTGTCTACTTCTTGATCTTTAATTTATACTCGCTGTTTTCTGCATCAACTCCTTGTTTCTCAAAATTTTCTGTCAAGTATGTGAGAAGATACACGTGTAAAACCTTTTAAATTTTGTACCTATAATATGCATGCATATATGGTCAGTTCTTAAAATATGTATAGAATAATATATTGAGATGATATTTTTAAAAAAATGATATAATATCCATAAGATTATAAACTTAAAAAGGATAAAAGGATTAGGTAATATAATTAAGACATGCGGGAATTACCAATCTCGGTATTAAAGTTGGAATTCCAACCATGTAATAACAAGTTTTGAGGCAAAATAAATAAATAAATAAGTGTAGTGGTTATTGCTCTTCAGGTTTAAACGCACTTTTAATTTTCTTTTTCTACATTTACTATTGTGTTCTCCACATTTTTATTTTTTTTTCAAAAATTAATATTACGGGATTAGGTATCCAACTTAGTTATATTATTATATAGAAAAGATATAATCTTCGTGAGATCATTAAAGTTTATAAAAATTAGACTAGCCTCTCTTTTTATTGTGTAAAATTATTGATTCGAGTCAATTCCTCATCATAAGTTTGAAGATTTCTGGATTAACTAAACCGTTACATAAATAACGTAAATTAATTATAGGTTCCCCTAACTCTTCTTGACACCTCCCTCAAGTTCTCCTCTGAGCCTTAGGATAAATGTATATATATGTAGAATCTAATTGTAATAAAATAGCTTCTCCAAAAATATATTCATCCTTTTGATTTGTCATTTCATTACCCTTATTTATTTTTATACGCGAAATCTATTATAAATCAAAAAGGTTTAAGGAAAGGAATGTTTTGCCCACACCGATTAAATGGTACTTTCTCTCTCACTAAAACATATATATATATATATATATATATATAAAAGTTTTCTCTAAGACATAACTAGACATAATTGTCTTGTTTTGATTAGGGCTGCAAGTACTGCCATTAAATGGATCAGCTCATTTAAGAGATGATCAATACATTATGACCCCCAGATCAACCAAACCAAGCTACATATTACCAGCAGGTCAGCACCGGCCAACTGATTGCCTGATCAATGGTGTTAATGTGGTAAAAATAATTCACCAATGACAAATTATCACATGTTATTTGTAGATCTCTATTATTGAAGGACAATATAATAATTTTGCTCGCCGAGTATTCTAGAAGTATATTAAATTCAATAAAAAATATAATTTCCACGAAGTTAACCAACTAAGTGTTGACGACCTAGAAGGTTTCTAAAGCCAATAAGGATTCTAATTCCTACCTACAGAATCAGATAACTCTCGTACAATAAATTAAATAAGAGATGTTCCAAAACATTCAAGGTACACAATCTGAAATACCGTAATAATTCTCTCTCTCCATATTAGTGTTCAGACTTAAACATCGGAGAGTCATTCCGGAGCCCCAACTCCGGTGAACTTTTTGCATGTTTTCAGGTGAGATCCAAACGCAAAAATATGTTTCTCACTCACAAGGGCATACAAATGAGATTAATTAGGGGGAGGCATTTACGTTGTTTCTCACTCAAAAGCACGTACATATGAGATATATTAACTTGGGGGAGGTACTTACCAACTAGAGTTGATGTGGTCTTCCCAATTTGGAGAAGAAACATTGTGAGGTCCAGAAACATTAAATACGTACGGTACGGGTGATGAGAACTAATAAGAGCCTCCACCTCCTCTGGTGTGGTGGTGGTGTTGTATTTTCCTTTTCTTCTCTTCCTTCACCAGAACCATCTGTTTTCCTGCCATTTCCTCTGCATTCCTCTTTGCCATCAATCAATATACTAAACAAACCCAC
The DNA here is from genome assembly GCA_016801055.1 of Panax notoginseng. Lineage (NCBI taxonomy): Eukaryota > Viridiplantae > Streptophyta > Magnoliopsida > Apiales > Araliaceae > Panax > Panax notoginseng. The sequence goes on from CM029013.1 coordinate 77,940,197, forward strand.
TTTTGAAGGGATTTGGTGTTGCTGAAGGATTAGGAATTTGAATAGAATTTTGTACCAACATCTTTGCTTTTATCAGTAAGTGAAAAGCCTTAAATTTAGGAGAAGGAGATGAAACGTCAATAAGGTGAGATGAAAAGTCAAAAAGGTGACATGAAAGGTAAAGAAGATACAAGAGATTAATTTATTTTCAGAGTGTACGTGACAGTAGTGAAATAAAGAGATTTACGGAGAAAAAAATGGATATTAAAGCTAGCTTAGAGCTGAATTATAATTTCAATTTTCGTGCTTTTTTGCAAGTATTTTATTCACCTTTGTATTGAATTTTATTTTTTTATGAGATAATTGATTAATTCTCTTTGTAATAAAGCTTCATTTATGAGATCTTGTTTTCTCTATGTAGACATTCTTTTCTTTTAATGGTTATGGTACAAAATAAATAGTTTATATGTTGTTTTTTGCTAATTTACTTGACAAGAGTTGAATGAATTTTTCAATCATCAAGTCTTGTTAAAAAAACTACACAAATTGTTCGTCCAGAACATGTTACTAAGGTTTTTTTTTCCTTGATATAATGCAGTGATGTCTCCTGATGGGATTCACAAAATTGATTCAAAAGGCCTAGCAGGTGGTGCAACAGTGTACTATATGAAAAATATTAGTAAAAATGTCATTAAGAATCTCTATATAAACTTTTAATGGAAATGAAGGGTCAAATAGAGGGAATTGAACTTGTGGACAGTTTACAAAGATCACTAATTTCTGAGTATGTAGCTAGGGAATACATCGTCTAGTGATGAGGAAAGTTGGGGGACTAATATGCAAAAAAGGAAAGAACAAGATGGTGATACTAGCTATGATTTTTCGGTGGAGAAAAAACCAAGAATTGTTTGGAATGATGGTATGCATAAAAAGTTCATGGATGCTATTGAAAACGTTGGCTATGAAAGTAAGGATATTTTTTTAATAAAAAAATGATTTATTTATGACTCCCAATTTCTTATCAAAAGGTTATTTTTTAAAAATTCTTTTATTAGTTTTTTAAAAAAATTTATGAATTTTTTACTTGAATGGATACAGAGGTTGTTCACAAGAAAATAGTAGAAGTTATGAATGTCCTAGGATTGACAAGGGTAAAAATTGCCAGCAATTTGCAAGTTTTTTCTTCTTCATATTTTTAATTTGTCATTTTTGTAATTAAATTTGCATGTGTGCTATGTATATGGATTTTGTTGGAGTGAATTGAAAAGGAAGAAAAGTTTTCATTAAGCATCAATTCTCATAAAATTGCAAGTGGTATATTCAATTCGTATATGTCTATCCTATACACAAGCAAACTACTCAATCTTATGAATAATTAACTTGACATATGTCACCATATAGGTATATTCCTATCAATCTCATCCCTAAGAAGAATAAACTTTCACATATCATCATATTCATATCCAACTCTAGAATTCATCTTCTAATTTCATCCAGGTTATATCACAATAATTGTTTGATAGACAATAATCAATAAACACAAAATATGATAAACGATCCAAATATGATCAATAATAATCAAAACGAAAATAAATCAATTTATGTTAATCATTGGGTTTAATTACAATCTCAATAAAAAGTTAAGTCATAGCATAGGAATAAAATGCGAAACCCCAGATCTTATGAATAAAGATTTAATTTTTTCGAAATATTTTTTTAAATATTATGGTGTGAATTTGAGATAATGTTATAGTTGTGGGTAGTATTTATAAATTTTGCAAAGTATGCAAGCTGTTGTATTATATTTGATTGGTCGGGGAATATTATTTTTGTCGGGGAATATTCGTAGGCACAATTATTGGTGGACCCCACAACGGAATTATTGTCGGATTGAGAAAACGACAAAAATATTTTATTAAAAATAACGACGGAAGTTTTACCGTTGATACTGTTGAACTACTCGGTAGTAAAAGTACAGTAATATGTGTGGTTGCATAGTAGCACACGATATTGATTATTAATACTTATGTGAGAAGTCACTCAGTTTGATTCAATTATTGTCAATTAATAATATGAATTATTTAGCGATAATGAAGTTTTGCTTTATTCGTATTATTAACGTAATAAAACAAAAACATCTTTTTATATAAAACAGAATACTTTATTAAAGTTATTCTATAAATAGAATATATTATATTTTATTTAAAAAAATTTTCTTTAAATATGGACCATCAGATTAAAGTAAATCAATCTGGACAGTTCATGGATTAGTTACTATGCATTCTATTTTCCTATAAATAGAAGCTCAATCCTTCATTATTTTCTTACGAATTCACTAAACTCTAGAGAGAGAAACTATAAAGAGAAAGAAGAAAAGTATCCTGCTACTTAACTACTTCTTTATTTCAGTTCTTCTTTAAAACGGTAAGGGATATTATTTGTTGTGCCCGTAAGGGGTGTGTGACGACCCCAAAATAGGTCCATTCCACCCAACCTATTCTGAGTCGTCAAATACATGGTACAGAAAACAACTACAACTTTATTACAACAATTGTCGTGCAAAATACAACAACACATATGCTGTGAGTTTGGATACAAATATATACCAAATGTGACTCATGTTCCAACCGTGGACATCACCTCACAATAACACCTTACATAAAGGTATAGTCAAAAACTGTTTTAGAAATTAGAATCTTTGGGAAGTGCTCAAGGAAACCTTCGTACATGGGAGGCCACGCGTCTAGGTTATGATAGATATCATATGGCCACAGAATTATCCTTGGTTGACCCAATAGACCCCAAAGAAAAACGAGAAGATTACTATCATATTCTTCCCAATGGTGAGTCTTCTCTTGACTTATCATTATCTCCACTGTCTCTAATTGAGAATTATACTTCAAACAAACACCAAGATTATATAGGTAGTGCCCATAGATATACTCAGCAAGTGGATGAGCACAACCCTGTTCTATGATGACACGAGGTTGTATGTCATTAGACATCTTGTATGATAGTGACAAAACACCCTTCCAACGTTGGGTTCGCCTCTGTGACGCCCCCAAAATTAGGTATACGTCACCCATCTTGGGTCGCCACTTACATGGTACATAAATCCAAATACAACTTACTAATACAACTGTCGTGTACAAAACGACAAAACATAAACTGTGAGTTTGAATACAAATATTGTCTTCTAGAGAGTATTCATACTCAAAAAGAGTCCTCATTACAATTATTATCACACTATTACATAGAATAGTGAGGACTACTAATTCTATCATCTAGGACCATCACTCTGTTTCCCGACTAGTCCCAGCTACGTTCTCATTTCTGAAGAGAACAGTGAAAGAAAGGGTGAGCTCAACTAGCCCAGTAAGAAATATTATGACTAAGATAATGTAGAATAAATTATCATTAGTCTTCAACAATGTTAAACTGATAAAATACAATAGACATCAAGTTTAACTGCAGCGGAACAAGCAATCCATTAAAAGAGTCAAGTAGAGAATAAAATCTACTATCTTTTATGATTTAAAAGGTTTTCATCACTGTTATCGCTGAGACTCAGCTTAATAAATAATCCACATCATCGAATCACCCCTGCACTACGGCCAAGGATATTCTTTAGTATCACGACCACGAATTATCCATGCACTACGGCTAAAGATAATCATGTTTTCATCAACGGTCCTGATCATACCATAAAACAATTCATCTCTGCACTACGGCCAAAGAGAATCCATAGCCATAATCATACCAAAAACTGTCCATCAAGGCACTACAGGCCAATGAGGACTTTTTCCACATCATTTGTAATATTACGGTCATGATTACACCGATTAATCTCTGGTCATAATCATACCAAGTCCATCTATGCACTACAGGCCATAGATGACTTTCAACACAAATATAAACATGAGGCTGATGACAATGATTTAAGAATTCAATAAAACAAGTTCAAGAATTAATTTATCCAGGAATTAACAACGTCCAAATTGTCAATATGATACTGCTTTGTGGAGTAAAATTCAAGAATTCTTAGAAGAATATTTTCATGAAAAGATACTAGATGAAGCGCAAATATCAAAGATATTTCACTAATTTCATGGAGTATAGAAGTCAAAGTTTTAACCAACTGAGTATAATAAAGAATGGAATAACAAAAGAAATCACCATGCATGCGATAGACCGCACAGACAGGTTATTCCAACAGAATAATAAATAATGGAACCAGGTCCGGCGTAAACGTACAGACAGGATATTCCGACAGAATAATAAATAATGGAACCAGGTCCGGCGTAAACGCACAGACAGGATATTCCGACAGAATAATAAATAATGGAACCAGGTCCGGTGTAAAACACACAGACAAGATGTTCCAACAGAATAATAACAAGACGGAACCAGGTCCGGTGTAAAACACACAGACAGGATGTTCCAACAGAATAATAATAAAAACGGAACCAGGTCCGCTGTAAAACACACAGACAGGATGTTCCAACAGAATAATAGAAGAATGTCACCAAGTATAGGGTAGACCGCGTATACAGGTTATTCCAACAGAATAATAAATAATGGAATAACAGAAGTTCTCTTCATGAATACAAAAGAAATAATACCCCTTACCGTAAAAGAAACTGGATATAAGAGTAGGGAAGTAGCAGAATACTTTTCTATAGTTTCTCTATAATTTCTCTCTTTGGAGTTTCAGTGAATTTGTAAGAAATAATGAAGGAATGAGCTTCTATTTATAGGAGAATAGAAATGCACTATTCATGGATGAAATAATTTTACAAAATTATTTTTCAATCAACTAACAATTAAGTCAATCATCTAACCAATAAAATCACACCAAAAATTAAAATATAATACATATATATAAACACATGTTTTCATATTATATAAATCAATATTATATATACACCACTTAATTTTTCTCCCCCATAACCAACATCAATCCCCTACCCACCAATAATCAAATTCACTACACTCTTACACATCACTATCACACTACCACTTTTCCACCATTTTCCACTCACATACATCACTTTCACTCTTCCTTTTCTCCCACCACTCTCCACTAACAAATATTATATTATATATATACACACACATCACAATCTTATATATATAAACTCCTTCCCCATACGTAACTCTCTCCCACCCCCATTTCTAAAATCAGTTTTTCAACACATATGGGCCCTACATATGGCCCCCACATGTGGGTCCCACCTTTAAATAAATTCTACCGATTATTTTGAAAAATAGGTAAATGGGAGTCTATAAAATAAGCAAAATTGAGTAACTTCTCACATAAGCATCAATAATCAATACCGTGTGCTACTATGCAACCACGCGTATTACTGTACTTTTACTACCAAGTAGTTCAACAGTATTAACGGTAAAACTTTCGCAGTTATTTTCATAAAAATATTTTTGTCGTTTTTCTCAATCCGACAATAATTCCGTTGTGGGGTCCACCAATGATTGTGTCATCGTACGAATATTCCCCGACACAAAGAATATTCCCTGACCAATCGAATATAATATGACAACTTGCATACTTTACAAAATTTATAAATACTACCCACAACTATAACATTATCTCAAATCCACACCATAATATTAAAAAAAATATTTCGAGAAAATTAAATATTTATTCATAAAATCTGGGGTCTCACAATCTCCCCTCCTTATGAAATTTTGCCCCCGAAATTTACGTGTGTGCCTGGTATGCCGAACAGGTGAGGATACCTTGACTTCGAACTCTTCAGGTATAACCTTTGAGCGTTGAATATGATCCTTCTTATCCAAGATGTTAACACGTATCTCCTCATACGTTAAATCTTCTGTTATCTCGTCCGGTTCTAAATTAATAATATGGTTCGGGTCGTCCACATTTTTACGTAAAAAAAAACGTTCTGAACACGCAACATACTTGGCGGTAAAACGAGTTTATAAGCCACAGTTCCTACTTCATCGAGGATTTCAAATGGGCCAATTAAATCGAGAGTTGAGATTTCCTCTCTTCGTCGATTCTTGCTTTTAGAATAACGCCCTCTTGAACCTTCTTCTTCACATTTATCAGCTCTGAGTATGTAGCTTGAGCGGCTTTAACTTTATCGATTAAAATCGATTCTAATCATATATTCGTTATCTTCACGTGGGTTAGTTTATTCGCACTTGTAACCGCATACGATCTTCTACTCAACGCATCAGCTACCACGTTCGCTTTTCCACGATGGTATGGTATGATCATAATCTTTAACAGCTCGAGCCAACGTCTTTGGCGCATGTTACGTTCGCTTTAATTGAATAAATATTTGAGGGTTTAAGAAATGGGTTTTGTACTGGGGTCAATACAAAATTCGATTTCACGCTCTAGGGGTAAGCTAAGAAGTCTTCAAGAATGCGTCGGGAAATTTATTAACAATAGAAATATCATTCAAAACTGTGACTTCTCATCCAAGACTTGGATATCACGTCACATTGATACTTATCAACTTGCCATCGCCATTCACGACGTCGCCTACAGAAAGTCTGGCTTCGGTGCATTCCACTCAAGGTAGTCAACAACGAAAGGACCGGGGCTCTTTACTTATGGCTTGATATGACCATGATTGACTTTAGTGATTTGGTTGCTTGAATTCGCATAATAGGTTGGTTAGGAATATGAAAGCTAAAAACCTTACGAAAAGCATGACGAGTAGTTAACCAATCGATTCCTAAAATCGCATCAAAGGCAAGTATTTCAAAGAGATAAGATTGACAGGTAACGTGAAAGTGTTGATTTGAACAAGATTTATAAATAGTAGAGGTAACGAAGGTTTCTACTATCGAAGTTTTAACCAATAAGTCAAAGTCTATTTTCTTCGAAGTCAAATTTAAACGTTGAGCGCAAGCAAGAGAGATAAAAGAATGGGTAGAACCGGTATCTAATAAGGTATAGACTTCGCAAGAATTTATAATTAACTAACCCATGATAACTTCGTTCAATTCCTCGTTAGGGTAATTCAAAACTCGATGCTGGATTTTCCCAATTGCTGTCGAAAAATTACATATCATCTATTTTAGCTTTCTTAGATCGGACTTCTCTTTCCACAATATCAACGCGTCGTGCGGCTTTTACCCATGCATCTTTCATTCTCACTCGTTCAGTTATTTCTTCTTTCAGCTGCTCCTTGACATTTGAATTCTCAGATTCCAGCTTTAATATCATATACTCTGCCAAAGAGTGCTTCTGTTCACCCATCGCACATCGGGTAATACAATTTTGAATTGTTGCATCCCTTTGTTCTACGACCGCCTGTCGTTCTTCAGCCTGCTCTTCTAACTCATGAATACGATTTTGTAATTCTACATTTTGATCAATAAGTTCTTCTAATAAATCAACCTCAGCTTCCTATTCTTCCTCACTCTCAGTTGCTACCTTTGCGACTAGCTTGAGTGCAACTTTTAATTCCTCAATCACCACATGGATATCTCTAATCACATTAACCTGGTTGGTGATTAGAGGTGTCTCCACGTTCTCATGTGCTTCATTGTTTATCTCAACATTTTCGGATGTCATTTGCAAATACTGTCACAAAACAAAGGTTAATTGACATGTAACATATTATCCCTATATTCTGACCGACCAATTAAATACAAAATAAACTTAGGTAGGTCATACTAGCGAAGGAATTCTCCGTCTCTCCCCTCCTAGTTCTATTCTCACATCCTAGCCAGGGATCATATCCCTAAGCTCTGATACCAACTGTAACTCTCATGGTGCTTCAACCACAGCACCTCACAATGTTACCTATCAGTTTGCCACCACAGAACGGCGTCCCCTACGGAGAGTCTGGCTTCGGTGCATCCCCCATCAATAGGAAGTCACCAGCGAGAGGCTCGGGGCTCTTTACTTATAGCTTTGATACCAACTGTGACGCACCCAAAATTAGGTATACGTCACCCATCTTGGGTCGCCACTTACATGGTACATAAATCCAAATACAACTTACTAATACAACTGTCGTGTACAAAACGACAAAACATAAACTGTGAGTTTGAATACAAATATTGTCTTCTAGAGAGTATTCATACTCAAAAAGAGTCCTCATTACAATTATTATCACACTATTACATAGAATAGTGAGGACTACTAATTCTATCATCTAGGACCATCACTCTGTTTCCCGACTAGTCCCAGCTACGTTCTCATTTCCTGAAGAGAACAGTGAAAGAAAGGGTGAGCTCAACTAGCCCAGTAAGAAATATTATGACTAAGATAATGTAGAATAAATTATCATTAGTCTTCAACAATGTTAAACTGATAAAATACAATAGACATCAAGTTTAACTGCAGCGGAACAAGCAATCCATTAAAAGAGTCAAGTAGAGAATAAAATCTACTATCTTTTATGATTTAAAAGGTTTTCATCACTGTTATCGTTGAGACTCAGCTTAATAAATAATCCACATCATCGAATCACCCCTGCACTACGGCCAAGGATATTCTTTAGTATCACGACCACGAATTATCCATGCACTACGGCTAAAGATAATCATGTTTTCATCAACGGTCCTGATCATACCATAAAACAATTCATCTCTGCACTACGGCCAAAGAGAATCCATAGCCATAATCATACCAAAAACTGTCCATCAAGGCACTACAGGCCAATGAGGACTTTTTCCACATCATTTGTAATATTACGGTCATGATTACACCGATTAATCTCTGGTCATAATCATACCAAGTCCATCTATGCACTACAGGCCATAGATGACTTTCAACACAAATATAAACATGAGGCTGATGACAATGATTTAAGAATTCAATAAAACAAGTTCAAGAATTAATTTATCCAGGAATTAACAACGTCCAAATTGTCAATATGATACTGCTTTGTGGAGTAAAATTCAAGAATTCTTAGAAGAATATTTTCATGAAAAGATACTAGATGAAGCGCAAATATCAAAGATATTTCACTAATTTCATGGAGTATAGAAGTCAAAGTTTTAACCAACTGAGTATAATAAAGAATGGAATAACAAAAGAAATCACCATGCATGCGATAGACCGCACAGACAGGTTATTCCAACAGAATAATAAATAATGGAACCAGGTCCGGCGTAAACGTACAGACAGGATATTCCGACAGAATAATAAATAATGGAACCAGGTCCGGCGTAAACGCACAGACAGGATATTCCGACAGAATAATAAATAATGGAACCAGGTCCGGTGTAAAACACACAGACAAGATGTTCCAACAGAATAATAACAAGACGGAACCAGGTCCGGTGTAAAACACACAGACAGGATGTTCCAACAGAATAATAATAAAAACGGAACCAGGTCCGCTGTAAAACACACAGACAGGATGTTCCAACAGAATAATAGAAGAATGTCACCAAGTATAGGGTAGACCGCGTATACAGGTTATTCCAACAGAATAATAAATAATGGAATAACAGAAGTTCTCTTCATGAATACAAAAGAAATAATACCCCTTACCGTAAAAGAAACTGGATATAAGAGTAGGGAAGTAGCAGAATACTTTTCTATAGTTTCTCTATAATTTCTCTCTTTGGAGTTTCAGTGAATTTGTAAGAAATAATGAAGGAATGGGCTTCTATTTATAGGAGAATAGAAAGGCACTATTCATGGATGAAATAATTTTACAAAATTATTTTTCAATCAACTAACAATTAAGTCAATCATCTAACCAATAAAATCACAACAAAAATTAAAATATAATACATATATATAAACACATGTTTTCATATTATATAAATCAATATTATATATACACCACTTAATTTTTCTCCCCCATAACCAACATCAATCCCCCACCCACCAATAATCAAATTCACTACACTCTTACACATCACTATCACACTACCACTTTTCCACCATTTTCCACTCACATACATCACTTTCACTCTTCCTTTTCTCCCACCACTCTCCACTAACAAATATTATATTATATATATACACACACATCACAATCTTATATATATAAACTCCTTCCCCATACGTAACTCTCTCCCACCCCCATTTCTAAAATCAGTTTTTCAACACATATGGGCCCTACATATGGCCCCCACATGTGGGCCCCACCTTTAAATAAATTCTACCGATTATTTTGAAAAATAGGTAAATGGGAGTCTATAAAATAAGCAAAATTGAGTAACTTCTCACATAAGCATCAATAATCAATACCGTGTGCTACTATGCAACCACGCGTATTACTGTACTTTTACTACCAAGTAGTTCAACAGTATTAACGGTAAAACTTTCGCAGTTATTTTCATAAAAATATTTTTGTCGTTTTTCTCAATCCGATAATAATTCCGTTGTGGGGTCCACCAATGATTGTGTCATCGTACGAATATTCCCCGACACAAAGAATATTCCCTGACCAATCGAATATAATATGACAACTTGCATACTTTACAAAATTTATAAATACTACCCACAACTATAACATTATCTCAAATCCACACCATAATATTAAAAAAAATATTTCGAGAAAATTAAATATTTATTCATAAAATCTGGGGTCTCACAGCCTCACCCTATTTTCTTCACCAAATATAACTACTAAATGAAGACCACCGTTCTATTCCCTTGTTACCACCGCTCGACCCAGCTACACTCTTATTACCTGAAAGGAATTGTGAAGCAAAAGGGTGAGCACAACTAGCTCAGTAAAAAATATCATGACTAAAGATAATTAAATTATCAATAGCCTTCATCAATAATAAATCAGAGATTTATAACATATGGTAAATGATAAAAATTTCAACCATAGTTGCAGCGGAACGAGCAATCCATTAGAAGAGTCAAATAGACTATAAAGTCTATTATCTTCTCCATGTTAAAAATCCACCAACAATGTTTTATCCCTGTAACATCAATCAACAATTCTGGTCCACAATCATATGAATAACTTATAATCATAACTGTAGTTCTAAATTTCTCTTCTCATCCAGGACGATGATAATTTTCATCACCTATCTTTACCTGAAACATCAAAGATCATGGTTACACCAAATCACATTTCCTGTTCATAATCATACTAATAACTTCATCTTTGCACTACGTCCAAAGATATTCATTTGTATCACCAGTTGGTCATGTTTATCTCAACATCTGTTCATCTTTGCACTACTGGCCAAAGATATTAACAACATGTCATCTTTGCACTACAGGCCAAAGATATTCATCAACAATTCATCTTTGCACTACAGGCCAAAGATATTCATCAATATTTCATCTTTGCACTACAAGCCAAAGATATGAATATCTCAAAGAAATATATAATCATTTCAGAATTTATATAAACAATAATTATAACCATGTTGATCAATTCACCTTTGCACTTAAGCTAAAGATATTCACTTATAAATTCAATGGTCATGATCATACCAGTCACAATTCAACTTTGCACTACAGGCCAAAGAGAACCCTAGTCATGATCATACCAATAATCTACCCATCTTTACACTCTAGTGAAAGAGAATTTCAACATCAGGGTTATAAAAATGTTATATATGATAATAAAATCAATATAATCAATACATAGTTTTAATCTCAAGAGTAATATTCGTAACTCATGAATAGTAACCCCGACACAAAAGATAGAAATTCTACAATAAAATTCATACCAATATTTCGGTATAATGATATTGAAAGAATAACATTACTTAAATTTATAAATAATTTATTTTAATTGTTTACACTTTACTAATTAATGCATTTAATCATCATAAAATGCCAACTCTTACAATTTCATCATCAATAACCAAAACCCTCATCAAAAATCTGCATATACCTCATATAGGATTCTCAAGCCATAAAATCCTATTTTCCAATTTTCTTTCTTCACAAAACATATTTAATTCATTTACTCATAACTAGACCATTTTCATGAAAAATACCAAATCAGTTCCAAAAATATTTCTTTTCTGGGATTTAGCATAATATAGTCCCATAGTGAACATATATTTTTCTCAGAATTTTTAAAAGTCATTTACTATTTTTCATATGGCCAAAATAGCCGAATATTTAGACATTTATCAAAAATTGTACTTTTGTCTAAAAATTCTGAAATTTACAGAGTATACTTCTATCATATACATGTACCCCCAATAAAAATTTCATCAATTTTGGAGTTAACCACAAGGAATTATAAGCTGTTACTTCTAAAATAGTCTTTTCTCATAAAATTCATAACTCTCAATCTATACATCCAAAAATCACCATTTTTGGACACAATCAAAAAAACTCATCAAAATATCATTTCAAATTTTTCCAGAATTTTTGAAGATCAGAAAAATTACGAAACTGAAAATCATAACAACCCTTAAAATCCCTTAATATCCCTTACTATCCCTTACTATCCCTTACCTCAAAAGAGTAGCACTTCTGGCTGGATATCGGATATGATGCTGAAGGAAACTTGCACTGATGAATAGCAACTCACCAAGTATCTAAAAACTCACAAAATATACTTCATAATATAGAGAGAGAAAGAGAGAAAGCTTATGTTTTTGGTGTGATTTTCAATTCTAACTTAGCCCTCTATTTATAGGAAAATTTTGGTAGGTTTGACCTGCAACCTGATGGCTTTACCTGCTACTATTCCCACCCACCACATTTGAAATATAATTCAGCACATTTCTTCACCAACCAAAAGTGGGGCCCATCAATTCTAGAATTTTCTACCAAAATGATAAACTCCGAAAATTCAACAATTTCTGAACCAGTCATCTCGTAAAATTCATAATAAATCATACGTTCATTTTTAACGGTTCAAAATTTGTGGACATATACTCAACTTATATATGTATAACATATCCAAAAATTACCACGATCCAACGGTCGGATTAAAAATTATAACCCCCGTAAAATATCTCAAAAATCCTGATTTTTAATACCTCCATTCCGACAAAAATACTGATAAAAACCTCAACATTAACTCCTTCATTTTTAACCACAAAAATATATCCCTCATTTATATCCACATAAAATAAATATTTTCTTATCATATAAATCAATAATTAATTATTCACAAATAATATTACAGAATCACATTTATGACAACCAGGCCGTTCCCAGGAAAGAGGGGGCTTTCCAATAAGAATTTCTCCTTACTGGCGCGCAATTAGATGACCAAACCTCTCCTTAGACAGAACTTTCTAGACATTGACAATAATGTTATCTAATAATATTATTCAAATAATATGAATTATTGATCTGATAAAGGAAAATACTGTGCAGCAACAATTATTGAAATAACAATAATATAAAATATCAACGCAACAATTATTGAATCAATAAAATATTGAACAGTAACTACTGTAACAATTATTGAGTAGTGCCTTCTTACGTAAGAATCAATAATTTCAAAAATACTATGCAATACCGTGTGCTACTGTGCAATAACGCGTATTACTGTATTTTAACCACCGGGTATTCCAACAGTGTTAACGGTAACAACTACGCCGTTATTTGTAAAAACTCAAATTTGTCGTTTTCCTTCACCCGACAGTTATTCGTTATGAGGCCCACAAATAGCTGCGCCGTCGTATGAATATTCTCCGACAGAAAGAATATTCCACGATCAAACGAATATTCCCCGACAACAATGATTATTTTATAACCACTTGCTTATTTTAAAAAAAAATTCATATTTCACCCATAACTTTAAACTTTTATCAATTTAACCATTTACTGAATAGTAATTATAAGAAAAATTGAATACTTTTATTTCATAAAATTCGGGGTCTTACAGGGTGTTATTTCTTTTGTATTCATGAAGAGAACTTCTGTTATTCTATTTCTTATTATTCTGTTGGAATAACCTGTATACGCGGGCTACCCTATACTTGATGTCATTCTTCTATTATTCTGTCTTTATTATTTTGTTGGAATATCCTGTCTGTGTATTTTACACCGGATCTGATTTCGTCTTAATTATTCTGTTGGAACATCCTGTCGGTGTGAATTTCACCTGACCTGGTTCCGTTATTATTATTCTGTTGGAATAACCTATCTATGCGAAGTACCACATGCATGGTGATTTCTTTTGTTATTCCATTCTTTATTATACTCAGTTGGTTAAAGTTTTGACTTCTATACTCCATGAAATTAGTAGAATATCCTTGATATTTGCGTTTCATCCAGTATCTTTTCATGAAAATATTCTTCTGAGCATTCTTGAATTTTACTCTACACAAAAGTATCACGTTGACAATTTGAACGTTATTGGTTCCTGGACAAATTAATTCTTGAACTTGTTTTTATTGAATTCTTATATCATTGTCATCATCCTCATGTTTATATTATGTTGAAAGTCATCTGTGGCCTGTAGTGCATAGATGAACTTTGTATGATTATGACCAGGGATTATTCAGTGTAATCATGACCGTAATATTACAAATGATGTGAAAAAAGTCATCATTGGCCCGTAGTGCATTGATGAACAGTTTTTGGTATGATTATGGCTATGGATTCACTTTGGCCGTAGTGCAAAGATGAATTATTTTATGGCATGATCAGGACTGTTGATGAAAATATGATTATCTTTAGCCGTAGTGCATGGATAATTCATGGTCGTGATACTAAAGAATATCCTTGGCCGTAGTGCAGGAGTGATTCGATGATGTGGATTTATTTATTAAGCTGAGTCCCAGCGGCAAAAGTCATGAAAAACCTTTTAAATCATAAAAGATAGTAGATTTTATTCTCTACTTGACTCTTTTAATAGATTGTTGATTCCGCTGTAGTTAAACTTGATGTCTATTGTATTTTATCAGTTTAACATTGTTGAAGACTAATGATAATTTATTCTGCATTATCTTAGTCATAATATTTCTTACTGGGCTAGTTGAGCTCACCCTTTCTTTCACTGTTCTCTTCAAGAAATGAGAACGTAGCTGGGACTAGTCGGGGAACAGAGTAGTGGTCATAGATGATAGCATTAGTAGTCCTCACTATTCTATGTAATAGTGTGCTAATAATTGTAATGAGGACTCCTTTTGAGTATGGATACTCTCTAGAAGACAATATTTGTATTCAAACTCACAGTTTATGTTTTGTCATATTGTACACGACAGTTGTATTATTAAGTTGTATTTGAATTCTGTACCATGTATCTGGCGACTCAAGATGGGTGATGTATACCAATTTTGGGGGCGTCACATAAAACATCAAAAATAAACCAAGTAACATCTTAGATTAGAAAAATAAATGAAGAGGAAAGAAACCAAAAATTGTGTCACGCAACCTCGCTTTCTAATTCTACCTTCAATCCTCGCACCCTTTCTTGCTCCTTGAAATCTGATGAGAAACCTTACCTTTAATGGTGTTAAGTTAGATGTTGGATTGTTAGCTCCTCCAATTATCAACCTTGATTATATATTTATAAGCACTAATCCTTGGCTTAATAGAATTTGCATCAATTTGGAACTCAAAAAGCAATCCCAAGCCAATTAGTTAAGACATCCCGAGTCAAGCAGGAAAGCAAAACAGATCAGCCACGCAAGCCCAACACTCTGCCCCCAGCGCAGCTGCACTGGGCATTTTGATTTGCTTAATTTTTATTTGGATTAATTACATATTTTAGTACATTTTTAGAAATAATTACAATAATGGTGCATAGATAAAATAATTACAAAAGTAATACATTTTTTCATATTTATTTACAAAATTAATACATTTGGATATCCTTTAATTGTGACCCACGATTATCTCCTTATATCTCGCAAACGAAGTAAAACTCCCACACATATTAAGTCTCAGCTTCACATCGCTCGCAAACGGTATGGCTCCTCTGTGATCGCCACCGGCTATGGGGAGGAAAATTATCTTTCAGTTTCCAGCGCAAAAGTTCAACCAATGGCCTCACTCTATTAAAAGACTCTCTCGTAATGCCTGAAGATGCTGTTGAGCCCCCATTAGTTCAAAAACATAGAACCCTGCTCCTCTTTCTGAAACACGGCAGGCTCATACACCAAAAGATTAAAAGATCATATAGTTTGGTTTTGTGGGTCGTCGGTCGCCTGATTCTGACGGCATTTGTATAGTGTTTTGTGTGGCCCTCTTGGTGTTTGATAAAATGTAGAAAAAGTGTATTTGGGAAGAGAGAAAGGTGATGAGATGCAGAGGGGAAAATGAAGTGTTGTGATAGCTTTTTGGGGCGTATTGGTGGGAATTTTAGGGAGGAAGACAGGAAGTTGGAGAGAGAAAAAGTGAGATTCTAGAAACATAACAGCTTCTTAGTTCTGGGGCTTATTTGCAAAAAGCAAGCAGGCTTTGAAAAGAGATTGGTAACCAAACCTTCATACCAAGGTTACCAAACCACTTCCATACATGCAGTTTTTTCATAGTACAGTTGGTAACCAAACCTTCATACCAAGGTAACCAAACCATCATACCAAGGTAACCAATCCACCTCCACACCTTCAGTTTTTTTATAGTGCAGTTGGTAACCAAACCTTCACACCAAGGTAACCAAACATTCATACCAATGTAATAAAACCTTCATACCAAGGTAACCAATCCACATCCACACCTGTAGTTTTTTCATAGTACAGTTGGTAGCCAAACATTCATACCAAGGTAACCAATTCAGTGTTATTAGGTTACCAATTTATTTTGAATGTGATGCAGTTGGTAGCCAAACCTTCATGCAGTGGGTAACCAAACCTTCATACCAAGGTAACCAATTCAGTTTTATTAAGTTACCAATTTATTTTGAATGTGGTGCAGTTGGTAGTCAAACCTTCATGCAGTTGGTTGCCAAACTTTCAAACCAAGGTAACCAATTCATACTGCAGGTGTGGAGGTAGAGTGGTTACCTTGGTTTAAAGGTTTGGTTACCTTGGTATAAAAGTTTGGTTACCTTGGTACGAAGGTTTGGTTATCAACATTACATTACACATCACTCTCTTATCTCTTTCTCTTTTTGTAGGGTGAATATTCTTCTTCTTCTCATTGGTGTTTTGGACAACGGAGATTCTCGGCGGAGTAGAAGAGGAGAGGGCTACTGTGAGGGAGATCAAGATTTGAATTTGAATTATTATTTTGAATTTGAATTTCTTTTTGTTGTTAGATCCCAGATATTTGAATTTGAATTATTAGTTATAGCAGTTATTTCTCCATGATTTTAGGTTTTCTTATTAATATGAATTGCGTTATTTTTGTAATTATTTTGTGTATGTATTGTTTTTGTAAATACTTTCTAATTGTTGTATATTAGTGTTAAGGACCCTTTTTATTTTATGCTGGAACTTGTTAACTTTTTTCCTATTAGATAACGACTGAATCTCGACTTGCGATCTTTATTAAAGTTGTATCCCAAGAAGTGTAAATGAATTTAGGCTTTTGAATCATCTAATTTGGACTTCAAAAATTTAAGTTATGACCCATTTAAGCTTACTGGTGCGAACAAGAATCTAATCCAAGCAGGGTTCGGATCAGCTTACTTAGAAATAATATTTGGAGGCCCAAACGAACTCGAATTTTTTCAAATCAGACATTTATGAAAAGCTTGAGACGTCCTCTAAAACTTCATGAAGACCACTACTTTCTCATTCAAAAACTTTAACACCATCCAAACCTCCATTAAAGCTTCAGAGGTCGAATCTGTCCAAAACTGAAAATTGCAATATATTCAAATTTAACTAAAATGCCACCATATAAATCCAATTTAACTAAAATGCTACAAAATAGCTTCCAAATTCATTTCCTACATAAAAGCATAAAAATACATAAAAAGGAACGAAAAATACTTGAAAACTCATAAATCATCAAGTCAAAAGTACTCAATTTATAAATATAAAAATCACTCATCAAATACCTCCAAACTTAAATCTTCGTTTATCCTCAATCAAAACAAAAAGAGCAAAACTAAAACAACTAACTAACTACTAACTAGAGCAATGAATCAATACGAATTTGAATAATGACCTCAAAGGTTTTATTAAAACAATAACACAAGCAAATTTTTCAAGAACGTATAAAACCTAGAATCTCGACATATTCATCAATTCCACAACTACTCATGATCATTTACGTGCGTGTTTGCATCAAAATGTTCAAACTAGCTAGTAATAACTCAGATAAGATATTCAATCAAGTAATTCATTAAAGATTTCAAATCAAATCTATGAACTAATTTTCACATTAATCTTCACTAATTAAGACAAAACATAAATTTAGAGGATAAAAAAGGATATTTAAACATTTAAGCACACCTGAATTATAAAGACCGAGAATTTTATACGATTATATATAGATATTTTTATGAATAATTTATTATTATTATTATTATTTATTTATTTACTTTAAGAATATGAGTAAATATGTGATGTGACTTAAGTGGGTTAGTTAATTAATTTATTTTAATTTAACTAAGATGAATACTTAATCAATTTGATTAAGGAAGAGTAAGATAAGTTATGTTGAAAATTAACATAGCTTGAATGTTAACCTTGAATGGTAAATAAAAATATGTATAATAATTCATCAAGCCAATTAGGGCTAATTGAATTAGTAAATTAGTGGAACAAAAAGGAAAGCCAAGAAATAAGTATATTAAATTATTTAACAATATATTGAACACTTTGTGTCATATATTGAATATATGATTAAATGTAAAGAATAATTATTTATCAACGATGATAAATATGTTATGACTTATGTGGATTATATAGGTGATTAAATAAATATATATTATTTAAGTGTGTGTATATATTTATTTAGCATATGAAGAGAATTAAAAAGGAAAAGTTACATAACCTAATTATACATTAGGTATGAAAATTTAATAACCTAAGGGCACGGTATTAAAGAATATTAGTATTTCAAATATATATTAACCCTAAGGAATTTATTTTATACATCTCAATTAATTAATTTTATAACTTGATTAAAGCAAGTCTAATTATTTTATAAAATTAAATGTACATGGGTAATTATTTAAAATCTAAAATGAGTGGATTAAAAATATTAATTAAATAATTAGGGTAAGATAAAATTTAGGTATTAGACCATGCTATTTTTCATGGCCCAATCAAATTAAATAGAGAGCCCAGATGAATTATTAGATAGCCCAAACTTAGCCCAATTGAAGAGGGACTTTTTGGTCAGTTGATTAAGCAAATTAAACAATTAAATTAAAAGCAAAATTGGAGCAAGAAAGGGGGGAAGTACCCGGCTATAGCAAGAGAGAATTGAGCATGTGGGTTAATTTTTTTCAAAGTTAAAACCTACACTCAAACACATGTGTCACCTATCTAATTTAGCCACCTTATTTCTCCAATCTTGCAAGCAACTTAAAATGATAAGTGAGAGAGAGAAGAAGAGATGTATTGGGAGATAACATTTAGATATACAAAATATATCTACATTGTGACAACCCCAAAATAGGTCCATTCCATCCAACCTATTCTGAGTCGCCAAATACATGGTACAGAAAACAACTACAACTTTATTACAACAATTGTCGTGCAAAATATAACAACACATATGTTGTGAGTTTGGTTATAAATATATACCAAATGTGACTCATGTTCCAACCGTGGACATCACCTCACAATGACACCTTACATAAAGGTATAGTCAAAAACTGTTTTAGAAATTAGA
Organism: Panax notoginseng; assembly: GCA_016801055.1. NCBI lineage: Eukaryota > Viridiplantae > Streptophyta > Magnoliopsida > Apiales > Araliaceae > Panax > Panax notoginseng. The sequence continues at coordinate 77,959,821 of CM029013.1, forward strand.
ATCTTTGGGAAGTACTCAAGGAAACCTTCGTACATGGGAGGCCATGCGTCTAGGTTATGATAGATATCATATGGCCACAGAATTATCCTTGGTTGACCCAATAGACCCCAAAGAAAAACGAGAAGATTACTATCATATTCTTCCCAATGGTGAGTCTTCTCTTGACATATCATTATCTCTACTGTCTCTAATTGAGAATTATACTTCAAACAAACACCAAGATTATATAGGTAGTGCTCGTATATATACTCAACAAGTGGATGAGCACATCCATGTCTTATGATGACACGAGGTTGTATGCCGTTAGACATCTTGTATGATAGTGGCAAACCACCCTTTCAACGTTGGGTACACCTTACCCTATTGGATTCACCAAATAAAACTACTAAATAAACTTTTCTATACTGCTTCGGGAGAACATCCACAGCTAGAGACCACCGTTCTATTTCTACGTTACCCTCGCTCGACCCAGCTACACTCTTATTACCTTAAAGGAATTGTGAAGTAAAAGGGTGAGCACAACTAGCTCAGTAAAGAATATCATGACTAAAGATAATTAAATTATCAATAGCCTTCATCAGTAATAAATCAGAGATTTAGAACATATGGTAGATGATAAAAATTTCAACCATAGTTGCAGCGGAACGAGCAATCCATTAGAAGAGTCAAATAGACTATAAAGTCTATTATCTTCTCTATGTTAAAAATCCACCAACAATATTTTATCCCTGCAACATCACTCAACAGTTCCTTTCCACAATCATATGAATAATTCATGATCATAATTGTTATTCTAAATTTTTCTTCGCACCCACGACGAAGAATATTTTTATCACCTGTCTTTACCTAAAACATCAAAGATCATGGTTATACCAAATCACAGTTCCTGCTCATAATCATACTAATAAATTCATCTTTGCACTACGGCCAAAGATATTCAACAACAGTTCATCTTTACACTACAGGCCAAAGATATTCATCAACAGACCATCTTTGCACTACAGGCCAAAGATATTCATCAACAGACCATCTTTACACTACAGGCCAAAGATATTCCTCAATAGTTCATATATAATCATTTTAGAACTTATATAAACAATAATTATAACCATGTTGATCAATTCACCTTTGCACTTAAGCTTAAGATATTCAATTATAAATTCAATGGTCATGATCATACCAGTCACAATTCAACTTTGCACTACAGGCCAAAGAGAACCCTAGTCATGATCATACCAATAATCTACCCATCTTTACACTCCAGTGAAAGAGAATTTCAACATCATGGTTATAAAAATGTTATATATGATAATAAAATCAATATAATCAATACATATAGATTTAATCTCAAGAATAATATTCATAAACAAACTATAATTTGGTTAGAAAAAGAAACCAATTTTGTCGTGAATAGTAACTCGTGAATAGTAACTCGACACAAAAAGGTAAAAATTCCACAATAAAATCCATACCAATATTTCGGTATAATGATATTGAAAGAATAACATTTCTTAAATTTATAAACAATTTATTTTAATTGTTTACACTTTACTAAATAGTGCATTTAATCATTCTAAAATGCCAAACTCATAAGATTTTATCACCAATAATCAAAACCCTCATCAAAAATCTGTATATAACTAATATATGATTCTCAAGCCATAAAATCATATTTTCTAATTTTCTTACTTCACAAAACATATTTAATTCATTTACTCATAACTAGACTATTTTCATGAAAAATACCAAATCAGTTCCAAAAATATTTCTTTTCTGAGATTTAGCATAATATAGTCCCATAGTGAACATATATTTTTCTCAAAATTTTTAAAACTCATTTACTATTTTTCATATAGCCAAAACAGCCGAATATTTAGACATTTATCATAAATTGTACTTTTGTCCAAAAATTCTGAAATTTACAGAGTATACTTCTATCATATACATGTACTCCCAATAAAAATTTCATCAATTTTGGAGTTAACCACAAGGAATTATAAGCGGTTACTTTTAAAATAGTCTTTTCTCATAAAATTCATAACTCTCAATCTATACATCCAAAAATCACCATTTTTGGACACAATCAAGAAAACTCATCAAAATATCATTTCAAAATTTTCCAGAATTTTTGAAGGTTAGAAAAATTACGAAACTGAAAAACATAACCCTTAAAATCTCTTACTATCCCTTACCTAAAAAGTGCGGTATTTCTGACTGGAATGCAAAGCTGAAGGAAACTTGCACTGAATAGCAACTCTCAAAGTATCTAAATACTCACAAAATAAGCTTCATAATATAGAGAGAGAAAGAGAGAAAACTTATGTTTCTGGTGTGATTTTCAATTCTAACTTAGCCCTCTATTTATAGGAAAATGTTAGCACGCCGAAGCAGACTTAACCTGCAACCTGATGGCTTTACCTGCTACTATTCCCATCCACCACATTTTAATAAAAATCTCAGTACATTTCTTCACCAACCAAGAGTGGGGCCCACCAATTCTAGAATTTTCCACCAAAATGATTAACTCCGAAAATTCAACAATTTCTGAACCAGTCATCTCGTAAAATTCATAATAAATCATACGTTCATTTTTAACGGTTCAAAATTTGTGGACATATACTCAACTTATATATGTATAACATATCCAAAAATTACCACGATCCAACGGTCGGATTAAAAATTATAACCCTCGCAAAATATCTCAAAAACCCTAATTTGATTTTCAATACCTCCGTTCTGACAAAAATACAGATAAAACACCTCAACATTAATTCTTTCATTTATAACCACATAAATAAATCCATCATTTATATCCACATAAAATAAATATTTCCTTATCATATGAATCAATAATTAATTATTCACAATTAATATTACAGAATCACATTTATGACAACCATGCCGTTCCCAGGAAAGAGGGGGCTTTCCAATAAGAATTTCTCCTTACTGGCGCGCAATTAGGTGACCAAACATCTCCTTAGACAGAACTTTCTAGACATTGCCAATAATGCTATCTAATAATATTATTTAAATAATATGAATTATTGATCTGATAATGGAAAATACTGTGCAGCAACAATTATTGAAACAACAATAATATAAAATATCAACCAGCAATTATTGAATCAATAAAATAAAATATTGGACAGTAACTACTGTAACAATTATTGAGTAGTGCCTTCTTACGTAAGGATCAATAATTCCAAAAATACTGTGCAAAACCGTGTGCTACTATGCAACCACGCGTATTACTGTATTTTAACCACCGGGTATTCCAACAGTGTTAACGGTAACAACTACGCCGTTATTTATAAAAACTCAAATTTGTCATTTTCTTCATCCGACAGTTATTCTGTTATGGGGCCCACAAATGGATGCGCCGTCGTACGAATATTCCCCGACAGAAAGAATATTCCACGACCAAACGAATATTCCCCGACAACAATGAATATTTTATAACCACTTGTGTATTTTGAAAAAAAATTCATATATCACCCTTAACTTTAACATTTATCAATTTAACCATTTACTGAATAGTAATTATAAGAAAAATTGAATACTTTTATTTCATAAAATTCGGGGTCTTACATACATGTTTTACTAACACACAAAAACCCATTTCATTTCTCGTTCATCTCACTTCCTAAAATTGGCTAAACAAAACAAAAAAACAGAGAGAGAGGGAGAGATAGAGAGAGAATGCCATTTCGACAGCTACTAGAGTAGAAGAGAGAAGAGTTTTATTGCTACTCAATTTCATAACCAACCTTGGAAGTGGAAGAAAGGGTACACATAAAATGAAGGTATAAAAACCTTAATTAATTTTATGTAGTTTATTAGAGTTGTTTTAAAGCAAATTAACCATGAGTTTATATTCTTGAGCCTAAAAACCTTATATCTACATGTTAATAAGTGTTTTATGTTTAGATCTAATTATTTTGGGTATCAAAAGTTTGATCAAAAGAAAAGAAAAGAAAACTATATTTTAGGTTTGAGAAAAACCCTAACATTTTGTTACTTTGAAAATTCACCATTTAAAATCTACACCACCTATTTATGATCCGTAAAAGATGGGTGATAGATGTGTAAGTTAACTTTTAAACCCAAGTGGTATCACTCAAATTACAAGCCTTGGGAGCTATTTTGGTGAAAAAAAGTCCAAATTTTTCGAAAAGGGGAAATAGATTGTTTTGGAACATTCATCCCGGGGGCAATTTTGTCATTTTTATTTGCTTTACAAATTCTGGAAAATTTTGTTAGGATAATATGATAAGTTATCTAGATCCAGTCCAAAGATGGTAATTGTTGGATGTGTAGAATGAGAATTATGGATTTTACATGAAAGGACAATTTTAAAAGAGAGCTAAAATAACTTTTTGTGTGTAACTCCAAAACTTGTGAAATTTTTACTGAAGGTAGAGTATCATGGCAGGAGCATACTTTGAAAAGTTCAAAATTTTTGGACAAAGTTTTGAATTATGAAAAATGTTACAAGATCTGACTGTTTTGGTCATTTTAAAAATAGTAAATGAAATCCAAAAATTCCAAAACAATTATATGTTCATCCTGATACCATATACTGATATTTTCAGAAAATAAATATTTTTAGAGTTGATTTGGTATTTTTCATGTAAATGATTGAGTTATGAATAAATAAATAAAATAAGTAATGTGATGTTATAAAGGGTAAAAATGTACTTTTTTTACCAAAGGCCCTCGATATAAGGTAATCAGATTTTAAGAGGTTAGTTTGGTCATTTTTGATAAAATTTTATATTTATAGCATTTTAGGTTTATTAAATGAATGAATTAGTAAATGGTAAACAATTAGAATTAATTGTTTATTAGTTTAATAAATGATCAAAATATTAGTAAGAGCTTAATAATATTATTAATAATATTTGTTTAAGATATTATTAAATAATTAATAATATTTAGATTAAAATTGGATTAACATATTATTAAATGATTAATAATATTAGATTAAAGTTAAATTAAAATATTATTAAATAATTAATAATATTAAATAATGATTTAAAATATTATTAAACGATTAATAATATTAGATTAAAGTTAAATTAAAATATTATTAAATAACTAATAATATTAGATAATGATTTAAAATATTATTAAATAATTAATAATATTATATTAAAGTTATATTAAAATATTATTAAATGGTTAGTAATATTTATGAATGGTTAAGATATTAAATGTAACAACCCCAAAATAGGTCCATTCCATCCAACCTATTCTGAGTCGCCAAATACATGGTACAGAAAACAACTGTAACTTTATTACAACAATTGTCGTGTAAAATACAACAACACATATGCTGTGAGTTTGGATACAAATATATACCAAATATGACTCATGTTCCAACCGTGGACATCACCTCACAATGACACCTTACATAAAGGTATAGTCAAAAACTGTTTTAGAAATTAGAATATTTGGGAAGTGCTCAAGGAAACCTTCGTACATGGGAGGCCATGCGTCTAGGTTATGATAGATATCATATGGCCACAGAATTATTCTTGGTTGACCCAATAGACCCCAAAGAAAAATGAGAAGATTACTATCATATTCTTCCCAATGGTGAGTCTTCTCTTGACATATCATTATCTCTACTGTCTCTAATTGAGAATTATACTTCAAACAAATACCAAGATTATATAGGTAGTGCTCGTATATATACTCAGCAAGTGGATGAGCACATCCCTGTCTTATGATGACACGAGGTTGTATGTCGTTAGACATCTTGTATGATAGTGACAAACCACCCTTCCAACGTTGGGTACACCTTACCCTATTGGATTCACCAAATAAAACTACTAAATGAACTTTTCTATACTGCTTCGGGAGAACGTCCACAGCTAGAGACCATCGTTCTATTTCCCCGTTACCCTCGCTCGACCCAGCTACACTCTTATTACCTGAAAGGAATTGTGAAGCAAAAGGGTGAGCACAACTAGCTCAGTAAAGTATATCATGACTAAAGATAATTAAATTATCAATAGCCTTCATCAATAATAAATCAGAGATTTAGAACATATGGTAAATGATAAAAATTTCAACCATAGTTGCAGCGAGCAATCCATTAGAAGAGTCAAATAGACTATAAAGTCTATTATCTTCAACATTTTAAAAATCCATCAACAATGTTTTATCTCTGTAACATCAATCAACAATTCTGGTCCACAATCATATGAATAACTCATAATCATAACTGTAGTTCTAAATTCCTCTTCTCATCCAAGACAAAGATAATTTTTATCACCTATCTTTACCTGAAATATCAAAGATCATAGTTACACCAAATCACATTTCCTGTTCATAATCATACTAATAACTTCATCTTTACACTACGGCCAAAGATATTCATTTGTATCACCAGTTGGTCATGTTTATCTCAACATCTGTTCATCTTTGCACTACTGGCCAAAGATATTAACAACATGTCATCTTTGCACTACAGGCCAAAGATATTCATCAACAATTCATCTTTGCACTACAGGCCAAAGATATTCATCAATATTTCATCTTTGCACTACAGGCCAAAGATATTAATATCTCAAAGAAATATATAATCATTTCAGAATTTATATAAACAATAATTATAACCATGTTGATCAATTCACCTTTGCACTTAAGCTAAAGATATTTACTTATAAATTCAATGGTCATGATCATACAAATCAATGATTCAACTTTGCACTACTGACCAAAGATAACCCATAGTCATGATCATACCAAAAATCTACCCATCTTTATACTCAAGTCAAAGAGAAATATCATCATTAGGGTTATAAAAATGTTATATATAATAATAAAAATAATATGATCAACATCTAGTTTTAATCTCAAGAGTAATATTCGTAAATCAACTATAATTTGGTTAGAAAAAGAAACCAATTTTTATCGTGAATAGTAACTCGTGAATAGTAACTCATGAATAGTAACTCGTGAATAGTAACTCATAAATAGTAAACCCGACACAAAAAGGTAGAAATTCCACAATAAAATCCATACCAGTATTTCGGTATAATGATATTGAAAGAATAATATTTCTTAAGCTTATAAACAATTTATTTAAATTGTTTACACTTTACTAAATAATGCATTTAATCATTCTAAAATACCAAACTCATAAGATTTTATCACCAATAATCAAAACCCTTATCAAAAATCTGCATATACCTCATATAGGATTCTCAAGTCATAAAATCCTATTTTCCAATTTTCTTACTTCACAAAACATATTTAATTCATTTACTCATAACTAGACCATTTTCATAAAAAATACCAAATCAGTTCCAAAAATATTTCTTTTCTGGGATTTAGCATAATATAGTCCCATAGTGAACATATATTTTTCTCAGAATTTTTAAAAGTCATTTACTATTTTTCATATGGCCAAAACAGCCGAATATTTAGACATTTATCAAAAATTATACTTTTGTCCAAAAATTCTAAAATTTACAGAGTATACTTCTATCATATACATGTACTCCCAATAAAAATTTCATCAATTTTGGAGTTAACCACAAGGAATTATAAACGGTTACTTTTAAAATAGTCTTTTCTCATAAAATTCATAACTCTCAATCTATACATCCAAAAATCACCATTTTTGGACACAATCAAGAAAACTCATCAAAATATCATTTCAAATTTTTCTAGAATTTTTGAAAGTCAGAAAAATTACGAAACTGAAAAATATAACTACCCTTAAAATCCCTTACTATCCCTTACCTCAAAAGAGCAGTACTTCTGATCGGTATGCAATGTCGAAGGAAACTTGCACTGGATAGCAACTCTCAAAGTATGTAAATACTCACAAAATATGCTTCATAATATAGAGAGAGAAAGAGAGAAAGCTTATGTTTCTGGTGTGATTTTCAATTCTAACTTAGCCCTCTATTTATAGGAAAATTTTAGCAAACTTGACCTGCAACCTGATGGCTTTACCTGCTACTATTCCCACCCACCACATTTGAAATAAAATTCAGCACATTTCTTCACCAACCACAAGTGGGGCCCACCAATTCTAGAATTTTCCACCAAAATGATAAACTCCGAAAATTCAATAATTTCTGAACCAGTCATCTCGTAAAATTCATAATAAATCATACATTCATTTTTAACGGTTCAAAATTTGTGGGCATATACTCAACTTATATATGTATAACATATCCAAAAATTACCACGATCCAACGGTCGGATTAAAAATTATAACCCCCGCAAAATATCTCAAAAATCCTAATTTTTTAATACCTCCATTCCGACAAAAATACGGATAAAAACCTCAACATTAACTCCTTCATTTTTAACCACAAAAATATATTCCTCATTTATATCCACATAAAATAAATATTTCCTTATCATATGAATCAATAATTAATTATTCACAAATAATATTACAGAATCACATTTATGACAACCAGGCCGTTCCTAGGAAAGAGGGGGCTTTCCTATAATGATTTCTCCTTACTGGCGCGCAATTAGATGACCAAACCTCTTCTTAGACAGAACTTTCTAGACATTATCAATAATGCTATCTAATAATATTATTCAAATAATATGAATTATTGATCTGATAATGGAAAATACTGTGCAGCAACAATTATTGAAACAACAATAATATAAAATATCAACGCAACAATTATTGCATCAATAAAATAAAATATTGAACAGTAACTACTGTAACAATTATTGAGTACTGACTTCTTACGTAAGAATCAATAATTGGTGCAATACCGTGTGCTACTATATTTTAACCACTGGGTATTCCAACAGTATTAACAGTAACAACTACGCCGTTAATTATAAAAACTCAATTTTTGTCGTTATCTTCATCCGACAGTTATTCTGTTATGGGGCCCACAAATGTCTGCGCCGTCGTACGAATATTCCCCGACAGAAAGAATATTCCACGACCAAACGAATATTTTCCGACAACAATGATTATTTTATAACCACTTGTTTATTTTGAAAAATTTTCACATTTCACCCATAACTTTAACTTTTTATCAATTTAACCATTTACTGAATTGTAATTATAAGAAAAATTGAATACTTTTATTTCATAAAATTCGGGGTCTTACAATCTCCCCTCCTTATGAAATTTCGTCCCCGAAATTTACGTACCTGGTATTTCGAAGAGTTGAGAATACCTTGCTTCCATTTCAGATTCTATCTCTCAGATCATCATGATTTCTCCATTGCTCATCTCCCATGATAACTTCATTTGGGTTCCTCATTTGTTGGGAAGTCATGACAACCGCCATCCCTCGAACTACTCGACTTTGACTTGTCTGGAGCAGCATTTGGCGTCATCATTACCGTTGGAATATACCTTTCTATAGGACATATTCCTCCCTCAACTGCCTCTTCGTACTCCTCATTCATGATCTGAATCATCAATCTTCGATCCATATCGATTCAGGTTGACCGCTATGTACAGGTAATTCAAAACTCGATGTTGGGTTCTCCCAATTGCTTTCCAAAAAGAGAAATTCATATCATCTATTTTAGCCTTCTTAGATCGAACATCTCTTTCCACAATATCCATGTGTCGTGCGGCTTTTGCCCATGCATCACTTATTCTCACTCGTTCAGTTTTTTCTTCTCTCAGCTCAGATTCTATTTTTATCATCTTATACTCTGCCAAAGAATGCTTCTGTTCAAGCATCACATATCGGGTAACACAAGCTTGAATTGTTGCATCCTTTTGTTCCACGACCGCCTGTCGTTCTTCTGCCTGCTCTTCTAACTCATGAATACGATTTTGAAATTCTACATTTTGATCATATAATACCTCTAATAAACTCTCCTCTGGTACTTCTTCTTCCTCTTCTTCCTCAGTCTCAGCTGTTACCTCTGCGACTATCTCGGGTGTAACTATCAATTCTTCACTCACCACATGGATATCTCTAATTCCTTCTTCGTCTGACATCACATTATCACGGTTAGTGATTAGAGGTATCCCCACAGTCTCATTCACTCCATTGTTAGCATTCTCAGCTGCCATTCTCAAATACTGCCATAAAATAAGGGTTAATTAAACAAATTAACATATCACATAATATCCCAATATTATGACTGACCAACAAATAAGCTTAGGTAGGACACACTAGCGAAGGATTTACTCATCTCTCCCCTCCTAGTTGTATTCCCCGATCTCCGCCAGAGATCATATCCCTAAGCTCTGATACCAAATGTAACAACCCCAAAATAGGTCCATTCCATCCAACCTATTCTGAGTCGCCAAATACATGGTACAGAAAACAACTACAACTTTATTACAACAATTGTCGTGCAAAATACAACAACACATATGCTGTGAGTTTGGATACAAATATATACCAAATGTGACTCATGTTCCAACCGTGGACATCACCTCACAATGACACCTTACATAAAGGTATAGTCAAAAACTGTTTTAGAAATTAGAATCTTTGGGAAGTGCTCAAGGAAACCTTCGTACATGGGAGGCCATGCGTCTAGGTTATGATAGATATCATATGGCCATAGAATTATTCTTGGTTGACCCAATAGACCCCAAAGAAAAATGAGAAGATTACTATCATATTCTTCCCAATGGTGAGTCTTCTCTTGACATATCATTATCTCTACTGTCTCTAATTGAGAATTATACTTCAAACAAATACCAAGATTATATAGGTAGTGCTCGTATATATACTCAGCAAGTGGATGAGCACATCCCTGTCTTATGATGACACGAGGTTGTATGTCGTTAGACATGTTGTATGATAGTGACAAACCACCCTTCCAACGTTGGGTACACCTTACCCTATTGGATTCACCAAATAAAACTACTAAATAAACTTTTCTATACTGCTTCGGGAGAACATCCACAGCTAGAGACCATCGTTCTATTTCCCCGTTACCCTCGCTCGACCCAGCTACACTCTTATTACCTGAAAGGAATTGTGAAGCAAAAGGGTGAGCACAACTAGCTCAGTAAAGTATATCATGACTAAAGATAATTAAATTATCAATAGCCTTCATCAATAATAAATCAGAGATTTAGAACATATGGTAAATGATAAAAATTTCAACCATAGTTGCAGCGAGCAATCCATTAGAAGAGTCAAATAGACTATAAAGTCTATTATCTTCTCCATGTTAAAAATCCATCAACAATGTTTTATCCTTGTAACATCAATCAATAATTCTGGTCCACAATCATATGAATAACTCATAATCATAACTGTAGTTCTAAATTCCTCTTCTCATCCAAGACAAAGATAATTTTCATCACCTATCTTTACCTGAAACATCAAAGATCATAGTTACACCAAATCACATTTCCTGTTCATAATCATACTAATAACTTCATCTTTGCACTACGGCCAAAGATATTCATTTGTATCACCAGTTGGTCATGTTTATCTCAACATCTGTTCATCTTTGCACTACTGGCCAAAGATATTCAACATGTCATCTTTGCACTACGGGCCAAAGATATTCATCAACAATTCATCTTTGCACTACAGGCCAAAGATATTCATCAATATTTCATCTTTGCACTACAGGCCAAAGATATTCATCAATATTTCATCTTTGCATTACAGGCCAAAGATATTAATATCTCAAAAAAATATATAATCATTTCAGAATTTATATAAACAATAATTATAACCATGTTGATCAATTCACCTTTGCACTTAAGCTAAAGATATTCACTTATAAATTCAATGGTCATGATCATACCAATCAACGATTCAACTTTGCACTACTGACCAAAGATAACCCATAGTCATGATCATACCAAAAATCTACCCATCTTTATACTCAAGTCAAAGAGAAATATCATCATTAGGGTTATAAAAATGTTATATATAATAATAAAAATAATATGATCAACATCTAGTTTTAATCTCAAGAGTAATATTCGTAAATCAACTATAATTTGGTTAGAAAAAGAAACCAATTTTTATCGTGAATAGTAACTCGTGAATAGTAACTCATGAATAGTAGTAATAGTAACTCATAAATAGTAAACCCGACACAAAAAGGTAGAAATTCCACAATAAAATCCATACCAGTATTTTGGTATAATGATATTGAAAGAATAATATTTCTTAAGCTTATAAACAATTTATTTAAATTGTTTACACTTTACTAAATAATGCATTTAATCATTCTAAAATACCAAACTCATAAGATTTTATCACCAATAATCAAAACCCTTATCAAAAATCTGCATATACCTCATATAGGATTCTCAAGTCATAAAATCCTATTTTTCAATTTTCTTACTTCACAAAACATATTTAATTCATTTACTCATAACTAGACCATTTTCATGAAAAATACCAAATCAGTTCCAAAAATATTTCTTTTCTGGGATTTAGCATAATATAGTCCCATAGTGAACATATATTTTTCTCAGAATTTTTAAAAGTCATTTACTATTTTTCATATGGCCAAAACAGCCGAATATTTAGACATTTATCAAAAATTATACTTTTGTCCAAAAATTCTAAAATTTACAGATACTTCTATCATATACATGTACTCCCAATAAAAATTTTATCAATTTTAGAGTTAACCACAAGGAATTATAAGCGGTTACTTTTAAAATAGTCTTTTCTCATAAAATTCATTACTCTCAATCTATACATCCAAAAATCACCATTTTTGGACACAATCAAGAAAACTCATCAAAATATCATTTCAAATTTTTTCAGAATTTTTGAAAGTCAGAAAAATTACGAAACTGAAAAATATAACTACCCTTAAAATTCCTTACTATCCCTTACCTCAAAAGAGCAGTACTTCTGATCGGTATGCAATGTCGAAGGAAACTTGCACTGGATAGCAACTCTCAAAGTATGTAAATACTCACAAAATATGCTTCATAATATAGAGAGAGAGAAAGAGAGAAAGCTTATGTTTCTGGTGTGATTTTCAATTCTAACTTAGCCCTCTATTTATAGGAAAATTTTAGCAAACTTGACCTGCAACTTGATGGCTTTACCTGCTACTATTCCCACCCACCACATTTGAAATAAAATTCAGCACATTTCTTCACCAACCACAAGTGGGGCCCACCAATTCTAGAATTTTCCACCAAAATGATAAACTCCGAAAATTCAATAATTTCTGAACCAGTCATCTCGTAAAATTCATAATAAATCATACATTCATTTTAAACGGTTCAAAATTTGTGGGCATATACTCAACTTATATATGTATAACATATCCAAAAATTACCACGATCCAACGGTCGGATTAAAAATTATAACCCCCGCAAAATATCTCAAAAATCCTGATTTTTTAATACCTCCATTCCGACAAAAATACGGATAAAAACCTCAACATTAACTCCTTCATTTTTAACCACAAAAATATATTCCTCATTTATATCCACATAAAATAAATATTTCCTTATCATATGAATCAATAATTAATTATTCACAAATAATATTACAGAATCACATTTATGACAACCAGGCCGTTCCTAGAAAAGAGGGGGCTTTCCAATAATGATTTCTCCTTACTGGCGCGCAATTAGATGACCAAACCTCTCCTTAGACAGAACTTTCTAGACATTGTCAATAATGTTATCTAATAATATTATTCAAATAATATGAATTATTGATCTGATAATGGAAAATACTGTGCAGCAACAATTATTGAAACAACAATAATATAAAATATCAACGCAACAATTATTGCATCAATAAAATAAAATATTGAACAGTAACTACTGTAACAATTATTGAGTAGTGCCTTCTTACGTAAGAATCAATAATTGGTGCAATACCGTGTGCTACTGTATTTTAACCACTGGGTATTCCAACAGTATTAACGGTAACAACTACGACGTTAATTATAAAAACTCAATTTTTGTCGTTATCTTCATCCGACAGTTATTCTGTTATGGGGCCCACAAATGTCTGCGCCGTCGTACGAATATTCCCCGACAGAAAGAATATTCCACGACCAAACGAATATTTTTCGACAACAATGATTATTTTATAACCACTTGTTTATTTTGAAAAATTTTCACATTTCACCCATAACTTTAACTTTTTATCAATTTAACTATTTACTGAATTGTAATTATAAGAAAAATTGAATACTTTTATTTCATAAAATTTGGGGTCTTACATTAAAGATTGATTAAAATATTATTAATTGATTAATAATATTAGTAATTGGATAAAATGTGGTTAATGTACAGAATATTATTAGGTGACTAAAATATTATTAAATGATTAATGATATTAATAAGGAATTAAAATATTATTAAATTGTTAATAATATTAGAAAGTGAATAAAATATTATTAAATAATTAATAATATTAGACAAGAGTTTAAGACAATGATTATATGATAATAATATTATCAAATGATGATAATATTCCTAATGAGTAATGTATTATTGAATGCTTGATTACATGATTACAGATAATTTATTATAAGAATAGTGGTGTTATGAGTTATAATATCATGTTATGCTAATTGAGATATCAATATTATTAATGATAGGTCTTTCAAACGAAGTTAAATTAAATTGTGTAGCAGTAGTCAATGACCAAGGCAAGTTTCCTAACTCAATTTGACTTATTAATTGCAAAGCATGATTAGTGGATAATTATTGTTGGTTATTCACATCTATAATGATTATTATTACTCGCACATAGTGCATTTGATTTCTTGTTCTATTATTTGAACTGTGAAATAAATTTAAAGTTCTTTTATTCATGAACTGTTTATGAGTCATGTCTCAACTATTCGTTTCGGCTAGACTAATAATTGATGAATCGTTCTATTATTTGAACTAAGTTGTTATTGAAATATTTATGTCATTTATTTCGGCTAGATCAATGTAAGACCCCAACTTTTATAAATAAAGATAAATTTTCTATAAATATCATTTTTAAATATTATGAAGTTAATTTGATATAATGTTATAGTTGTGGGTAATATTTATAAATTTTGCAAAGTAAGCAAGTTGTTATAAAATATTCGTTTGGTCAGGAAATATTCTTTTTGTCTGGAATATTCGTACGACGGCACAATCATTGGTGGACCCCACAACGGAATTATTGTCGGATTGAGAAAACGACAGAATTATCTTTCTATAAAAATAACAGCTGAGGTGTTACCGTTAAAATCGTTAAAACTGTTGAACTACTTGGTAGTAAAAGTACAGTAATACGCGTGGTTGCATAGTAGCACACGGTATTGATTATTGATGCTTACGTGAGAAGTCACTCAGCTATACTCAATTATTGCTACAGTAATTGCTGCATCATATCTCTTAAATTATTGTCATAGTATCATCTGTATAATATGTTATATTATTGAGACGTTGTGGTAAGTTTGGTTATTTTATGGGGGGCCATATGTCATCATCTAAGAGTCTCTTCGTCAATAGTAATTACCGTCGTCAATAGTAATTACCGTCGTCAATAGTATTTACCTTGGTCAATAGTAATTACCTTCGTCAATAGTATTTACCTTGGTCAATAGTAATTACTTTCGTCAATAGTAGTTGTCCCTTCAATATTACCAAGAGTCATTTGACCCTTCGTTAAGACCAAGAGTCATTTGACCCTTCGTTAAGACCAAGAGCCACCCTCAGTTTTTCTATAAATAGAGGCCTAGGGCTTCATTATTTTTTACGAATTCATTCAAGCTATAGAGAGAGAAAGTATAGAGAGAATAAGAGAGAGAGAGACTAAAAGTATTCTGCTACATCACTTTTCCAATATCCAGTTCTTTTAAGGTAGGGAATATTATTTCTTTTATATTCATGAAGAGAACTTCTGTTATTCCATTCGTTATTATTCTGTTGGAATAACCAGTATACGCGGTCTACCCTATACTTGGTGACATTCTTCTATTATTCTGTTGGAACATCCTGTCTGTGTGTTTTACACCGGACCTGGTTCCGTTTATTATTCTGTTGGAACATCCTGTCTGTGTGTTTTACACCGGACCTGGTTCCGTTTTATTATTATTCTGTTGGAATATCCTGTCTGTGTGTTTTACACCGGACCTGGTTCCATTATTTATTATTCTGTCGGAATATCCTGTCTGTGCGTTTACGCCGGACCTGGTTCCATTATTTATTATTCTATTAGAATAACCTGTCTGTGCGGTCTATCGCATGCATGGTGATTTCTTTTGTTATTCCATTCTTTATTATACTCAGTTGGTTAAGTTTTGACTTCTATACTCCATGAAATTTGTGGAATATCCTTGATAGTTGCGTTTCATCCAGTATCTTTTCAAGAAAATATTCTTCTAAGCATTCTTGAATTTTACTCCACAATGCAGTATCATGTTGACAATTTGGACGTTGTTAATTCCTGGATAAATTAATTCTTGAACTTGTTTTATTGAATTCTTATATCATTGTCATCATCCTCATGTTTATAAAATGTTGAAAGTCATCTGTGGCCTGTAGTGCATAGATGGACTTGGTATGATTATGACCAGGGATTATTCGGTATAATCATGACCGTAATGTTACAAATGATGTGGTAAAAGTCCTCATTGGCCCGTAGTGCATTGATGGACAGTTGTTGGCATGATCATGACCATTAATGAATATACGAATATCCTTGGCCGTAGTGCAGGGGTGATTCGATGATGTGGATTATTTTATTAAGCTGAGTCCCAGCGATCACAGTGTTGAAAAACCTTTTAAATCATAAAAGATAGTAGAGTTTATTTTCTACTTGACTCTTTTAATGGATTGCTTGTTCCGCTGCAGTTAAACTTGATGTCTATTATATTTTATCAGTTTAACATTGTTGAAGGCTAATGATAATTTATTCTGCATTATCTTAGTCATAATATTTCTTACTGGGCTAGTTGAGCTCACCCTTTCTTTCACTGTTCTCTTCAGGAAATGAGAACGTAGCTGGGGCAAGTCGGGGAACGGAGTGATGGTCCGAAGAATAGTATTAGTTAGTAGTCCTCACTATTCTATGTAATGGTGTGTTAATAAATGTAATGAGGACTCCTTTTGAGTATGAATACTCTCTAGAAGATAATATTTGTATTCAAACTCACAGTTTATGTTTTGTCGTATTGTACACGACAATTGTATTATTAAGTTGTATTTGTATTCTGTACTATGTATCTGACGACCCAAGATGGGTGATGTATACCTAATTTTGGGGGCGTCACAGTTGGTATCAGAGCTTAGGGATATGATCCCTGGCTAAGATGTGAGAATAGAACTAGGAGGGGAGAGACGGGGAATTCCTTCGCTAGTATGGCATACCTAAGTTTATTTGCATGGTATTTAATTGGTCGGTCATAATATAAGGATAATATATGACATATCAATTAATTTTTATTTTGTGACAGTATCTGAAAATGGCATCTGAGAATGTTGAGAATAGCAATGGAGCACAGACGACTGTTGATTCACCACATATCAATAATCAGGATAATGTGCATCAGGAAGGTGTCAATCCTCATGCAAACAACAACACTGACCAAATGATGAATGATCAAATGTTCAGAGGCTTTATGCAATTCATGCAACAACAGGTGAAAGCGGCTCCTGTCCACAACGTAGGTGGAAATACTGGAAACTCTCAGGCGGTCACCGCTAAACAGTTTAAGGAGCTGGGACCACCGGAGTTTAAGGGAGAACCCAAACCACTTGTAGCTGAAACATGGATAAAGCAGATCACCAAGATATTTGATGTCTTGGGTTGCTCCGAGGAGCAAAAGGTTCCCTTTGCCGCCTTTATGTTGCGAGGAGAGGCAGATTACTGGTGGGAATCGATAAAGCGTACTCAACCTGCCGCACTGAAGATGTCTTGGGAGAAGTTCCAAGAGCTGTTTAACGACAAATACTTTCTCGAGAGTATTCGTCACATGAAGGAGGTGGAGTTCATCAAATTGGAGCAGAATAATATGACCGTGTCGCAGTACGAGGCAAAATTTGCGGAGTTATCCCGGTTTGCGTCCCACCTGGTGGATAATGAAGAAAGAATGACGCGGATGTTTTTAAGAGGTTTGAAGCCGGAGATACGTCAACATCTTGTTTCTCATAAACTGTGTTTGTATTCAGATGTTGTAAATAGGGCTCAGTTGGTGGAGCGCGATAACGAGACAACGCAACCAAAAGAGAGCAGCCGGCAAAATGATAATACCAGTGAGAGCAGTCATCGAAGCGGTGACAACAAGCGTGGAGGGAATCAACAGGCCAGAAATGGTAACCACTTCGGTGGTAATCAGGGCCAAAACAATAAGAATGGACATTTCAAGAAGAGGAGATTCAACAATGATGGAAAGACGTCAGCACCAGCACCTGTCGTTAAGGAAGGAGAACGACCACCTATCATATGTTTCAAATGCGGAGGGGAGGGACACATCAGTCCAAACTGCGCGATGCCGTCCAAAGCATGTTATAATTGTGGAAGAGAAGGTCATTTAGCCCGATTTTGTCGTTTACCGAAAACAAATTCAGCTAGGATGGAGGCACCAAAAGCCGTCCCAGAAAAGTCAAAACCGGTTGTGCAAGGGAGAGCGTTTGTTGTGAACTCCCAGAGAGCAAGGAACCCGAATGAGGTCATCACGGGTAAGCTTATCATAAACTCTAAAGAAGTTTATACTTTATTTGATACCGGTTCAACCCATTCTTTTATTTCTCCTACTTGCGCTCATCGATTAAATTTGATTCCGGAGAAATTAGACTTTGACTTATCTGTGGAAACTCCGTTGGGAGAAACCTTCATTACCTCCACTGGTTATAAGTCTTGTTTGGTTCAAGTTGGTACCCACACATTACCTATCGATCTGATTTCATTAAAAATACTTGCATTTGACGTGATTCTAGGGATTGATTGGTTAACTACTCATTATGCAAAAATTGATTGTTTTCGTAAGGTTGTTAGTTTTCATATTCCTAATCGACCTATTATGCGAATTCAAGCAACCAAACCATTAAAATCAATCGCTGTCATCTCAAGCCATAAAGCTATTCGTTTATTGAAAAACGGATGTCAAGCTTTCTTAGCTCATGTCACAGATCTAAACAAAAATACGTCAGCTTTGAATGATATTTCTGTTGTTAATAAATTTCCTGACGTATTTCCCGAAGAACTTCCTGGCCTACCCCCAGAGCGTGAAATTGAATTTTGTATCGACCTTGAACCCGGTACAAAACCCATTTCCAAAGCTCCATATCGAATGGCTCCTATTGAACTTCAGGAGTTAAAGACCCAACTGCAGGAATTGTTAGACATTGGTTTTATTCGTCCTAGTACTTCTCCTTGGGGTGCTCCTGTTCTGTTCGTGAAAAAGAAAGATGGGAGTATGCGACTTTGTATTGATTATCGGGAGTTGAATCATGTCACCATCAAAAATGGGTACCCATTGCCACGTATTGATGACCTGTTTGACCAGTTGCAAGGAGCACAATTCTTTTCAAAGATCGATCTTCGTTCTGGATATCATCAGCTGAAGGTTAGAACTGAGGATATTCCAAAGACTGCCTTCAGAACTCGGTATGGGCATTATGAATTCTTAGTTATGTCCTTTGGATTGACTAATGCTCCTGCTACCTTCATGGATATGATGAACCGGGTATTCAAGGAATATTTGGATCATTTTGTGGTCGTCTTTATTGATGACATCCTTATTTATTCCAAAAGCCGTGAAGATCATGAGCAACACTTGAGGCTGGTACTCCAAAAGCTTCGTGAATACAAGCTTTATGCCAAGTTGAAGAAATGCGAGTTCTGGCTGGAGGAGGTAGCATTCCTTGGGCACGTAGTATCAAGTCGTGGAATATCGGTTGACCCGGCAAAGATTGAAGCTATTCAAAGCTGGGAGCAACCTAAATCAGTGACCGAGGTACGTAGCTTTCTTGGTTTAGCTGGTTATTATCGGAGATTCGTGGAAGGATTTTCTCGAATCGCTACTCCATTAACTCAGCTGACTCGAAAAGATACAAAGTTCGGTTGGAGCGAAGAATGTGAGCAGAGTTTTCAAGAACTCAAGAGGAGACTCATTTCAGCACCTGTTCTAACAATACCATCTGGCTCGGAGGGATTTGTCATCTACAGTGATGCTTCGAGCAAAGGGTTGGGATGCGTTCTCATGCAACATGGAAAAGTCATAGCCTATGCATCAAGACAACTCAAGGAATATGAGAGGAATTATCCTACTCATGATCTAGAGTTGGCAGCTGTTGTCTTTGCACTTAAAATTTGGAGGCATTACTTGTATGGGGAGAAGGTGGAGATCTTTACGGATCATAAAAGTCTCAAATATTTCTTCACTCAAAAGGAACTCAACATGCGACAACGACGTTGGCTTGAACTGTTGAAAGATTATGATCATACCATTCAATATCATCCTGGAAAAGCGAACGTGGTAGCTGACGCATTGAGTAGAAGATCATATGCAAGTACGAGTGCGATATTGTCAACACAAAGACCCATTTTGTGTGATTTGCAAAGGATGGAGATAGAGTTAAAGACTCCAGGGACCCATGTGATGATGGCGAATATACGAGTAGAACCGACTTTAATCGATAAAGTTAAAGCTGCTCAAGCTACAGACCTGGAGCTGATGCGTATGAAGAAGAAAGTGCAAGAAGGTGCTATATCGGAAGCAAGAATCGATGAAGAAGGAATACTTCGAGTCAACTCCAGACTTTGTGTTCCTAACAACCCTGATTTAAAGTATGAAATCATGATGGAGGCGCACAACACACCGTTTGCAATCCATCCTGGAAGTACCAAAATGTATCATGATCTTCGTCATACATTTTGGTGGAGCAATATGAAGAGAGAGATAGCGTTGTTTATCTCAAGGTGTCTAACTTGTCAACGAGTCAAAGCGGAGCATCAAGTACCAAAAGGTCCATTGCAACCACTTGAAATTCCAGAATGGAAGTGGGAGCACATTACCATGGATTTCGTTACCGGTCTTCCTAGGGTTTCTCAAGGTATTGATGCGATTTGGGTCATTGTTGATAGATTGACCAAGTCTGCTCATTTCTTACCGATACGAGAAACTTATACACTTGAACGTCTTGCTCGTATGTACATAAACGAGATTGTAAGACTGCATGGTATGCCAGTATCCATAGTTTCTGACCGAGACCCAAGATTCACTTCACGATTTTGGGTTAGTTTACAAAAAGCTATGGGCACGGAGTTACGATTTAGTTCAGCATATCATCCTCAGACGGACGGACAATCAGAGAGGACTATTCAAACTCTTGAAGATCTATTAAGACTCTGTGTCTTTGACTTCAAAGGAAGTTGGGACAAGTTCTTACCATTGGTGGAGTTTTCCTACAACAACAGTTATCAAGCAAGTATTGGCATGGCTCCATTCGAAGCATTGTATGGAAGAAAATGTCGTTCTCCAGTATGCTGGGATGAGGTGGGCGAAGCAACGTTGTTGGGACCGGAGTTGGTACGTATGACTACAGAAAAGATTCAAACGATCCGACAACGTATAAAAACCTCACAAGATCGACAAAAGAGTTATGCTGATCTTCATCGAAAGGACGTGGAATTTGATGTAGGAGATCATGTGTTCTTACGTGTTGCTCCATGGAAAGGAGTTACGAGATTTGGAAAGAGAGGAAAGCTAAATCCTCGATTCATCGGTCCATTTTTAATCCTCGATCGAGTAGGAACTGTGGCTTATAGACTCGCTTTACCGCCAAGTATGTCTCGTGTTCATAACGTTTTCCACATATCCATGTTACGCAAATATGTGGAAGACCCGAACCACATTATTGAGTTAGAACCGGACGAAATAGCGGAGGATTTGACGTATGAAGAAGTTCCTGTTCAAATCTTGGATAAGAAGGAACATATTCTACGCTCCAAGGTTATACCTCAAGTTAAAGTTTTGTGGAGAAACCACGATGTTGAGGAAATGACTTGGGAGTTAGAATCAGAAATGAAATCAAGGTATCCTTACCTCTTCGACATACCAGGTACGTACCCTAATTTCGAGGGCGAAATTTCATAAGAAGGGGAGGTTGTAAGACCCCAACTTTTATAAATAAAGATGAATTTTCTATAAATATCATTTTTGAATATTATGAAGTTAATTTGATATAATGTTATAGTTGTGGGTAATATTTATAAATTTTGCAAAGTAAGCAAGTTGTTATAAAATATTCGTTTGGTCGGGAAATATTCTTTTTGTCGGGAATATTCGTACGACGGCACAATCATTGGTGGACCCCACAACGGAATTATTGTCGGATTGAGAAAACGACAGAATTATCTTTCTATAAAAATAACAGCTGAGGTGTTACCGTTAAAATCGTTAAAACTGTTGAACTACTTGGTAGTAAAAGTACAGTAATACGCGTGGTTGCATAGTAGCACACGGTATTGATTATTGATGCTTACGTGAGAAGTCACTCAGCTATACTCAATTATTGCTACAGTAATTGCTGCATCATATCTCTTAAATTATTGTCATAGTATCATCTGTATAATATGTTATATTATTGAGACGTTGTGGTAAGTTTGGTTAT
Organism: Panax notoginseng; assembly: GCA_016801055.1. Taxonomy (NCBI): domain Eukaryota; kingdom Viridiplantae; phylum Streptophyta; class Magnoliopsida; order Apiales; family Araliaceae; genus Panax; species Panax notoginseng. The sequence goes on from CM029013.1 coordinate 77,982,346, forward strand.
TTTATGGGGGGCCATATGTCATCATTTAAGAGTCTCTTCGTCAATAGTAATTACCGTCGTCAATAGTAATTACCGTCGTCAATAGTATTTACCTTGGTCAATAGTAATTACCTTCGTCAATAGTATTTACCTTGGTCAATAGTAATTACTTTCGTCAATAATAGTTGTCCCTTCAATATTATCAAGAGTCATTTGACCCTTCGTTAAGACCAAGAGTCATTTGACCCTTCGTTAAGACCAAGAGCCACCCTCAGTTTTTCTATAAATAGAGGCCTAGGGCTTCATTATTTTTCACGAATTCATTCAAGCTATAGAGAGAGAAAGTATAGAGAGAATAAGAGAGAGATAGACTAAAAGTATTCTGCTACATCACTTTTCCAATATCCAGTTCTTTTAAGGTAGGGAATATTATTTCTTTTATATTCATGAAGAGAACTTCTGTTATTCCATTCGTTATTATTCTGTTGGAATAACCAGTATACGCGGTCTACCCTATACTTGGTGACATTCTTCTATTATTCTGTTGGAACATCCTGTCTGTGTGTTTTACACCGGACCTGGTTCCGTTTATTATTCTGTTGGAACATCCTGTCTGTGTGTTTTACACCGGACCTGGTTCCATTATTTATTATTCTGTCGGAATATCCTGTCTGTGCGTTTACGCCGGACCTGGTTCCATTATTTATTATTCTATTGGAATAACCTGTCTGTGCGGTCTATCGCATGCATGGTGATTTCTTTTGTTATTCCATTCTTTATTATACTCAGTTGGTTAAGTTTTGACTTCTATACTCCATGAAATTTGTGGAATATCCTTGATAGTTGCGTTTCATCCAGTATCTTTTCAAGAAAATATTCTTCTAAGCATTCTTGAATTTTACTCCACAATGCAGTATCATGTTGACAATTTGGACGTTGTTAATTCCTGGATAAATTAATTCTTGAACTTGTTTTATTGAATTCTTATATCATTGTCATCATCCTCATGTTTATAAAATGTTGAAAGTCATCTGTGGCCTGTAGTGCATAGATGGACTTGGTATGATTATGACCAGGGATTATTCGGTATAATCATGACCGTAATGTTACAAATGATGTGGTAAAAGTCCTCATTGGCCCGTAGTGCATTGATGGACAGTTGTTGGCATGATCATGACCATTAATGAATATACGAATATCCTTGGCCGTAGTGCAGGGGTGATTCGATGATGTGGATTATTTTATTAAGCTGAGTCCCAGCGATCACAGTGTTGAAAAACCTTTTAAATCATAAAAGATAGTAGAGTTTATTTTCTACTTGACTCTTTTAATGGATTGCTTGTTCCGCTGCAGTTAAACTTGATGTCTATTATATTTTATCAGTTTAACATTGTTGAAGGCTAATGATAATTTATTCTGCATTATCTTAGTCATAATATTTCTTACTGGGCTAGTTGAGCTCACCCTTTCTTTCACTGTTCTCTTCAGGAAATGAGAACGTAGCTGGGGCAAGTCGGGGAACGGAGTGATGGTCCGAAGAATAGTATTAGTTAGTAGTCCTCACTATTCTATGTAATGGTGTGTTAATAAATGTAATGAGGACTCCTTTTGAGTATGAATACTCTCTAGAAGATAATATCTGTATTCAAACTCACAGTTTATGTTTTGTCGTATTGTACACGACAGTTGTATTATTAAGTTGTATTTGTATTCTGTACTATGTATCTGACGACCCAAGATGGGTGATGTATACCTAATTTTGGGGGCGTCACAATCAATATTGATATTATAGGTTGAAAACATAACAATTCTTTGAAAGAAATTCAGACCATATTGTTGTGGTACGGACTCATGATGTAAAACTGAGATGAACAACCCTTATAAAAAGGGGACCTTTATTGTCGGACATCTGACCCTTGCGCTATTTTTGAGTATTATGCATAATATAGGGTACAATGGAACTAATCACCTCATGTACTCGCAGAAGAGTATAATTGATTTTTATAACTAACTTATATTCTTGAGGTAATTCAGTTTTTATAACTGATGATTCCTTTAGTAATTCTTGATCCATTTGTGATCACTCAGCATGAAATCTGGAAGTATCCCATTTTATGGAATATTATTGCAATATTACTAATTTTTCATCAATTGAATATTATTGAACCATCGAAAGAGTTGTAATCTTTTATTCTTAATATGTTATTCAGCTTGGGATTCAAGAAAATTCTTGTTATTGAAAAATGATATATTGTTCAGCTATTTCAATCTTTTGATTATTTTTGAAGTTCTATAAAGTTAGACTCTTCTGATCCTGATCCTGATCCTTTATTGTATACTTTAACTTGTTGAGCAAACTAGTTGTTCACCCTTGCTTAAATACAATATTTCAGCTAAAGCTGAGGTAGTCGAAGGGTCTAAAAAGGATAAAGGAAAAGCGAAGGTGACCGAGTAGAATCAATTGTGTAATGATGATTATTATATTACATTTTTGGTTTAAGCCTTTTGTATATTAGGGCGTGTAATGTTAAGGTTAGTTAACCTGGGATGATGTTACAATTATGTATTTAAGGTATGTTTTTAATATGGAAATGTAATGAATGATGTAATTTATAATGAATGGGTGGTTAAATGTGATATGTTTAATGTAACGTGATCACCAAATTCGAGGTTTGAGGAATCCGGATTTGGGGGCGTCGCATGAATTCCTCCAAATATTTCATAAACACATTTTTTTTCTCATTTTTAGTGAGTGTGTTTTACGCTCCATCTTATTTTCTATTAAACGAGTGCGTTTTACGCTCCATCTCAACCCACCACACAATCCATTCTTTCTACTCGGGAAGGTTCAAAACTTTCAATTTATCAAACAATCCAAGATATCACCCAAACTTATATTAATTCCTCAATTTCGCTCAAATGATGCTCCAATAAATTTTCAAGTTTACAGCGTTTCAATAATATTTTCCATTAACATTCAATCATATAAATCTTTCCCAAGCCTCACCTAGCTAAATAGATAAACAAAAATAAGAACACACCTCCAAACTTAAGTTTAAAATGAAATAAATTAAAATAAATAATATTCCTATAGAACTAAACGACAATAACTAAAAATTAAACTTGGGTTGCCTCCCAATAAGCATTTAAGTTGGTTTATAGTCATCAGTTCAACTCCTTTATCTTCTATCCAATTCCTCTTTAATAATTGACAAACATGTCCGCCAGCAGCAATTTAACATTTCTAGATTCCTTCAAAACTAATTGTAGATTAACATGTTTGCCTCTCTCATCCCACAATGGCTTCAACTTTAAAATGAATCCATTGTCACATAAAGCTCTGTTAATGAAATGACTACTAATTGAGCACGGGATCGTCAAGCTAACTGGATCCTTAAGTTTTCGTGGAAAAGACACATGGGGCACAATCGATATCGACTTATCGACATTGGAACTCAAAGTTAGAGCTTCTCCTGCCTTCTCTTCCTGGTCCCTACTCTTCTCCTCCTTTTCAGCATCCACATCTTTTGGCACGGGTACTCCTTCAGTTTCAGGAACCATGTCACTTCACAACGTCTCTTATGAAAAGTTGTTGATGGTGTCGGCAAGTTGTCCCACCTGATTCGCAAGATTCTGAATTGACACGTGCAAGCTATTCATCCTCTCCTCATTTAGAACTATGCACTTGAAGAGAAGTTTCTCCAAGTTTGACTTTTTTTCCTCTTGTGGAAGGACTTGATTATCATCACTCCATATAAAGTTCGGCTGACTCATCCAATCATGATGATAATCGTTGGGGTAGTTGCCACCATATTGTACCGACTCGAAACTGAAGGCGCATTGATGACTTAGATGGTTTCTACCAAAATAATCACATATCAGCGCTACACTTTGAATAGGTTACGCCGCTAAAGCTTCAATCTTCCTCGAAAGTGTCTTCATCTATACTGACAATGCATCGAGTCCATAAATTCCTGCCTCTATTTGCTGAGTCATTCTCTTATAAGGCCATTGAAAATTATGGTTAGTCATGGTGTACCTATGAAAAACAAAATTAAAACAAAATAATTAAAACAGAAAATAGCATTTAAATTAAGATCACATTGTTGTGCAATTTGGTAATTGACAAATACGTGCAAGTATACACGATCAACAATAATATAGTAGTAAGTAGAGTGTCGATCCCACGAGGAATATTCTAATAATTTTAACAAAGTATACTAACTTTATATAAATTCAATCTTATTTAAACAATCGATTAAAAGATTATGAAATTAATTAAACTAAAACTAAATTACTAAACTAGGATGAATATCAAATTATAAGGTTAAGGTTACAATTTCCCCCGATTCTTCATTTAAATTTCTTTACTCTCTTTTCAACTAATTAATCATAATAAATCGTCAACTGAGAATTCATAATTATTCGTATAACCATTTTGCAAGTAATTAGATAAAAATACATATCTTAAATATTCACCATATTCCTATGTAAAATAATCAAGAGTAGATTCATTAAGCATTAATTCTCATAAAAGTTACAAGTGGCATATAAGTATATGTCTATCCTATACACAAGCAAGCTCCTAAGTCTTATGAACAATTAACTTGACATATGTCACGATATAGGTATATTCCTATATATCCTATATGCAAATCTAGTTAATCGCCCTAAGAAGAATAAACTTTCACATGTCATCGATTCATCTTCCAATTTCATCTAGGTTATATGACGATAATTGTTAGCTAGACAATCATCAATAAGCACAAAATATGTTAAACAATCCAAATATGATCAATAATAATCAAAACGAGAATAAATCAATTTAAGCTAATCATTGGGTTCAATTACAATCTCAATTAAAAGTGAAGTCATATTATAGGCATACAACATCATCAATAAACCAAGTAATATCTTAGATTATAGAAATAAAAGGAAGAGGAAAGAAAAAAAATTGTGTCACGAAGCCTCGCTTTATAATTCTGCCTTCAATCATTGTACTCCTTTTTGCTCTTTGAAATTTGATGAGAAACCCAAGCTTTGATGGTATTAAGTTAGATTTTGGATTGTTAGCTCTAGGGCTGATCATTCGGTTATAACCGAACCGAATAAGCTATTCAGTTATAACCGAAAACTGAAATTTGTACAATTTTGATATCCGGACAAATAACCGAATTACTCAATAACCGAATTACCGAATTTATTATTCGGTTGTTCGGATAAAAATCAAAATTAAGAAATATATTACTGATTTCTAAAACAAAACCAAATCCATTACAAATATTGCTTCAAATGCAGAAAAAAACTTGAAATCAGATACTAGAGAGAGGTAGACAAAAATAGCAGAGCAGTTGGTCACATATACTAGGCAATCAACAAATTTTTTTTTACCCAAATAAGTCAAGTAGCTGCAGGGTGTATCCCCTTCAGTGTTGTATCAATTACTCCAAAGTCCAATCCCCTCAATTCCTACAAAGAAGTGCGACGCCGACGAGAGGAGATAGAAAATAAATGGATCCAGAAGCTGTAGCTTCTCCTTGAAATGTTATCCATGGAAGTTTCGTCCTTACTGTTCATCGTTCAGAGGCTGATGATAGAGATCTGAGATATGAGAGTTAAAGATCGAGATGATGACTGATGAGTGATTGAGATCTGAGATCTGAGAGATTAGAGATCGAGATCTGTTAGAGTAGAGATGAAAGATCGAGAGATTAAAGATATGGGAGACTGACGAATGGTGAGACACTGAGAATTGATAACGGAGATCTGAAAACTGAGAAAAGAGAAGATAAGAGATGGAGAGTAGTGAAGAGTTAATATTAGTTTTTAACTCGGCCTTAATTCTTTTAAACATCTTACTCGGTTATAACATCTTGCTCGGTTATTCGGTTAGCCAAATAACACAAAATTCAAACCCGAACCCGTAAAATCGAAATAAAATTCGGATATAACCGAATTGTGAAAAATATCCGAATTATCAAAAAAATTCGGTTAAATTATTTCGGTTTGATTCAGTTTTTCGGTTATATCCGTTTTTTGTTTAGTCCTAGTTAGCTCTTCCAATTATCAACCATGAGTATATATTTATAAGGTCTTGTCTTAATAAAATTTGCATCAATTTAGAAGTTAACAAAACAATCCTAAGTCATTTAAGACATTCCAAGTTGAGCAGGAAAGTAAAACAAGTCAGCCACACAAGCCTTGCACGTCCCCAAGCGTCGCGACACCCAAAACAATGTAGTTGCGCTCATTTTCAGCATGTATAGCTTTATTCCACTCTTCCCCAGCGCAGCTGAGCCGGGTATTCTAATTTTCTTAATTTTAATTTCGTGCTGGAACTTGTGAGTTGTTTTCCTATTAGATAACGACTAAATCTTAACTTGGGATCTTCATGAAAGTTACAGCCATGGAAGTGTAAATGAATTTAGACTTTTGAATCTCCTGATTTGGACTTCAAAAACCTAATTTTTGACCCATTTAAGTTTAATTGTTCGAACAATAATCCAATCCAAGCAGGGTTCAGATCAGCTTACTTTGAAACAATGTTTGGAGGCCCAAACGAACTTCGATTTTTTCAAATCAAACCTTTATAAAAAGCTTGAGACTTCCTCTAAAAACTTCATGAAGGCCACTTTCTCATTCTAAAACTATAACACCATCCAAACCTCTATTAAAACTCCAAAGGTCGAATCTGCCCAAAAGCTGAAAATTTGCAATATACACCCATTTAACAAAAACGCAACCAAATAACTCTAATTTAACTAAAATGCAACCAAATAGCTTCCAACTTTATTTCCTACGGTAAAGCATAAATATACATAAAAAGGAAAGAAAAATACTCGAAAACTTACAAATCATCAAATCAAAAGTATTCAAATTATAGATATAAAACTCACTCATCACTTAACAAATAATGTTAAGGCACCATCCCTTTTAAGTTCTACATTAGGAAATTCTTAGGCAACCTTGTTGGATGTCTAATCAACTAGGATCAAGAAATGGCATGTCTACGCCTAATTCCTCCGGTCACTCCTCCATTTTTAACCATGAAGCATCCACTAGCAAATCAAGATCTCAACCAGCACACTACTGGTTCTGCCCCATTTTCCAAGAATAAGGTGGATTCGACAATAGCTAAGAAAAGAACTCCAAATTTGATGGAGGTATGTGATAGGACCCACAAGAAGAATCAGGGTAATGGAATTTATATAAATGCCTGTTCTGGGGAGATTACATTGTCCTTTTTTCATCAATTTACTTTTGAGTTACAGCTAATCCTTATTATTATTACTTCATTATTCTTTTTAAATAACGAGGTAATGATAACTAACTATATTGAATTATTATAATTATATTTGGTTCTTGATAACTTGTTTAAGAAAAAATATTTAAGAGTTCATTATTGATACTATTTCTCTACTAGGTACAATATTTCTAAAAGGAGATGAGGCGTCAGTAAGTTCATACATTGGTGGTTTGCTAATTTGTAAATATTAGATGAGTCCTAATATACATTGCAAACATTTTTCAGTAGAATTATGATTGCGACGTATGTATATAAATGGGATATGTAAGAATTACGAAGACTCCAACTTTAGTTTATTCTATCTTATCGCATACACTTCCATATTTGTCGCAATCTAACTTTCGTCAAATATTTGTCGACATATATATCATTTTTCATATTAGATTGATGTAAGAACATTGAGCCTTCTAAGTTATTTCTTTTAAGTTGATGTAAAATCATTATTAGTATGCCAAGATGTATACCTTACATATGTAAATAATTTTTTAATAATATATCGTGCATTTTTATGACTTGCAAAAGTATTTAATGTACATTTTTAACTCTTTTACATATTTTGGATTGTAGAATGAATATCGTGCCAAGGATGGATGGTCTGAAGAGGATGGTACATTGAACAGGATAGAGAAATGGAGATTGTTAGGAATCTATGTATGTGATTTGATGATGAATATGATTAATGTTTATTTGTATAAATAAGTTTTGTGAAGTCCTTAATAGTGTGATGAATGTACAAGGACTTGGAATAGAAAAATCAAATATGTTAGGTTGAATTTATTAAGTTGATCTGGTTAATTGTTAATATGTTGTTTGATGATTAATGTATATTTGTACCGGTAAGTTTTGTAAAGTCCTTAATAATGCGATGATTGCACAAGGACTTAGAATAGAAAGATTAAGGTTGTTAGGATGATCTTATGGAATTAACTTTATCTGATGATGAATATGATTAAAGTATATATGTACCAATAAGTTTTGTAAAAGTCCTTATTTGAGAAATATATGTACAAGGACATAGAATGGAAAGACCAAGGTTGTTAGGTTGATCTAATTAAAGGCTTTTTGATGTATAGTTCATAGGTTCAGCTGATCGTCGAGTTACCCTACCTATTTGTAGTATCATCATGAATAACAGAGTTAACTCGTCTATTGCAGTTCTTCATATGATTGATCGTAGAGGTCTCATAAGTCGTGAAGTTAGGTTAAAAATTAATCAAGTGAAGGTTGATCGTAGAGTATACTCTAAAGATGATGAGTATAGGCCTAATTGTAAAGAATCTTAAAAATAGCTCTAAGAAGACTAATTCGTAGAGTTACTCTGCTTGTTCATAAATGATAAGTCAGTTCGCAGAGTAACCTAGATTTCATAGAGTAGTAGCTAAGTGATGGTAAATCTATAAAGAGATAGCAAAGTCGTAAAACTATTTTCGGTATGGTAGAGCTGTTGAAGTACTCAAAAATAAAGAGAAGTCTGCAAATTCTGGTGAAGTATAGTAGAGTATTCATTCATAGAGCAGATAATAAAGTAGGTAGCAGAGTAGTTTGTTGAGTCCTAATTATAGAGCAAAGCGAAGAGCTTAACTCTACGATTCTCATCACTCAACTAATAACAAAGATCGTAGAGCAAGTCATGTCTGAAAAGAAGATTGACAATGTAACGTTGCTAATTGAAGGTCCCGAGGCATTCAACAAAAAATTCTTGATCAGAATCAAAGTTTAGAAGATTGTGTCTAACAGCTAGTTTGTTAAAAAAAAGATAACTATACCAGTTGGTAGGTAAAGCTGGAGACTGATGTGACAAGTCCAAGCCGCAGAGGAAGCTGACATAATTCAAAATGTCAACATCAAGGATTCTAATGTATCTGATCATTAAATGCTCCAACGGACACTTTGTAACGGGAAGTCTTCTGACAGACTATAAGAGACTTCAAGAATTCAAATTTAAGAAGGTTGGTGATGTTGGTAAAATGTAGATAGACTAATCAAAAAAGGCAAAACTCTAAAGAGTCAAGAACTCACTATACGAATCACCAAGAACATAAAGCTAAACTAATGCAGAAGTAGAGCAAGCTCGACTCTACGACTCAAGATGTGTTCAACTCTGATAAGTAACAGAAGAAGTCAAGCCTCATTGCAAAGCTTAGAAACACCTCAAGGATGATCGTTCAAAACTGCTAAGTACCAGAAGAAGTCAAGCCACATTACAAAGCTTAGTAGCACCTCAAAGATAATTGATCAAAGTTGCTAAGTACTAGAAGAAAAAGAAGAAGAAGAAGCTTAAAATGTCATCTTAGCAGCACATCAATCAACATGTTCAAGTTGATAAGAACCTAAGAAAAAGAAGAAGCTTAATTGCTATCTTAGCTGCAATCCAAACATCTATAATCCAATAGGAAATCAATTTTCTTAGTAACTTTCGTTTAAGTCTTAGTGACTTGTAAAGGTCTGAGTGACCTGGTCTGTGTGACCATTGTCGAGATTCAGTGACTCGAAGGTTTCAATTATAAGAGATTTGTGTTATCTGGTCTTAGTGACCACCTTAGTGGATATCCTACTTGTTGAAGTAGAAGCGTGGACTAGGAGTTATTCAGTCTCTGAATCACTTAAAATGTTTTTTTTATTTACTTTTCGGTACTTACTTTCTGTCATATTATTTTTCATGTTTGTGTGACTGAACACCACAAGACTAAATTTAGAACTGAGATTTTTCTTAATTTTTAAGGGGGTTTCTCAAAGTATATTCCAATGTACATAATCAATCTTGATTAATTGATTATCTTGTAATACATCTTCAATTAATTTAAAAGTTTTAAAAATCTATTCAACCACCATTCTAGATCTCTAGTGTGCCTCTGGAAAACTACAGAGATAATTTGTATAAGAAAGAGTTAATATTAATAGATTAATAGAAATAATGAAGAGTTAATAGTTAATGGATTAATAGAAGAGGAAGTGTCCATGCCATAACCATTAGTCCTTAATCGGTGTGGTTTGGTCAGTTTTTGGTATGATTTCGAGGGCGATTTCGATTGCTTGCTCAACCATTGTCAAAACATATATATGTAAAATAACGAGTTATAAGAAAAAATTCATAAAAATTATTTTAGAAATTAATTAATTTTTTTCCAAAATTATAAGTGAGCGAATATGATCATTATAAACTACATTAAATTTACAACAAACTTTTTTAAAAAAACTATAATATATATATATATATATATATATATATGTGTGTGTGTGTGTGTGTGTGTGTGTGTGTGTGTGTGTGTGTGTGTGTGTGTGTGTGCGCGCGCGCGCTCAATTTTAATTTCAAAAATTATAACTCTGACAAAAAAATGGACATTTATTTTGAGACGGAAGGAGTGAAACATTTGACTGTATAAATTTGCGTCCAAATAAATAATTATTTTAAAATGAAAAATAATGTGTTTTGGGAAGAAAAAAACAAGGTCGAAAGATGTTTATTGAGTTTATCTTAATTTTGGCAACAATTTACTGGTCGTTGCAAAAAATTTTACAAAATACGCAACGAAAATAAATTGTTGACAATGAATGTAGCCCATATTTGGTTGTGAAATATAGCAACAAAAAACTTTTCATTGCTCGCAATGAGGAAAAATCACATCTGCAACAAAAAAAAATACGCGGGAAATTATTATTTCTTGCCAACAAATTGGTAATGAAATTTTGCAACGACCTATGAATTTCTATAGTTACAAAAATAAAAGTCTTTCATAAACTGAAGTGAATTGCTATACATGCATTTTTTTTTCAACAACTTTATAAGTCGTTCCACGAAAAATCATTGTCGAATGTCCATTTTTTTGTAGTGCTCCTTAAAATTTTTTAAAGGAGTTGGGGGCAAATGATGTGGGTAAAAATAACTCACCGATGGCGAGTTGTCACGTGTTATTTTTAGTTCCTATTAATGAAGGACAATATAATAATTTTGCTCGCGCAGTATTCTAGAAGTATATTAAATCTAATAAAGGAAAAAAATTCCATGAAGTTTAACCAACTAAGGATTAACGACCTGGAAGGTATTAAAGCCAATTAGGATTCTAATTCCTATCTCCTGAAATAAATGGATGTTCCAACATATTCAAGGCATAAAGGGATGTTCCAACACATTCAAGGTACAAAATCTGAAACCCCATAATAATTTTGTGTCTCTAAATCAGTGTTCTGATTTAAGTATCGAATCGTCCTCCCGGAGCCCCCAACTCAGATAGGCCTTTTGCAAGTTTTCAAGCGAGGTCAAGGTGGTTACGTGGTTGTGATGCCCCCAAATTCGGGCCTACACAACCCAATTTGAGTGCCCAAAATACAAACAACATACATAAATTCTCGGGTTAATTGCAAATTATACCCCGAAATATACACTTTTTTATCATTTGTACCCCGATGTTTAAACGATCACATCCCGCTACCTAAAGTACACATAAGTAAGCATAAATGACCCTTTTGTAATTTTCGGCCAAAAAAAGTGACCGGAACTGCCATGTGTTCCGGTAGAGAGAGTATAAGTACGATTTGACCGTATATTTTTACATTTGACCGTTTAAAATCAACTTAAAAATAATTTTAAATTAATCTTATTCAAATAAAATACCAATCATCCTTCAAATACCCAAAAATAAAGTAATTTCTTTTTTCTCTTCTTCATCATCTTGCCCATCTACCATTAAACTCAAATTTTCAAAATCCAAAATACCCAATCATTCATGAAACCCAAATTTTAAACACAAATTGAGGAAGAAATCTGAATATCAAGCATGTTCTCTCTCTAAAACATGAAAACCAAATATGAAAACTATGTAATATCAAATCTCCCAAACCCAAATCATTCATGAAACCCAAATCTAAAACACAAATTGGGAAAAAAATCTAAATCTAAAGCATGTTCTCTCTCTAAAACATGAAGCCCAAATCTAAAAACTATGTTTTATCAAAACTCCCAAAAGGCAACAATTATCTATTTAATCCATATAAACTCATAAATATCACATTCTCTGTAATTTTTTATGGGTATTCACTCATTCATTCAAAATCGATCAAATCAAAAAACTCAAATTCATTTATTTTTAATATCATATAATCATGCGTTTGAAATCTCTGTTTAACCAAAAAAAGAAATGGAGCATTAATTCTATCTCTGAATCCAATGCATATGGTATCGCGAACCCCTTCCCTAAAATCACGCGCCCATATCGAGGAAGAACTGGAACAAGTCTTCAAGAAATTCGACGTTAATGGCGACGATAAGATCTCTGTCACCGAGCTGAGCTTCATAATGGGTAACCTCGGTCACTCCGCCACCTAGGATGAGCTACATAGATGTAATGAATTTGACCGAAAAATTTGTAGAGAACCAGAGAATATAAGAGAGAGAAGACTGAATCAAGGTTGAAGAAGGGAATTAGAAAGGTAGAGAAGATAGAGCAAAAATTGAGAGAAAAAAATCAAGTGAATTCATTCCTTAATCCCTTTTCAATTACATCTTGGATTCATACATATACTCTCACTCCCTCTGATCTCAGCAATCGAGGAAAGAAACAATGGACACATGTATTCCGTTTGCCAGCTAAACCATTCTAACAGATTAATGAGAAAAAGACAATAAGGACCTAACTATTAGAATTAAAGACAATACTACCCCTTTTACAAACCGACTTAAGCAAACTTGTTTATTTAATATAATCCTTACATCCCCCCCCCCTTAAAAGATCCCTTGTCCTCAAGGGTGGAATGAGGAAATTTCTTATTCAGTTGGTTCCAATTCTCCCAAGTAGCTTCAGAAGGCAAGGTATTAGCCCATTGTACCAAGACTTTCACTTTAGCTACATTATTTCGTTTCACCATTCTTCTATCCAGAATTGCAGTAGGCTCCACTATGAGTTGTCCCATTAAATCCATAGGGGGCAATGTAGGGGAGACAGTGCAGTGTAATCCCACTTTCTTCTTGAGTAAGGAGACATGGAAGACAGGATGAACCTTAGCATAACTAGGCAATTTGAGTTTGTAGGCTACTGAACCAATCTTACCTTCTATCAGGAAGGGACCATAGTATTTAGGAGTCAGTTTCCCATGATTAGACTGTGCCAATAAGGACTGTTTCTAAGGTCTAACCTTGAGGTAAACCATATCTCCAGGTAGGAAAGACCTTTCAGTCCTATTTTTGTCAGCATAGTGCTTAATTCTAGACTGAGCCTCCACCAATTGTTGCTTCATTAGTTGTAGCAGTTGGGACCTATCTTTGCAAAACTGTTTGGTTGTGGGATCATGAATCTGCCCAAATTGATGGAAGTTGAGGTGGGGAGGTTTATATCCATAAAGCATTTCAAAAGGAGTGGCTTGAAAACCTGTGTGGAAATGGGAATTATACCACCATTCAACCAAAGGTAACCAAGTTGCCCACCTTTGAGGTTATAGTGTGACCATGCACCTGAGATAACACTCCAAGACTTGATTTACCCTTTTAGTTTGTCCATCCGACTGGGGGTGGTAGGTTATGCTCATGCTTAGCTTGGTTCCCACCATTCTAAAAAGAGATTGCCAAAAAAAACTGATGAACACCTTATCCCTATCCGACACTATTGTAGAAGGTAACCTATGTAACTTGTAAATGTTGGAGAGGAATGCCTGAGCTAGTTGTGCAGCAGTGAAGGGGTGTTTGAGTGCAATGAAATGTCCAGACTTAGTTAGCCTGTCTATTACTACCCAAATAACTGTCATACCTTCTGAGGAAGGTAAGCCCTCTATAAAATCCATGGAAATGTCAGTCCAAGGAGTCTCTGGAATGGGCAAGGGCTGTAATAGACCTAGGATTACCACAGTTTCATGTTTCTATTGTTGACAGATGTCACATTCTTTAACAAAAGTGGTGACATCTTGTTTCAAGGTTGGCCACCATAGGAATTTGCTAATCCTTTCAAAGGTTCCTTTTATACCTGAGTGCCTACCAATAGGAGAGCTGTGGAATTTAGTTAGAAACTTCCCTCTGAGGTCCAAATCTAGACCTACTACTAACCTGTCCTAAAACTTAAGCCTCCCATTTAAGAATGAATACCCAGGGAGGGTGTCTTGAGTTACTTGTAACTGAAGTATAATATTCCTCAACCCCTCATCCTTCTCCCATGATTGAGCGATGTCTTGCACCCAAGTGGGGATTGTTGTGGTTATGGTGTTGCACACAACCATGTTACTGCTCGAAGAGGTTTCCACACAGTGGTCTCGAGGTGGGAGTTCCCTCTCCTTCCTGGATAAACTAGCAGCCACAACATTTTGCTTGCCCTTTTTGTATGTTATCTCATAATCCAGCCCCATTAATTTAGTGATCCATTTCTGCTGGTTTATGGTGGTGATCCTTTGATCCAATAAGTATTTAAGATTGTGATGGTCTATTTTAATGTAAACCTTGTTTCCTAATAGGTAGTGTCTCCATTTATTTACTGCATAAACCACTGCCATAAGCTCCTTCTCATAGGTTGACCACCCCAAGTGTTGAGGTGCTATAGCCTTACTTAAGTAAGCTATAGGTCTACCTTTTTGCATTAACACTGCCCCAATACCCGAATGAGAGGCATCTGTTTCCAGCATAAAAGGTTCTTTAAAGTCTGGCATGGCAAGAACTGGAGCTTGGGTCATTGCCTCCGTCAGAGCTTGGAAGGCTTCAGTGGCCTTTTCAGTCCATATGAACTTGTCCTTTTTGAAAAGATCAGTTAGGGGTTTGCCGATTAAACCATAATTTTTTACAAATTTTCTGTAATATTTAGTCAGTCCTAAAAAGCCCCTTAATCCCTTTATGTTGGTTGGCAAAGGCCAATGTAGCATACAGCAGATTTTATCTTGGTCAGTAGAAACACCCTCATTGTGATGATATGACCTAAGTATTGTACCTGCCTTGTTCCAAAGACGCACTTACTTTTTTTGGCAAATAGACAATGGCTTTGCAACAACTGTAGAGTCAATTTCAAATGTTTCAAATGTTCCTCATAGCTTTTACTATAAACTAGTATATCATCAAAGAAGACTAGTAAAAACTTCCTTAGATATGGTTGGAATACTTGGTTCATTAGTGACTGGAAGGTGGCTGGAGCATTGGTAAGCCCAAAGGGCATTACTAGGAACTCAAAGTGGCCACTATGAGTCCTGAAAGCTATTTTTGGTATGTCATCCTTGTTGACCCTGATTTGATGATAACCAGACCTCAGATCCAACTTGGAATACCAGTTAGAGCCATGTAACTCATCGAGAAATTCATCAATTGCTGGAATAATTGTCATGTTGTTGAGTGCCCTATAATCTATGCACATTCTCCAATTACCATCATGCTTCTTAATTAAGAGAACTGGAAAAGTATAGGGGTTGTTGCTGGATTATTCCATTCTGTAGCATCTCCTTGACAATCTTCTTTATTTCCTCTTTTTGGACATAGGGGTATCTATAAGGTCTGAGGTTGACGAGTTGACTTCCTTCTTTTAGCTTTATATGATGATCCTGGTTTCTATTTGGAGGCAGGCCTTGGGGTTCTTGAAAAACCTCAGAAAATTTTTGCAACAAGTTCTTCATCAAAGGGCATTTGTCACTTGAGAATCCCATTTCCAATCTCTCATTATCCTTGACCTGGTGCCTTTCCATACTTAACTTTTCCTCATCTCCTTGATACATTCCGAATAAATAACCAAAGTAACCATGAGTTGCAGAATGGAGTACCTTTGTGAATTCACCAGAATTTACGTATTGAATAGCTGGTGATACTTAGTCAGACTCCCCTTGTAGAATAGTGGTTTGACCTCCCCTTTCTATGGTCAGCTGCAGGTTATGAAAGTTAAAAGTGACTGAGTTGAATAATTTTAACCATTAGACTCCCAACACTGCGTATATGCCCCCTAATGGCAAAATTCTGAAGTCTGTCTGGAATTCTTCTCCTCGTACTGACCAAGATAATTGAGGGCAATGTTGTTGGCTAGTAACCTTAAAACCATCAGCCACAGTTACAGTGATGGCATTAGTTTCCCTCAGTGTAGCCTTGATTCTCTTAGCTGCCTGAGGATCTAAGAAATTGTTAGTACTACCACTGTCCACCAAAATTCTCAAAAACCTGCCCTATGACATTCCCAGTAAATCTGATTGTATTGTTAGTGTTATGACCTGAGAAAGCATATAGAGTGATTTGGGCATCCTGGTCTTCACATTCCCCTTGAAATTCCACCTTGTCTGTCTTTTCATAATTCTCAGTTTCTCCCAGCTCTGTGTTATCTGCAGCTGAGGGTAGCATCATGAATAATTGTGGTTTCTTACACACATGGTCCCTCACAAATGGTTCATCACATGAGAAACATAACCCTTTCCTTCTTTTCTCATCAAGTTGTTCTCTGGCCAGCCCCCTTATAGGTAATGTGACGACCCCAAAATAGGTCCATTCCACCCAACCCATTCTGAGTCGTCAAATACATGGTACAGAAAATAACTACAACTTTATTACAACAATTGTCGTGCAAAATACAACAACACATATGCTGTGAGTTTGGATACAAATATATACCAAATGTGACTCATGTTCCAACCGTGGACATCACCTCACAATAACACCTTACATAAAGGTATAGTCAAAAACTGTTTTAGAAATTAGAATCTTTGGGAAATGCTCAAGGAAACCTTCGTACATGGGAGGCCACGCGTCTAGGTTATGATAGATATCATATGGCCACAGAATTATCCTTGGTTGACCCAATAGACCCCAAAGAAAAACGAGAAGATTACTATCATATTCTTCCCAATGGTGAGTCTTCTCTTGACTTATCATTATCTCCACTGTCTCTAATTGAGAATTATACTTCAAACAAACACCAAGATTATATTGGTAGTGCCCATAGATATACTCAGCAAGTGGATGAGCACAACCCTGTCTTATGATGACACGAGGTTGTATGTCATTAGATATCTTGTATGATAGTGACAAAACACCCTTCCAACGTTGGGTTCGCCTCACCCTATTTTCTTCACCAAATATAACTACTAAATGATGACCACCGTTCTATTCCCTTGTTACCCCCGCTCGACCCAGCTACACTCTTATTACCTGAAAGGAATTGTGAAGCAAAAGGGTGAGCACAACTAGCTCAGTAAAGAATATCATGACTAAAGATAATTAAATTATCAATAGCCTTCATCAATAATAAATCAGAGATTTAGAACATATGGTAAATGATAAAAATTTTAACCATAGTTGCAGCGGAACGAGCAATCCATTAGAAGAGTCAAATAGACTATAAAGTCTATTATCTTCTCCATGTTAAAAATCCATCAACAATGTTTTATCCCTGTAACATCAATCAACAATTCTGGTCCACAATCATATGAATAACTCATAATCATAACTGTAGTTCTAAATTCCTCTTCTCATCCAGGACGAAGATAATTTTCATCACCTATCTTTACCTGAAACATCAAAGATCATGGTTACACAAAATCACATCTCCTGTTCATAATCATACTAATAACTTCATCTTTGCACTACGGCTAAAGATATTCATTTTTATCACCAGTTGGTCATGTTCATCTCAACATCTGTTCATCTTTGCACTACTGGCCAAAAATATTCAACAACATGTCATCTTTGCACTACGGGCCAAAGATATTCATCAACAATTCATATTTGCACTACAGAGTATACTCCTATCATATACATGTACTTCCAATAAAAATTTTATCAATTTTGGAGTTAACCACAAGGAATTATAAGTGGTTACTTTTAAAATAGTCTTTTCTCATAAAATTCATAACTCTTAATCTATACATTCAAAAATCACCATTTTTTGACACAATCAAGAAAACTCATCAAAATATCATTTCAAATTTTTCCAGAATTTTTGAAGATCAGAAAAATTACGAAACTGAAAATCATAACAACCCTTAAAATCCCTTAATATCCCTTACTATCCCTTACCTCAAAAGAGCAGCACTTCTGACTGGATATCGGATATGACGCTAAAGGAAACTTGCACTGATGAATACCAACTCACCAAGTATCTAAATACTCA
The DNA here is from genome assembly GCA_016801055.1 of Panax notoginseng. Classification (NCBI taxonomy): domain Eukaryota; kingdom Viridiplantae; phylum Streptophyta; class Magnoliopsida; order Apiales; family Araliaceae; genus Panax; species Panax notoginseng. Next base: position 78,000,676 of record CM029013.1, read on the forward strand.
CAAAATATGCTTCATAATATAGAGAGAGAAAGAGAGAAAGCTTATGTTTCTAATGTGATTTTCAATTCTAACTTAGCCCTCTATTTATAGGAAAATTTTGGTAGGTTTGACCTGCAACCTGATGGCTTTACCTGCTACTATTCCCACCCACCACATTTGAAATATAATTCAGCACATTTCTTCACCAACCACAAGTGGGGCCCACCAATTCTAGAATTTTCCACCAAAATGATAAACTCCGAAAATTCAACAATTTCTGAACCAGTCATCTCGTAAAATTCATAATAAATCATACGTTCATTTTTAACGGTTCAAAATTTGTGGGCATATACTCAACTTATATATGTATAACATATCCAAAAATTACCACGATCCAACGGTCGGATTAAAAATTATAACCCCCGCAAAATATCTCAAAAACCCTGATTTTTAATACCTCCATTCTGACAAAAATACGGATAAAAACCTCAACATTAACTCCTTCATTTTTAACCACAAAAATATATCCCTCGTTTATATCCACATAAAATAAATATTTCCTTATCATATGAATCAATAATTAATTATTCACAAATAATATTACAGAATCACATTTATGACAACCAGGCCGTTCCCAAGAAAGAGGGGGCTTTCCAATAATAATTTTTCCTTACTGGCACGCAATTAGATGACCAAACCTCTCCTTAGACAGAACTTTCTAGACATTGCCAATAATGCTATCTAATAATACTATTCAAATAATATGAATTATTGATCTGATAATGGGAAATACTGTGCAGCAACAATTATTGAACAACAATAATACAAAATTTCAACGTAGCAATTATTGAATCAATAAAATAAAATATTGAACAGTAATTATTGTAACAATTATTGAGTAGTACCTTCTTACGTAAGAATCAATAATTTCAAAAATACTATGCAATACCGTGTGCTACTGTGCAATAACGCGTATTACTGTATTTTAACTACCGGGTATTCCAACAGTGTTAACGGTAACAACTACGCCGTTATTTGTAAAAACTCAAATTTGTCGTTTTCTTCACCCGACAGTTATTCTGTTATGGGGCCCACAAATGGCTGCGCCGTCGTACGAATATTCTCCGACAGAAAGAATATTCCACGACCAAACGAATATTCCCCGACAACAATGATTATTTTATAACCACTTGCTTATTTTGAAAAAAAATCATATTTCACTTATAACTTTAAACTTTTATCAATTTAACCATTTACTGAATAGTAATTATAAGAAAAATTGAATACTTTTATTTCATAAAATTCGGGGTCTTACAATCTCCCCTCCTTATGAAATTTCGTCCCCGAAATTTACGTACCTGGTATTTCGAAGAGTTGAGAATACCTTGCTTCTATTTCAGATTCTATCTCTCAGATCATCATGATTTCTCCATTGCTCATCTCCCATGATAATTTCATTTGGGTTCCTCATTTGTTGGGAAGTCATGACAACCGCCATCCCTCGAACTACTCGGCTTTGACTTGTCTGGAGTAGCATTTGGCGTCATCATTACCGTTGGAATATACCTTTCTATAGGACATATTCCTCCCTCAACTGCCTCTTCGTACTCCTCATTCATGATCTGAATCATCAATCTTTGATCCATATCGGATTCAGGTTGACCGCTATGTACAGGGTAATTCAAAACTCGATGTTGGGTTCTCCCAATTACTTTCCAAAAAGAGAAATTCATATCATCTATTTTAGCCTTCTTAGATCGAACATCTCTTTCCACAATATCCACGTGTCGTGCAGCTTTTGCCCATGCATCACTTATTCTCACTCGTTCAGTTTTTTCTTCTCTCAGCTCAGATTCTATTTTTATCATTTATACTCTGCCAAAGAATGCTTCTGTTCAAGCATCACATATCGGGTAACACAAGCTTGAATTGTTGCATCCTTTTGTTCCACGACCGCCTGTCGTTCTTCTGCCTGCTCTTCCAACTCATGAATACGATTTTGAAATTCTACATTTTGATCATATAATACCTCTAATAAACTCTCCTCTGGTACTTCTTCTTCCTCAGTCTCAGATGTTACATCTGTGACTATCTCGGGTGTGACTATCAATTCTTCACTCACCACATGGATATCTCTAATTCCTTCTTCGTCTGACATCACATTATCACAGTTAGTGATTAGAGGTATCCCCACAGTCTCATTCACTCCATTGTTAGCATTCTCAACTGCCATTCTCAAATACTGCCATAAAACAAGGGTTAATTAAACAAATTAACATATCACATAATATCTCAATATTATGACTGACCAACAAATAAGCTTAGGTAGGACACACTAGCGAAGGATTTACTCATCTCTCCCCTCCTAGTTGTATTTCTCGATCTCCGCCAGAGATCATATCCCTAAGCTCTGATACCACCTGTGACGACCCCAAAATAGGTCCATTCCACCCAACCCATTCTGAGTCGTCAAATACATGGTACAGAAAACAACTATAACTTTATTACAACAATTGTCGTGCAAAATACAACAACACATATACTGTGAGTTTGGATACAAATATATACCAAATGTGACTCATGTTCCAACCGTGGACATCACCTCACAATAACACCTTACATAAAGGTATAGTCAAAAACTGTTTTAGAAATTAGAATCTTTGGGAAATGCTCAAGGAAACCTTCGTACATGGGAGGCCACGCGTCTAGGTTATGATAGATATCATATTGCCACAGAATTATCCTTGGTTGACCCAATAGACCCCAAAGAAAAACGAGAAGATTACTATCATATTCTTCCCAATGGTGAGTCTTCTCTTGACTTATCATTATCTCCACTGTCTCTAATTGAGAATTATACTTCAAACAAACACCAAGATTATATAGGTAGTGCCCATAGATATACTCAGCAAGTGGATGAGCACAACCCTGTCTTATGATGACACGAGGTTGTATGTCATTAGATATCTTGTATGATAGTGACAAAACACCCTTCCAACGTTGGGTTCGCCTCACCCTATTTTCTTCACCAAATATAACTACTAAATGATGACCACCGTTCTATTCCCTTGTTACCCCCGCTCGACCCAGCTACACTCTTATTACCTGAAAGGAATTGTGAAGCAAAAGGGTGAGCACAACTAGCTCAGTAAAGAATATCATGACTAAAGATAATTAAATTATCAATAGCCTTCATCAATAATAAATCAGAGATTTAGAACATATGGTAAATGATAAAAATTTTAACCATAGTTGCAGCGGAACGAGCAATCCATTAGAAGAGTCAAATAGACTATAAAGTCTATTATCTTCTCCATGTTAAAAATCCATCAACAATGTTTTATCCCTGTAACATCAATCAACAATTCTGGTCCACAATCATATGAATAACTCATAATCATAACTGTAGTTCTAAATTCCTCTTCTCATCCAGGACGAAGATAATTTTCATCACCTATCTTTACCTGAAACATCAAAGATCATGGTTACACCAAATCACATCTCCTGTTCATAATCATACTAATAACTTCATCTTTGCACTACGGCCAAAGATATTCATTTTTATCACCAGTTGGTCATGTTCATCTCAACATCTGTTCATCTTTGCACTACTGGCCAAAGATATTCAACAACATGTCATCTTTGCACTACGGGCCAAAGATATTCATCAACAATTCATCTTTGCACTACAGGCCAAAGATATTCCTCAACAGTTCATATTTGCACTACGGCCAAATATATTCATCAACAGTTCATATTTGCACTACAGGCCAACTATATTAATATCTCAAAGAAATATATAATCATTTCAGAATTTATATAAACAATAATTATAACCATGTTGATTAATTCACCTTTGCACTTAAGCTAAAGATATTCACTTATAAATTCAATGGTCATGATCATACCAGTCAACAATTCAACTTTGCACTACTGGCCAAAGAGAACCCATAGTCATGATCATACCAGAAATTTACCCATCTTTACACTCAAGTCAAAGAGAAATATCATCATTAGGGTTATAAAAATATTATATATGATAATAAAATCAATATAATCAACATATAGATTTAATCTCAAGAGTAATATTTATAAACCAACTATAATTTGGTCAGAAAAAGAAACCAATTTTGTCGTGAATAGTACCCGTGAATAGTAACTCGTGAATAGTAACTCATGAATAGTAACTCGTGAATAGTAACTCATAAATAGTAACCCCGACACAAAAAGGTAGAAATTCCACAATAAAATACATACCAATATTTCGGAATAATGATATTGAAAGAATAATATTTCTTAAGCTTATAAATAATTTATTTTAATTGTTTACACTTTACTAAATAATACATTTAATCAATCTAAAATGCCAAACTCATAAGATTTCATCACCAATAACCAAAATCCCTCATCAAAAATCTGCATATACCTCATATAGGATTCTCAAGCCATAAAATCCTATTTTCTAATTTTCTTTCTTCACAAAACATATTTAATTCATTTACTCATAACTAGACCATTTTCATGAAAAATATCAAATCAGTTCCAAAAATATTTCTTTTCTGGGATTTAGCAGAATATAGTCCCATATTGAACATATATTTTTCTAAAAATTTTTAAAATTCATTTACTATTTTTCATATGACCAAAACAACCGAATATTTAGACATTTATCAAAAATTGAACTTATGTCCAAAAATTCTGAAATTCACAGAGTATACTCCTATCATATACATGTACTTCCAATAAAAATTTCATCAATTTTGGAGTTAACCACAAGGAATTATAAGTGGTTACTTTTAAAATAGTCTTTTCTCATAAAATTCATAACTCTTAATCTATACATTCAAAAATCACCATTTTTGGACACAATCAAGAAAACTCATTAAAATATCATTTCAAATTTTTTCAGAATTTTTGAAGATCAGAAAAATTACGAAACTGAAAATCATAACAACCCTTAAAATCCCTTAATATCTCTTACTATCCCTTACCTCAAAAGAGCAGCACTTCTGACTGGATATCGGATATGACGCTAAAGGAAACTTGCACTGATGAATACCAACTCACCAAGTATCTAATACTCACAAAATATGCTTCATAATATAGAGAGAGAAAGAGAGAAAGCTTATGTTTCTAATGTGATTTTCAATTCTAACTTAGCCCTCTATTTATAGGAAAATTTTGGTAGGTTTGACCTGCAACCTGATGGTTTTACCTGCTACTATTCCCACCCACCACATTTGAAATATAATTCAGCACATTTCTTCACCAACCACAAGTGGGGCCCACCAATTCTAGAATTTTCCACCAAAATGATAAACTCCGAAAATTCAACAATTTCTGAACCAGTCATCTCGTAAAATTCATAATAAATCATACGTTCATTTTTAACGATTCAAAATTTGTGGGCATATACTCAACTTATATATGTATAACATATCCAAAAATTACCACGATCCAACGGTCGGATTAAAAATTATAACCCCCGCAAAATATCTCAAAAACCCTGATTTTTAATACCTCCATTCTGACAAAAATACGGATAAAAATCTCAACATTAACTCCTTCATTTTTAACCACAAAAATATATCCCTCGTTTATATCCACATAAAATAAATATTTCCTTATCATATGAATCAATAATTAATTATTCACAAATAATATTACAGAATCACATTTATGACAACCAGGCCGTTCTCAGGAAAGAGGGGGCTTTCCAATAATAATTTTTCCTTACTGGCGCGCAATTAGATGACCAAACCTCTCCTTAGACAGAACTTTCTAGACATTGCCAATAATGCTATCTAATAATACTATTCAAATAATATGAATTATTGATCTGATAATGGGAAATACTGTGCAGCAACAATTATTGAACAACAATAATACAAAATTTCAACGTAGCAATTATTGAATCAATAAAATAAAATATTGAACAGTAATTACTGTAACAATTATTGAGTAGTACCTTCTTACGTAAGAATCAATAATTTCAAAAATACTATGCAATACCGTGTGCTACTGTGCAATAACGCGTATTACTGTATTTTAACCACCGGGTATTCCAACAGTGTTAACGGTAACAACTACGCCGTTATTTGTAAAAACTCAAATTTGTCGTTTTCTTCACCCGACAGTTATTCTATTATGGGGCCCACAAATGGCTGCGCCGTCGTACGAATATTCTCCGACAGAAAGAATATTCCACGACCAAACGAATATTCCCCGACAACAATGATTATTTTATAACCACTTGCTTATTTTGAAAAAAAATCATATTTCACTTATAACTTTAAACTTTTATCAATTTAACTATTTACTGAATAGTAATTATAAGAAAAATTGAATACTTTTATTTCATAAAATTCGGGGTCTTACAGGTAAGGACCTAGCAGTTTCCCCATTATTCATGGTGCTAAGTTTAGGCTGTGGTGCAGTTGCAATTTTGGGGTAAGTAACACTCCCAACAGGTTTACTGAACAATCTACTCCTTTTAAGCCAGGCCTCCAGTTTAGCCTCCTCAACTATAGTTAATCTAATCATTTCCTTAAAAGTGTTTGGTTTCAATTCCTGGACCCCCAACTGTATTTCCAGCTTTAGACCACCCATGAAACAGTCCATAAAAAATTCTTCATTGAGGAGGGAATTTCTAACTATAGCCCAACCTCTCAGTTCCTCAAATTTTTTTCTGTACTCATCGACTGACCCCATTTGTTGTAATTTCTTAAGTTCTCCTATGGGATTATCACTAGCCTCTGGACTAAATCTGGCAATAACCTCCTCTATTAAACCTTCCCATGTCAGCTCTGCCCCTTCCTGCACAAATCCTGAATACCAAAGTTTAGCCTCCCCTTCCAAACTCAAGGTAGTTAAGTAAACCTTTTGAGATTCAGGCACCATATAATGTGAGAATAGCTTGTTACATTTCCTGATCCATGTCCTAGGGTTTTCCCCATTGAATTTTGGGAACTCAAAGTTAACAGTCCTGAACATATCACCAAACTTATCTGGCCTAAGAGGGGGCTCATACTGGCCTAGAATTGAACCTGAAGGTGAAGATGAGGAACATGGTTGAGTAGGGTCTTTCTGTTGTCCCCGTTGAGCTAGGAGTGCCTCAAAGTTCTTCATCATCTGCTCAAGTTTTAGATTAAAACCTTGCTGTAGAGTAGAAACAGAATCTATCAACTGTGTCTGTAGCTGATGTATGTTCGAAGTTTGCTCTTGCACCTGAGACTCTAAGTTGCTCAATCGTTGGTTGTTGGTGGCCATAGGTGCAGGTTCGATGGCTCTGATACCAATTTTAATGAATTTGACAGACAAATTTATAGAGAACCAGAGAATATAAGAGAGAGAAGACTAAATCAAGGTTGAAGAAGGGAATTAGAAAGGTAGAGAAGATAGAGCAAAAATTGAGAGAGAAAAATTAGATGAATTCATTCCTTAATCCCTTTTCAATTACATCTTGGATTCATACATATACTCTCACTCCCTCTGATCTCAGCAATTGAGGAGAGCAACAATGGACACATGTATTCCGTTTGCCAGCTAAGCTATTCTAATAGATTAATGAGAAAAAGACAATAAGAACCTAACTATTGGAATTAAAGACAATACTACCCCTTTTACCAACCGACTTAAGCAAACTTGTTTATTTAATATAATCCTTACAATAGCATGATCAATGAGGTGGATTCCGATGGCGATGGGTTCATCAACCTCCACGAATTAAACACGAAAGACATCGGTTACGACGAGATATTGGAGAATTTGAGATAGGGATGCTTTTAAGGTGTTTGATATTGACAAAAACGGGTCGATTTCGACGGAGGAATTACATAACGTGATGGGGTGTTTGGAAGAGGAGAGTTCAATGGCGGAATGTAAGAAAATGATTTGTGGGGTGAATTTAATTACTTTTAATTAATTAGTAGAATTAATTATTTAAATTTGATTAATTAGTGAAATTAATTATTTAATTCTTCTGAATCAATGGGTTAATTGTTTATTTGAGATAATTGAGTTAATTAATTGAATAAATAATTTGGTTTATATATATATATATATATATATATATATATATATATATATATATATATGCGTTTATAGAAATTTAAAACACCAAATACGAGTCAAGTACGATATTTATACATAAACAATATTTAAAAATTAAATTGTGACACGTGACCATTTTCTGGCAAACAAATTGATTGGGCTGTTCCACTAGGGTCCATTGTGGTTACTTATGTGTTAGCGAGATGGGAGCGTTTAAAAATTAGGGTACGAATGGTAAAAGGGTGTATATTTCGGGTTTAAATTTATAATTAACCCTAAATTCCCTTTTATTATTATTATTAAATTACAGTGTATAGGACGATAATACACACATTAATTCCTCAATACAATTATTGTATTTCCTCCGTTTTAAAATTAGATATACAATTTGACTTTTAAGGTCAAACAATGATATATTAAACTTCAAAATTAGCATGACTCATAATAATTTAATAAAATAAATTTCATGATTGATAGTTTTTGTTATACAGTATACAATTATAATTATTATATCAACTAAAATTAAATAAATTCACATCAATTTAATATGTTGTTGTTTGATTAAAAAAGTCAAATTATATATCTAATTTTAGAATGGAATGAGTATTTAAATAATTATGAGACAGATCGAGTATTTATCTAATGGATTTAATTGTCAATGCACCAACATTTTTTGCATTATCAAATTAATTTTCAAACAAAATGACAACATATTTGAAAACTAAGTCCCTCATCTTCATTTTTTATTTTTATTTAATTTTTATGTATAGGTAGTTAGGTACAACAAAATCTGGGTGCTAGTCACAAGGGGTGGTCCCGTTGTGCCTCTTTGACTTGGTGAGCGATAAATAAAGTGGCCTTCCATGTGCAAATTAAAGAACGAAAGTCTACTCTAATTCCTCAATAAATATGTTTAATGAGTAATCCATTTCACATGCAGAAACAAATAAATTTATGAATGAATAAATATGCGCATGATATGAAATCAAGTCAAAGCATTTTATCCGAGAAGCTTTAATGAGCCACTCAGGGGCGGATCTGTATTGGGAACATCATAATTAAATATATAAATTAATAAATTTAAGAGAACAGATTAATGAAAGAATTAAATTTGGAAGGGGTAAAAAAAAATTATAAACCAATTCTAAATACAAATACAAAAATCTTCTTATTTTAAAGTTTGGTGAAATCTTAAAAGTATTTTTTATATAATTTTTTATTTTGAATGTAACTGTGTGAACTGTGAGGGATTGTTTGATTTAAGTTTGATTTTTTTTTTTTTTAGGTTTGTTATTGATTTCGTTGAATATGGTTACTTTTTATTTGGTCTGATTGGGTTTTTGTTTTTGGGTTGTTTGATATTCAATTGAAAATGGGATCATTTTTGTTAAGTAGTTTATGTCTTTTATTATGATAGCTTACAATGATTTTGCTTTATTTTATAATGGGAAATGAAAAATAAAAAATGATTATGAGCCTTTAGCAACCCCTCATTTCTAGTTGTTATAATCACTTTATTTCCCTACATATAACTAATGGATCCTGTATAATTTTTGGTGTTTTGAGTATAAATTTTGGATAGTTTATTTTTCTTATTTCAAGTAAAACTTATTTAAAGTAAAACTTATTTTAAACTTATAAAAAGATATCAAAACTAATTTATACTTTGAAATTAATTCTATGTTTTGTTTGAATATAGAAAGCAAATTTGGTTTAAGACTTTGAGCATTTGAGAAATAATTCAAATTGAACTATGATAAGTAACTAAAGTAAATTTCTAAATTGTATCTAAATATTTTTTATTTAAAATTCCTTTTTTTAATTTGAATTATGAATATTTATTGCAATTTGTAAACATTCTTATGATTAAATAATATTATGATTAGTTAAAAAAATATTTAAAACATTAAAATTAGTTAAAATCCGCCCCTACTGGAAAAAAAATTGGATCCACCCTTGGAGCCACTTTAAATATCTATTACTAACATTTATATATATATCGCGCGCGCGCGCACACACACACACACACACACACACACACACACACACACACACACACACACACACACACACACACACACACACATATATATATATATATATATATGAAATTTTCATTGTGAAAAGTTTATGCTTTTATTTGTAAATCATACTCCTCCTTCTATTTTTATTTGTCCTAATTTAAAAATACATGTTTATTAAAAAAAATAAAATTTATCTTCAAATTACCCATCTCAACTAGGATATATTTATATATACACTCAAATTGTACATCACTACAAGAAAAAGGCATATATGTGACCGTCGTTGGTCGTTGATAATCATCTGCGACCGATTGCGATCGCAGATAGGCGTCACATAAAATCTGGTCGTTGGAATGCACATCAGTGACCACTATTAGCGACCGACATATCTGCGACCGCAATCATCATTTTGGTCGCTAAGCTAAGTCAGCATGGTGCAGGGCCAAAGGGTGACGTAGGCCACGTGTCAGCGACCCCTATTACCGACCGTGTGCGGTCGCCGATACCCTCATGTGATTAGCAGTCGCTAATAATTATCAACGACCGCATGTGGTCGCTGATGTAAAAAAAACCTAAAAACCAGATTTTTCCTGTTTTTCAGAATTCCCAAAAAACTATACATGTTTTATACCTGCTTTATCCCAACACACATGCACAACTATATAAACATTCGATCATCGTCCATATATCAACACATACACCAAACTAGTATATAAACTATATAAACCTTTAAAAACCAATATGAATTGAATAAATATAAACAAATCTAATCTTTAATTAATATACAGAAATCTAAAGAATGAATATAAAAGTACAAGATTCATAAATAACTACAAAACAACACTAAATCGGTCGTCATGCATCATTGTCCAAATTAGTTTCTGCTTTATCACCCTGTAATTAACAAAATAATAAAACAAGTTACATATATAGTATATATGTTGATACTGGTATTACGACAATATACAATAAGATTGATTACCTCGTCGCCATCCCCATGTTGTGCTACTGCTGCTGCCGCCACTGCATCAGCTAACTCATCAGGACTCAAAGCCTCCAGATACCCGCCCAGTATCTTTAAAAAATCGCGATCTCGACATATAGCTCTCACACAGTCAGCAGGAGTATGAATAGCTAGATGACTCGATGACTGTGAAGACTGGGTAGCAGAGCTACCTGAGCCACTGAAGGATGGGCGTCGTCGTTGTCCTTGACCTTTGACGTAGTTCTTCTTCACAACAGACGCCCTCTCCCATAATTCTTGATCAATTGGCGGACGTGGGGTGCCTTCAGGATAGCGCTCATTCAATAAACGCTTATAAGTATTATGTCATCATGTTAACAATTAAACAGTTAAAAATAAATTGGTAAAATGCTAAAGAATGACGTAAAACTTGATAAACAAGATCAAGTTGTTAAAACTTATTACCGCTATCTGAAGAGCATCAGGCAGACCATCACGGGTGGCCACGTACACGACTGCACACAGGAGTATAAATTACAACTTGTCAATCTGTATGCATATCCATCTGGTAGTTTCAGAGACTTAACCCATGTGCACACATCTTCAACTTACTTTTTGGACAATGTGTACCTTGCATACGGTTTGACAATCTTACCATTAGGAGATTCATAAAGTTCTAATACAGGACACTTACAAATATCTTTCATGTCCAAACGTGCCTTATCATTTATCTTTTGTCTTCCTCGTAACATTCATCACGGTGTTAAACACATTGTCGAACACATTCTTCTCAATATGCATCACATCTAGATTGTGACGAATCAAATTTGTAGACAAATAAGGCAGTTCCCAAAGATGCTTCTTCGAACCCAGTTATGAGATTGGCCAAACTCATTGATTATGTTTGTGGCATTAATCTTACCAAATGGGATGACCGGCAATCTCATCACACGGTCTCGCATCTCCGTTCCCGACAATCGCGGTGCAGGCATATCATTGTCTACTTTTCCTTTCCTAAAGTGTTCTCTATTTCTTCGAAACGGGTGATCTATGTAAGACCCCAACTTATTAATGAATAAAATCAAATTTTCTCTAAATATTATTGTGAATAATAAGGGGTTAATTTGATATAATACTTTGGTTATGGGTGAAATGTGCAAATTTTGCAAAATAAGCAAGTGGTTATAAAATATTCATTTTGTCGGGGAATATTCGTTTGGTCGTGGAATATTCTCACTGTCTGGAAATATTCGTACGACGGCGCAGCCTTGTGTGGGCCCCATAACGGAAAGCGATTGGATGAAGAAAACGACAAGTATAAGTTGTTTATAAATAACGGCGTAGTTGTTACCGTTAATACTGTTGGAATACCCGGTGGTTAAAATACAGTAGCACACGGTATTGCACCAATTATTGATTCTTACGAAGGAAGGCACTACTCAATAATTGTTACAGTAGTTATTGTTCAGTATTTTATTTTATTGATTCAATAATTGTTGCGTTGATATTTTATATTATTGTTGTTTCAATAATTGCTGCTGCACAGTATTTTCTATTATCAGATCAATAATTCATATTATTTGAATAATATTATTTGATAACATTATTGGCAATGTCTAGAAAGTTCTGTCTAAGGAGAGGTTTGGTCATCTAATTGCGCGCCAGTAAGGAGAAATTCTTATTGGAAAGCCCCCTCTTTCCTGGGAACGGCCTGGTTGTCATAAATGTGATTCTGTAATATTATTTGTGAATAATTAATTATTGATTCATATGATAAGGAAATATTTATTTTATGTGGATATAAATGAGGGATATATTTTTGTGGTTAAAAATGAAGGAGTTAATGTTGAGGTTTTTATCAGTATTTTTGTCGAAATGGAGGTATTAAAAATCAGGGTTTTTGAGATATTTTGCGGGGGTTATAATTTTTAATCCGACCGTTGGATCGTGGTAATTTTTGGATATGTTATACATATATAAGTTGAGTATATGTCCACAAATTTTGAACCGTTAAAAATGAACGTATGATTTATTATGAATTTTACGAGATGACTGGTTCAGAAATTGTTGAATTTTCGGAGTTTATCATTTTGATGGAAAATTCTAGAATTTGTGGGCCCCACTTGTGGTTGGTGAAGAAATGTGCTGAATTATATTTCAAATGTGGTGGGTGGAAATAGTAGCAGGTAAAGCCATCAGGTTGCAGGTCAAGCCTACTAAAATTTTCCTATAAATAGAGGGCTAAGTTAGAATTGAAAATCACACCTGAAACAAGTTTTCTCTCTTTTTCTCTCTAGATTATTGAGTGTATTTTATGAGTATTTAGATACTTTGAGAGTTTCTATTCATCAGAGTAAGTTTCTTTCAGCCTTATACCGGTATTCCGACCAGAAGTACTGATATTTTGAGGTAAGAGATATTATTTTCTTCTTAAATGATATTATTTTCTTCAATATCATTATGCTGAAATATTGATATGAGTTTTTATCAAATTTGGAACTTTTTGTGTCGGGGTTACTATTCACGTATACGACACTATTCACGTATACGGTACTATTCACGAATACGGCACTATTCACCGAAAAATAAAATTTTTCCTTTTTGTCCAAGATGTCTATTATGGTTACTATCTTTGATTGTATCCATGTTTTGATCTTTATTTTTGAATTCTGCTTCACAATTGATTATTATGAAGTATTATTGATCTTGGATAAACTGTTATACGAATCCCTACTATTTGTCCTTCTGTCTCACTGGATTCGTTCTCTTTAAGATATTTTTCATCATCCTCAGTCCTAAATGATGATATTACTGAATATCTTTGGCCTGTAGTGCAAAGATGTATGATTACTTGATGAATATCTTTGGCCTGTAGTGCAAAGATGAACAGATGTTGAGATGAACATGACTGACAGGTGATACAAATGAATATCTTTGGCCTGTAGTGCAAAGATGAATATTTGGATAAAGATGATTATTAATTGATGTTACAGGGATAAAATATTGATGATGGACTTTTAAATCTTAGAAGATAGTAGAATTCTTTCTCTACTTGACTCTTCTAATGGTTTGCTGTTTCCGCTGCAGTTGTTGATCTAAAACTTGTTGTCGATTATATTCTATCAGATTTTTCCCTGTTGAAGACTAACGATAATTTGTTTGTATATTATCTTAGTCATAATATTCTTTACTGGGCTAGTTGAGCTCACCCTTTTCCTTTTTGTTCCATTTTTCTTCTCAGGAGGTGAGAACATAGCAGGATCTAGTCGGGGTATGGAGTGATGGTTCTAGAAAGATGTTTTAGCAGTCCTCACTATTTCTGTAAAATAGTGTTTGAATAATTGTAATGAGGATTTATTTGAGTGTGGATATTGTCTAGAAGACAATATTTGTATTTAAACTCACAGTATGTGTTGTCGTATTTTGCACGACAATTGTATTATTGAAGTTGTAGTTTGCTTTCTGTACCATGTATTTGGCGACTCAGAATGGGTGTTGTATACCTATTTTGGGGGCGTCACAGTTGGTATCAGAGCTTAGGGATATGATCCCTGGCTGAGATGTGAGACAAGAACTAGGAGGGGAGAGACGGGGAATTCCTTCGCTAGTATGACCTGACTAAGTTTATTTGGTGTTTATTTGGTCGGTCAGAGTATAGGGATAATATATGACATGACTATTAACCCTTGTTTTATGGCAGTATTTAAGAATGGCAGCTGAGAACGTTAATAATGGAGTAAATCAGACCGTGGAGACACCTTTGATCACCACCCAGGGGAACGTGCAACAGGAAGGCAATATTCCTCCTGTAAACAACGTTACCGAGCAAACGATGAATGATGGAATGTTTAGGAGCTTTTTGCAGTTCATGCAAAATCAGACGAGGGAGACTCGTGTGCAGAATACAGGTGAAAATGATAACAACGCGCGGTTTGTCACAGCCAAGCAGTTCAAAGAATTGGGACCACCAGAATTTAAGGGAAAGCCGGATCCGATCATGGCGGAAACGTGGGTCAAGCAAATTACCAAGATATTCGATGTCTTGGGATGCACGGAGGAACAGAAGGTTCCATTCGCCACCTTTATGTTCCGCGGTGAGGCAGACTACTGGTGGGAGTCTGTGAAGCGTACCCAGCCTGACGCACTCAACATGTCCTGGGAAACATTTCAAAAACTGTTCAATGACAAGTACTTTCCTGAAAGTATTCGTCATATGAAGGAGGTGGAGTTTATCAGACTGGAACAAAACAACATGACGGTGTCCCAGTACGAGGCGAAGTTTGCAGAGTTATCCAGGTTTGCACCTCATTTGGTCGAAAATGAGGAACGAATGACAAGGATGTTTCTGAGAGGTCTAAAACCCGAGATTCGGCAATATCTTATCTCTCATAAATTTTCTTTATATTCAGATGTTGTAAACAGGGCTCAATTATTAGAGCGAGATAATGAGTATGTGCAACCGAGGGACCACAACCAGGGTCATACCGGTGGCGGCAGTCATCGAAGCAATGAAAACCAGCAGGGAGGAAAACATTCGGACAAAAGCGGTAACCACTCTGGTGGTAATCGTGGTCGTGATAATAGAAGGAGCGAGTCGGGAGGAGATTTCAAGAAGAGAAAGTACAACAATGATAACGTGAAGACGTCAGCACAAACATCAACTGTTTCTAGGGGAGGAGAACGACCACCGGTCGTATGTTACAAATGTGGGAAAGAGGGACATATCAGCCCAAACTGTCCACAACAATCCAAGGTATGTTATAACTGTGGAAAGGAGGGTCATATAGCTCGAGAGTGTTCTGTAGCAAAACCAAGTTCAGCGGGGATGGTGACTCCAAAAGCTGTCCCGGATAAGTCGAAATCAGCTGTTCCTGGAAGGGCGTTTGTCGTTACTGGCCAAAACACGAGAAACCCGAACGAGGTGATCACGGGTAAGATAATCTTGAATTCTTGCGAAGTTTATACTTTACTAGATACCGGTTCTACCCATTCTTTTATCTCTCCTGCTTGTGCTCAACGTTTAAACTTGACTCCGGAGAAATTGGACTTTAACTTATCTGTTGAAACTCCGTTGGGTGAAACCTTCGTTACATCCACTGTTTATAAATCTTGTTTGATCCAAGTTGGCACCATCACATTACCTGTTGATCTTATCTCTTTAAAGATACTTGCTTTTGATGTGATTTTAGGAATTGATTGGTTAACCACTCATCATGCTAAAATTGATTGCTTTTGTAAGGTTGTTAGTTTTCATATTCCTAAGCAACCTGTTATTCGAATTCAAGCAACCAAACCATTGAAGTCAAACTCTTTCATATCAAGTCATAAAGCCATTCGTTTATTGAAAAACGGATGTCAATCTTTCTTAGCCATGTCATGGACTTGAACAAAAATACGTCAGATTTGAATGATATTTCTGTTGTTAGTAAAATTTTTGACGTATTTCCTGAAGAATTTCTTGGCTTACTCCCAGAGCGTGATATTGAATTTTGTATCGACTTTGAACCCTGTACAAAACCCATTTCTAAAATCTCATATCGAATGGCTCCTATTGAACTTCAGGAGTTAAAAACCCAACTATAGAAGTTGATAACCGAGCCTCTATCTGGTGACTTCCTTTGTGGAATGCACTGAAGCCAGAATCTCCGTAGGGGATACCATATTCGTGTGGTAGTAAACTGATAGGTGTTATTGTGACGTGCTATCCAAGATTGGGATATGAGTCACAGTTGAGAGCAACCTAAGTCAGTAATCGAAATACGTAGCTTTCTGGTTATTATTGGAGATTCGTAAAAGGATTTTCTCTAATCGCTACCCCGTTAACTCAGCTGACTCGGAAGGATATCAAATTCGTATGGAGTGAGGAATGCGAGAAGAGTTTCCAAGAACTCAAGAGGAGACTCATTTCGGCACCTGTTCTGACAATACCATCTGGTTCGGATGGATTTGTTATCTACAGCGATGCTTCAGGCAAAGGGTTAGGATGTGTTCTCATGCAACATGGGAAAGTCATAGCCTATGCCTCACGACAACTCAAAGAATATGAGAGGAATTATCCTACTCATGATTTAGAGTTGGCAGCAGTCGTTTTTGCGTTGAAGATCTGGAGACACTACCTGTATGGGGAGAAAGTGGAGATCTATACAGATCATAAAAGCCTCAAATATTTCTTCACCCAAAAGGAACTCAACATGCGGCAGCGACGTTGGCTTGAGCTGTTGAAAGATTACGATCATACCATCCAATATCATCCTGGAAAAGCGAACGTAGTAGCTGACGCATTGAGTAGAAGATCATATGCGGGTACGAGTGCAATGTTGTTAACACAAAGGCCCATTTTGTATGACTTGCAAAGGATGGAGATAGAGATGAAGGCTCCAAGTACCCACATGATGATATCAAATATACGAGTAGAACCGACTTTAATCGATAAAGTTAAAGCTGCTCAAGCTACGGATATGGAGCTGATGCGTATGAAGAAGAAAGTGCAAGAAGGTGCTATTCCAGAAGCAAGAATCGATGAAGAAGGAATACTTCGAGTCAACTCCAGACTTTGTGTTCCTAACGATTTTGACTTGAAGCATAGAATAATGATGGAGGCACACAACACACCGTTTGCAATCCATCCTGGGAGTACCAAAATGTATCACGATCTTCGACATACATTTTGGTGGAGCAATATGAAAAGAGAGATCGCGGAGTTTATCTCGAGGTGTTTAACTTGTCAACGTGTAAAAGCGGAGCATCAAGTACCAAAGGGTCCATTGCAACCACTTGAGATTCCGAAATGGAAGTGGGAACACATTACTATGGATTTTGTTACAGGTCTTCCCAAGGTTTCTCAAGGCATAGATGCGATTTGGGTTATTGTTGATAGATTAACCAAGTCCGCTCATTTCTTGCCGATACGTGAGACTTATTCCCTTGAACGTCTTGCTAGTATGTACGTGAACGAGATTGTGAGATTGCATGGCATGCCAGTATCCATAGTTTCGGATCGTGACCCAAGATTCACTTCACGATTTTGGGTTAGCTTGCAGAAAGCTATGGGCACGGATTTACGATTCAGTTCGGCATACCATCCTCAAACGGACGGACAATCAGAGAGGACTATTCAAACTCTTGAAGATCTATTAAGACTTTGTGTCCTAGATCTCAAAGGGAGTTGGGATAAGTACCTACCATTGGTGGAATTCTCCTACAACAACAGTTATCAGGCGAGCATAGGTGTGGCTCCATTCGAGGCGTTGTATGGAAGAAAATGTCGTTCTCCAGTATGCTGGGACGAGGTGGGTGAAGCAACATTGTTGGGACCAGAGTTGGTACGCATTACTACAGAGAAGATCCAAACGATTCGACAACGTATACAAACGGCACAGGATCGACAAAAGAGTTATGCGGATCTTCATCGGAAGGACGTGGAATTTAATATTGGGGATCATGTATTATTACGTGTTGCACCATGGAAGGGAGTTACAAGATTTGGGAAGAGAGGAAAGCTCAATCCAAGATTTGTTGGTCCATTTGAGATTCTTGAGCGAATAGGAAATGTGGCATATAGACTCGCATTACCTCCAAGCATGTCTCGTGTTCATAATATTTTTCACATATCTATGCTTCGTAAATATGTTAAAGACCCGAACCACATTATTGAGTTAGAACCAGACGAGATAGCTGAAGATTTAACGTACGAGGAGGTACCTGTTAAGATCTTGGATAGGAAAGAGCATGTCCTACGCACGAAGGTTATACCACAAGTTAAGGTTTTGTGGAGAAACCATGCTATTGAAGAAATGACCTGGGAGTTGGAATCAGAAATGAAAGCGAGGTATCCTCACCTTTTTGAAACATCAGGTACGTACGTCAATTTCGAGGACGAAATTTCATAAGGAGGGGAGGTTGTAAGACCCCAACTTATTAATGAATAAAATCAAATTTTCTCTAAATATTATTGTGAATAATAAGGGGTTAATTTGATATAATACTTTGGTTATGGGTGAAATGTGCAAATTTTGCAAAATAAGCAAGTGGTTATAAAATATTCATTTTGTCGGGGAATATTCGTTTGGTCGTGGAATATTCTTGCTGTCGGGGAATATTCGTACGACGGCGCAGCCTTGTGTGGGCCCCATAACGGAAAGCGATTGGATGAAGAAAACGACAAGTATAAGTTGTTTATAAATAACGGCGTAGTTGTTACCGTTAATACTGTTGGAATACCCGGTGGTTAAAATACAGTAGCACACGGTATTGCACCAATTATTGATTCTTACGTAAGAAGGCACTACTCAATAATTGTTACAGTAGTTATTGTTCAATATTTTATTTTATTGATTCAATAATTGTTGCGTTGATATTTTATATTATTGTTGTTTCAATAATTGTTGCTGCACAGTATTTTCTATTATCAGATCAATAATTCATATTATTTGAATAATATTATTAGATAACATTATTGGCAATGTCTAGAAAGTTCTGTCTAAGGAGAGGTTTGGTCATCTAATTGCGCGCCAGTAAGGAGAAATCCTTATTGGAAAGCCCCCTCTTTCCTGGGAACGGCCTGGTTGTCATAAATGTGATTCTGTAATATTATTTGTGAATAATTAATTATTGATTCATATGATAAGGAAATATTTATTTTATGTGGATATAAATGAGGGATATATTTTTGTGGTTAAAAATGAAGGAGTTAATGTTGAGGTTTTTATCAGTATTTTTGTCGGAATGGAGGTATTAAAAATCAGGGTTTTTGAGATATTTTGCGGGGGTTATAATTTTTAATCCGACCGTTGGATCGTGGTAATTTTTGGATATGTTATACATATATAAGTTGAGTATATGTCCACAAATTTTGAACCGTTAAAAATGAACGTATGATTTATTATGAATTTTACGAGATGACTGGTTCAGAAATTGTTGAATTTTCGGAGTTTATCATTTTGATGGAAAATTCTAGAATTGGTGGGCCCCACTTGTGGTTGGTGAAGAAATGTGCTGAATTATATTTCAAATGTGGTGGGTGGGAATAGTAGCAGGTAAAGCCATCAGGTTGCAGGTCAAACCTACTAAAATTTTCCTATAAATAGAGGGCTAAGTTAGAATTGAAAATCACACCAGAAACAAGTTTTCTCTCTTTCTCTCTCTAGATTATTGAGTGTATTTTGTGAGTATTTAGATACTTTGAGAGTTTCTATTCATCAGAGCAAGTTTCTTTCAGCCTTATACCGGTATTCCGACCAGAAGTACTGATATTTTGAGGTAAGGGATATTATTTTCTTCTTAAATGATATTATTTTCTTCAATATCATTATGCTGAAATATTGATATGAGTTTTTATCAAATTTGGAACTTTTTGTGTCGGGGTTACTATTCACGTATACGGCACTATTCACGTATACGGTACTATTCACGAATACGGCACTATTCACCGAAAAATAAAATTTTTCCTTTTTGTCCAAGATGTCTATTATGGTTACTATCTTTGATTGTATCCATGTTTTGATCTTTATTTTTGAATTCTGCTTCACAATTGATTATTATGAAGTATTATTGATCTTGGATAAACTGTTATACGAATCCCTACTATTTGTCCTTCTGTCTCACTGGATTCGTTCTCTTTAAGATATTTTTCATCATCCTCAGTCCTAAATGATGATATTACTGAATATCTTTGGCCTGTAGTGCAAAGATGTATGATTACTTGATGAATATCTTTGGCCTGTAGTGCAAAGATGAACAGGTGTTGAGATGAACATGACTGACAGGTGATACAAATGAATATCTTTGGCCTGTAGTGCAAAGATGAATATTTGGATAAAGATGATTATTAATTGATGTTACAGGGATAAAATATTGATGATGGACTTTTAAATCTTAGAAGATAGTAGAATTCTTTCTCTACTTGACTCTTCTAATGGTTTGCTGTTTCCGCTGCAGTTGTTGATCTAAAACTTGTTGTCGATTATATTCTATCAGATTTTTCCCTGTTGAAGACTAACGATAATTTGTTTGTATATTATCTTAGTCATAATATTCTTTACTGGGCTAGTTGAGCTCACCCTTTTCCTTTTTGTTCCATTTTTCTTCTCAGGAGGTGAGAACATAGCAGGATCTAGTCGGGGTATGGAGTGATGGTTCTAGAAAGATGTTTTAACAGTCCTCACTATTTCTGTAAAATAGTGTTTGAATAATTGTAATGAGGATTTATTTGAGTGTGGATATTGTCTAGAAGACAATATTTGTATTTAAACTCACAGTATGTGTTGTCGTATTTTGCACGACAATTGTATTATTGAAGTTGTAGTTTGCTTTCTGTACCATGTATTTGGCGACTCAGAATGGGTGTTGTATACCTATTTTGGGGGCGTCACAATCTACCGGCAAGAACCGACGATGATAGTCAAACCAGCAAGGCTTTCGACCTTTTGATATATTGAAAAACTTTGTATGCTCCATACAATACGGACAAACCAACTTCCCGTGTGTACTCCATCCAGCTAACATACCATAAGCTGGGAAGTCACTTATAGTCCACATAACCGCTGCCCTAAGGTTGAAATTTATTTTCGTTGCAACATCACAAGTTTGTACTCCATCCTCCCACAATACCTTAAACTCGTCTATAAGAGGCCTCAAGTAAACATCCAAGTTCTTTCTAGGACTCTTAGGACTAGGAACCACGAGTGAAAAAAATAAGTACGACTGTTTCATACACATTCATGGAGGCAAGTTGTACGGAGTAACAATCATAGGTCAACATGAGTACGGAACAGCTGAGTGGCCAAACGGGTTGAAACCATCGGTGGACAATCCAAGCCTCACATTCTAGGTTCCAATGCAAACCCGGGATATGCTAAGTTGAATTCTTTCCAAGCCTGCCCATCTGCGGGATGATTTAGTTCTCCATCTTTAGCTAGAGATTTCGCATGCCAACTCATATGTTCAGCTGTTCTTGAAGACATATACAATCTTTTTAGCCGATGTGTTATTGGAAAATACCTTAGAATTTTAAATGGTATACTTGATTTTTTTGTAGTCACACCCTCTTTATTAGTCCTAAACCGATCATAACTGCAAAACGTGCACCTTGTCATCTATTCATTTTCCTTATAAAACAACATGCAATCGTTGGGACATGCATCGATCTTTTGGTATTCAAGACCCAACTTCTTCACCATTTTCTTACAAAAGTAATAGTTATCAGGTAATTTCTCACTGTCAGGCAACATATTCTTAATGACCTTCAAGAGCAACTCAAAACACTCATGGCTCATATTGTGATCAACATTGATGTTAAGTAGTATCGCCACTGCAGACAATGTAGTATGTTTGGTGCAACCATGCCACAATGGCTCGCTACCCTCGTCTAGCAACTTAAAGAAGTCTTTGGCATCAGAATTCATAGGTTGTTCTTTGCCTTGTGCCCAATCAAAATCTGGCCCTGCAATATCATGAACCATTTCATTCATACGATGAGTACTACTGCCTAGATTATGTACTGCTGTGATGCCACTATCTCTTCTCTGCCCATGTGCCCACCAGCATTCTTCGTAATTTTTCATGAACCCAGAAACAAGTAAATGATATTGCACCACGTCTCTGTCCATATAATTTACATTCTTACACTTCAAACATGGACATCGTATTTTGTTCTGACCATTCACACATTTCGGGTGACTATATGCATACTCCAAAAATACTTGGCAACTAGCTCTAAATTCAGCTGTATCACCTATCTGGGCACTTGACTTTCGTCATGCCATCCAACTACGGTCTGAATAGAAGTCCATGATACCACGGTACCTACTATAGACAACATGAGCTTATTAATGTATAGCATGATTGTAAGCATATGACTTGAGCATACTTGTAACCATATAATTAACATTTAAGCATACTTGTAAGCATATGACTTGAGCATACTAGCTAGACATTGAGAGTCATTAGCTGATATTCATGTTCTCCCAACTGAGTAGTTCAGTTTCTGGAGTTTGTTGGGTAAGAAGAATATGGTTTGAACACGGGCTTTCCCACTTATGCATGGATGCATACACATTCATATGAATAGATCTCTAACTAATAAGACATAGGTGATTGTGTAATGAGAATGAATGGGTAGATGAGGTCCAATAATGGAAGCATATTGAAAGTTTATTTGTAATACACTTAAATACTTCTTTACTGATTTGTAAATAATCAACTTTCATGAGAAGTAAATAGTTGATTATAAGTTAGTATTCTTAAAATTTACTAAGTGTCTCATTCGTACTTAATTTGAATGTCCTTAAAAGTGCATTGTATATATATAATCCTATGTTTTAGGTGTGACGCCCCCAAAATTAGGTATACATCACCCATCTTGAGTCGTCAGATACATAGTACAGAATACAAATACAACTTAATAATACAACTGTCGTGTACAATACGACAAAACATAAACTATGAGTTTGAATACAAATATTATCTTCTAGAGAGTATTCATACTCAAAAGGAGTCCTCATTACATTTATTAACACACCATCACATAGAATAGTGAGGACTACTAACTAATACTATCATTCGGACCATCACTCCGTACCCCGACTTGTCCCAGCTACGTTCTCATTTCCTGAAGAGAACAGTGAAAGAAAGGGTGAGCTCAACTAGCCCAGTAAGAAATATTATGACTAAGATAATGCAGAATAAATTATCATTAGCCTTCAACAATGTTAAACTGATAAAATATAATAGACATCAAGTTTAACTGTAGCGGAACAAGCAATCCATTAAAAGAGTCAAGTAGAAAATAAACTCTACTATCTTTTATGATTTAAAAAGTTTTTCAACACTGTGATCGCTGAGACTCAGCTTAATAAAATAATCCACATCATCGAATCACCCCTGCACTACGGCCAAGGATATTCGTGTATTCATTAATGGTCATGATCATGCCAACAACTGTCCATCAATGCACTACGGGCCAATGAGGACTTTTACCACATCATTTGTAACATTACGGTCATGATTATACCGAATAATCCCTGGTCATAATCATACCAAGTCCATCTATGCAATACAGGCCACAGATGACTTTCAACATTTTATAAACATGAGGATGATGACAATGATATAAGAATTCAATAAAACAAGTTCAAGAATTAATTTATCCAGGAATTAACAACGTCCAAATTGTCAACATGATACTGCATTGTGGAGTAAAATTCAAGAATGCTTAGAAGAATATTTTCTTGAAAAGATACTGGATGAAACGCAACTATCAAGGATATTCCACAAATTTCATGGAGTATAGAAGTCAAAACTTAACCAACTGAGTACAATAAAGAATGGAATAACAAAAGAAATCACCATGCATGCGATAGACCGCACAGACAGGTTATTCCAATAGAATAATAAATAATGGAACCAGGTCCGGCGTAAACGCACAGACAGGATATTCCGACAGAATAATAAATAATGGAACCAGGTCCGGTGTAAAACACACAGACAGGATATTCCAACAGAATAATAATAAAACGGAACCAGGTCCGGTGTAAAACACACAGACAGGATGTTCCAACAGAATAATAAACGGAACCAGGTCCGGTGTAAAACACACAGACAGGATGTTCCAACAGAATAATAGAAGAATGTCACCAAGTATAGGGTAGACCGCGTATACTGGTTATTCCAACAGAATAATAACAAATGGAATAACAGAAGTTCTCTTCATGAATATAAAAGAAATAATATTCCCTACCTTAAAAGAACTGGATATTGGAAAAGTGATGTAGCAGAATACTTTTAGTCTCTCTCTCTCTTATTCTCTCTATACTTTCTCTCTCTATAGCTTGAATGAATTCGTGAAAAATAATGAAGCCCTAGGCCTCTATTTATAGAAAAACTGAGGGTGGCTCTTGGTCTTAACGAAGGGTCAAATGACTCTTGGTCTTAACGAAGGGTCAAATGACTCTTGGTAATATTGAAGGGACAACTACTATTGACGAAAGTAATTACTATTGACCAAGGTAAATACTATTGACGAAGGTAATTACTATTGACCAAGGTAAATACTATTGACGAAGGTAATTACTATTGACCAAGGTAAATACTATTGACGAAGGTAATTACTATTGACCAAGGTAAATACTATTGACGACGGTAATTACTATTGACGACGGTAATTACTATTGACGAAGAGACTCTTAGATGATGACATATGGCCCCCCATAAAATAACCAAACTTACCACAACGTCTCAATAATATAACATATTATACAGATGATACTATGACAATAATTTAAGAGATATGATGCAGCAATTACTGTAGCAATAATTGAGTATAGCTGAGTGACTTCTCACGTAAGCATCAATAATCAATACCGTGTGCTACTATGCAACCACGCGTATTACTGTACTTTTACTACCGAGTAGTTCAACAGTTTTAACGGTTTTAACGGTAACACCTCAGCCGTTATTTTTATAGAAAGATAATTTTGTCGTTTTCTCAATCCGACAATAATTCCGTTGTGGGGTCCACCAATGATTGTGCCGTCGTACGAATATTCCCCGACAAAAAGAATATTCTCCGACCAAACGAATATTTTATAACAACTTGCTTACTTTGCAAAATTTATAAATATTACCCACAACTATAACATTATATCAAATTAACTCCATAATATTCAAAAATGATATTTATAGAAAATTCATCTTTATTTATAAAAGTTGGGGTCTTACAACCTCCCCTTCTTATGAAATTTCGCCCTCGAAATTAGGGTACGTACCTGGTATGTCGAAGAGGTAAGGATACCTTGATTTCATTTCTGATTCTAACTCCCAAGTCATTTCCTCAACATCGTGGTTTCTCCACAAAACTTTAACTTGAGGTATAACCTTGGAGCGTAGAATATGTTCCTTCTTATCCAAGATTTGAACAGGAACTTCTTCATACGTCAAATCCTCCGCTATTTCGTCCGGTTCTAACTCAATAATGTGGTTCGGGTCTTCCACATATTTGCGTAACATGGATATGTGGAAAACGTTATGAACACGAGACATACTTGGCGGTAAAGCGAGTCTATAAGCCACAGTTCCTACTCGATCGAGGATTAAAAATGGACCGATGAATCGAGGATTTAGCTTTCCTCTCTTTCCAAATCTCGTAACTCCTTTCCATGGAGCAACACGTAAGAACACATGATCTCCTACATCAAATTCCACGTCCTTTCGATGAAGATCAGCATAACTCTTTTGTCGATCTTGTGAGGTTTTTATACGTTGTCGGATCGTTTGAATCTTTTCTGTAGTCATACGTACCAACTCCGGTCCCAACAACGTTGCTTCGCCCACCTCATCCCAGCATACTGGAGAACGACATTTTCTTCCATACAATGCTTCGAATGGAGCCATGCCAATACTTGCTTGATAACTGTTGTTGTAGGAAAACTCCACCAATGGTAAGAACTTGTCCCAACTTCCCTTGAAGTCAAAGACACAGAGTCTTAATAGATCTTCAAGAGTTTGAATAGTCCTCTCTGATTGTCCGTCCGTCTGAGGATGATATGCTGAACTAAATCGTAACTCCGTGCCCATAGCTTTTTGTAAACTAACCCAAAATCGTGAAGTGAATCTTGGGTCTCGATCAGAAACTATGGATACTGGCATACCATGCAGTCTTACAATCTCGTTTATGTACATACGAGCAAGACGTTCAAGTGTATAAGTTTCTCGTATCGGTAAGAAATGAGCAGACTTGGTCAATCTATCAACAATGACCCAAATCGCATCAATACCTTGAGAAACCCTAGGAAGACCGGTAACGAAATCCATGGTAATGTGCTCCCACTTCCATTCTGGAATTTCAAGTGGTTGCAATGGACCTTTTGGTACTTGATGCTCCGCTTTGACTCGTTGACAAGTTAGACACCTTGAGATAAACAACGCTATCTCTCTCTTCATATTGCTCCACCAAAATGTATGACGAAGATCATGATACATTTTGGTACTTCCAGGATGGATTGCAAACGGTGTGTTGTGCGCCTCCATCATGATTTCATACTTTAAATCAGGGTTGTTAGGAACACAAAGTCTGGAGTTGACTCGAAGTATTCCTTCTTCATCGATTCTTGCTTCCGGCATAGCACCTTCTTGCACTTTCTTCTTCATACGCATCAGCTCCAGGTCTGTAGCTTGAGCAGCTTTAACTTTATCGATTAAAGTCGGTTCTACTCGTATATTCGCCATCATCACATGGGTCCCTGGAGTCTTCAACTCTATCTCCATCCTTTGCAAGTCACACAAAATGGGCCTTTGCGTTGTTAATATTGCACTTGTACCCGCATATGATCTTCTACTCAATGCGTCAGCTACCACGTTCGCTTTTCCAGGATGGTATTGAATGGTATGATCATAATCTTTCAACAGTTCAAGCCAACGTCGTTGTCGCATGTTGAGTTCCTTTTGAGTGAAGAAATATTTGAGGCTTTTATGATCCGTAAAGATCTCCACTTTCTCCCCATACAAGTAATGCCTCCAAATTTTAAGTGCAAAGACAACAGCTGCCAACTCTAGATCATGAGTAGGATAATTCCTCTCATATTCCTTGAGTTGTCTTGATGCATAGGCTATGACTTTTCCATGTTGCATGAGAACGCATCCCAACCCTTTGCTCGAAGCATCACTGTAGATGACAAATCCCTCCGAGCCAGATGGTATTGTTAGAACAGGTGCTGAAATGAGTCTCCTCTTGAGTTCTTGAAAACTCTGCTCACATTCTTCGCTCCAACCAAACTTTGTATCTTTCCGAGTCAGCTGAGTTAATGGAGTAGCGATTCGAGAAAATCCTTCCACGAATCTCCGATAATAACCAGCTAAACCAAGAAAGCTACGTACCTCGGTCACTGATTTAGGTTGCTCCCAGCTTTGAATAGCTTCAATCTTTGCCGGGTCAACCGATATTCCACGACTTGATACTACGTGCCCAAGGAATGCTACCTCTTCCAGCCAGAACTCGCATTTCTTCAACTTGGCATAAAGTTTGTATTCACGAAGCTTTTGGAGTACCAGCCTCAAGTGTTGCTCATGATCTTCACGGCTTTTGGAATAAATAAGGATGTCATCGATAAAGACGACCACAAAGTGATCCAAATATTCCTTGAATACCCGGTTCATCATATCCATGAAGGCAGCAGGAGCATTAGTCAATCCAAAAGACATAACTAAGAATTCATAATGCCCGTACCGAGTTCTAAAAGCCGTCTTTGGAATATCCTCAGTTCTAACCTTCAGCTGATGATATCCAGAACGAAGATCGATCTTTGAAAAGAATTGTGCTCCTTGCAACTGGTCAAACAGGTCATCAATACGTGGCAATGGGTACCTATTTTTGATGGTGACATGATTCAACTCCCGATAATCAATACAAAGTCGCATACTCCCATCTTTCTTCTTCACGAACAGAACAGGAGCACCCCAAGGAGAAGTACTAGGACGAATAAAACCAATGTCTAACAATTCCTGCAGTTGGGTCTTTAACTCCTGAAGTTCAATAGGAGCCATTCGATATGGGGCTTTGGAAATGGGTTTTGTACCGGGTTCAAGGTCGATACAAAATTCAATTTCACGCTCTGGGGGTAGGCCAGGAAGTTCTTCAGGGAATACGTCAGGGAATTTATTAACAATAGAAATATCATTCAAAACTGACGTATTTTTGTTTAGATCTGTGACATGAGCTAAGAAAGCTTGACATCCGTTTTTCAATAAACGAATAGCTTTATGGCTTGAGATGACAGCGATTGATTTTAATGGTTTGGTTGCTTGAATTCGCATAATAGGTCGATTAGGAATATGAAAACTAACAACCTTACGAAAACAATCAATTTTTGCATAATGAGTAGTTAACCAATCAATCCCTAGAATCACGTCAAATGCAAGTATTTTTAATGAAATCAGATCGATAGGTAATGTGTGGGTACCAACTTGAACCAAACAAGACTTATAAACAGTGGAGGTAATGAAGGTTTCTCCCAATGGAGTTTCCACAGATAAGTCAAAGTCTAATTTCTCCGGAATCAAATTTAATCGATGAGCGCAAGTAGGAGAAATAAAAGAATGGGTTGAACCGGTATCAAATAAAGTATAAACTTCTTTAGAGTTTATGATAAGCTTACCCGTGATGACCTCATTCGGGTTCCTTGCTCTCTGGGAGTTCACAACAAACGCTCTCCCTTGCACAACCGGTTTTGACTTTTCTGGGACGGCTTTTGGTGCCTCCATCCTAGCTGAATTTGTCTTCGGTAAACGACAAAATCGGGCTAAATGACCTTCTCTTCCACAATTATAACATGCTTTGGACGGCATCGCGCAGTTTGGACTGATGTGCCCCTCCCCTCCGCATTTGAAACATATGATAGGTGGTCGTTCTCCTTCCTTAACGACAGGTGCTGGTGCTGACGTCTTTCCATCATTGTTGAATCTCCTCTTCTTGAAATGTCCATTCTTATTGTTTTGGCCCTGATTACCACCGAAGTGGTTACCATTTCTGGCCTGTTGATTCCCTCCACGCTTGTTGTCACCGCTTCGATGACTGCTCTCACTGGTATTATCATTTTGCCGGCTGCTCTCTTTTGGTTGCGTTGTCTCGTTATCGCGCTCCACCAACTGAGCCCTATTTACAACATCTGAATACAAACACAGTTTATGAGAAACAAGATGTTGACGTATCTCCGGCTTCAAACCTCTTAAAAACATCCGCGTCATTCTTTCTTCATTATCCACCAGGTGGGACGCAAACCGGGATAACTCCGCAAATTTTGCCTCGTACTGCGACACGGTCATATTATTCTGCTCCAATTTGATGAACTCCACCTCCTTCATGTGACGAATACTCTCGGAAAAGTATTTGTCGTTAAACAGCTCTTGGAACTTCTCCCAGGACATCTTCAGTGCGGCAGGTTGAGTACGCTTTATCGATTCCCACCAGTAATCTGCCTCTCCTCGCAACATAAAGGCGGCAAAGGGAACCTTTTGCTCCTCGGAGCAACCCAAGACATCAAATATCTTGGTGATCTGCTTTATCCATGTTTCAGCTACAAGTGGTTTTGGTTCTCCCTTAAACTCCGGTGGTCCCAGCTCCTTAAACTGTTTAGCGGTGACCGCCAGAGAGTTTCCAGTATTTCCACCTACGTTGTGGACAGGAGCCGCTTTCACCTGTTGTTGCATGAATTGCATAAAGCCTCTGAACATTTGATCATTCATCATTTGGTCAGTGTTGTTGTTTGCATGAGGATTGACACCTTCCTGATGCACATTATCCTGATTATTGATATGTGGTGAATCAACAGTCGTCTGTGCTCCATTGCTATTCTCAACATTCTCAGATGCCATTTTCAGATACTGCCACAAAATAAAAATTAATTGATATGTCATATATTATCCTTATATTATGACCGACCAATTAAATACCATGCAAATAAACTTAGGTATGTCATACTAGCGAAGGAATTCCCCGTCTCTCCCCTCCTAGTTCTATTCTCACATCTTAGCCAGGGATCATATCCCTAAGCTCTGATACCAACTGTGACGCCCCCAAAATTAGGTATACATCACCCATCTTGGGTCGTCAGATACATAGTACAGAATACAAATACAACTTAATAATACAACTGTCGTGTACAATACGACAAAACATAAACTGTGAGTTTGAATACAAATATTATCTTCTAGAGAGTATTCATACTCAAAAGGAGTCCTCATTACATTTATTAACACACCATTACATAGAATAGTGAGGACTACTAACTAATACTATCATTCGGACCATCACTCCGTACCCCGACTTGTCCCAGCTACGTTCTCATTTCCTGAAGAGAACAGTGAAAGAAAGGGTGAGCTCAACTAGCCCAGTAAGAAATATTATGACTAAGATAATGCAGAATAAATTATCATTAGCCTTCAACAATGTTAAACTGATAAAATATAATAGACATCAAGTTTAACTGTAGCGGAACAAGCAATCCATTAAAAGAGTCAAGTAGAAAATAAACTCTACTATCTTTTATGATTTAAAAAGTTTTTCAACACTGTGATCGCTGAGACTCAGCTTAATAAAATAATCCACATCATCGAATCACCCCTGCACTACGGCCAAGGATATTCGTGTATTCATTAATGGTCATGATCATGCCAACAACTGTCCATCAATGCACTACGGGCCAATGAGGACTTTTACCACATCATTTGTAACATTACGGTCATGATTATACCGAATAATCCCTGGTCATAATCATACCAAGTCCATCTATGCACTACAGGCCACAGATGACTTTCAACATTTTATAAACATGAGGATGATGACAATGATATAAGAATTCAATAAAACAAGTTCAAGAATTAATTTATCCAGGAATTAACAACGTCCAAATTGTCAACATGATACTGCATTGTGGAGTAAAATTCAAGAATGCTTAGAAGAATATTTTCTTGAAAAGATACTGGATGAAACGCAACTATCAAGGATATTCCACAAATTTCATGGAGTATAGAAGTCAAAACTTAACCAACTGAGTACAATAAAGAATGGAATAACAAAAGAAATCACCATGCATGCGATAGACCGCACAGACAGGTTATTCCAATAGAATAATAAATAATGGAACCAGGTCCGGCGTAAACGCACAGACAGGATATTCCGACAGAATAATAAATAATGGAACCAGGTCCGGTGTAAAACACACAGACAGGATATTCCAACAGAATAATAATAAAACGGAACCAGGTCCGGTGTAAAACACACAGACAGGATGTTCCAACAGAATAATAAACGGAACCAGGTCCGGTGTAAAACACACAGACAGGATGTTCCAACAGAATAATAGAAGAATGTCACCAAGTATAGGGTAGACCGCGTATACTGGTTATTCCAACAGAATAATAACAAATGGAATAACAGAAGTTCTCTTCATGAATATAAAAGAAATAATATTCCCTACCTTAAAAGAACTGGATATTGGAAAAGTGATGTAGCAGAATACTTTTAGTCTCTCTCTCTCTTATTCTCTCTATACTTTCTCTCTCTATAGCTTGAATGAATTCGTGAAAAATAATGAAGCCCTAGGCCTCTATTTATAGAAAAACTGAGGGTGGCTCTTGGTCTTAACGAAGGGTCAAATGACTCTTGGTCTTAACGAAGGGTCAAATGACTCTTGGTAATATTGAAGGGACAACTACTATTGACGAAAGTAATTACTATTGACCAAGGTAATTACTATTGACGAAGGTAATTACTATTGACCAAGGTAAATACTATTGACGAAGGTAATTACTATTGACCAAGGTAAATACTATTGACGAAGGTAATTACTATTGACCAAAGGTAAATACTATTGACGACGGTAATTACTATTGACGAAGAGACTCTTAGATGATGACATATGGCCCCCCATAAAATAACCAAACTTACCACAACGTCTCAATAATATAACATATTATACAGATGATACTATGACAATAATTTAAGAGATATGATGCAGCAATTACTGTAGCAATAATTGAGTATAGCTGAGTGACTTCTCACGTAAGCATCAATAATCAATACCGTGTGCTACTATGCAACCACGCGTATTACTGTACTTTTACTACCGAGTAGTTCAACAGTTTTAACGGTTTTAACGGTAACACCTCAGCCGTTATTTTTATAGAAAGATAATTTTGTCGTTTTCTCAATCCGACAATAATTCCGTTGTGGGGTCCACCAATGATTGTGCCGTCGTACGAATATTCCCCGACAAAAAGAATATTCTCCGACCAAACGAATATTTTATAACAACTTGTTTACTTTGCAAAATTTATAAATATTACCCACAACTATAACATTATATCAAATTAACTCCATAATATTCAAAAATGATATTTATAGAAAATTCATCTTTATTTATAAAAGTTGGGGTCTTACATTAGGGATGTTTTACGAATAGAACCATTCTGGTCATGCATGCTATTACTGGGGACTCTGTTGTTCTAAAATTTAAGAAGGAGAAGTGAGAATTGAAGGAGGCACCTGAAACTAAAGTTAGTCTTGAGTACTACTTCCGATCCGTCATATTGAAATCCACGTGTGTACTCTCCCTCCCTCTCTCTCTCTCCATCTCTCTCTATATATATATACATATTAGGGCGACAGTCCCAGGTCTAGGCTAGCTAGGTTTAAGGGACCTTATATATATATATATATATATATATATATATATATATATATATATGAACTGTTACAGATATTTGGCTATACGGACCGATCCACTTTTACTCGTTGTAGCTGCGCGAGACTCGATCTTTAGTAGTCGTGACTGAATATTAGGCCATATATATTTGTTGTAACTTGGAGCTTATAATTTTAAAATATAAGTTGAAAATAATATTATTAACATAATTTATTCAAAATACATTTCAAATTGAGTTTTAGTTCCTTACTGATCATTGACATTGATTTTGGCATGCTAGGCGTCAGGCAGCGTATGGCACTTAACTCGTGGCATGGTATTTTATCAAACACTTGGGGGGTAATACCAAGGGATATTCTTCAAGCATACCTGATGTGTATTCCCAATCTTGATTTGCAGGTAATGGTTTGGAGGTTTCTAGTCAGTACGCTCCAGAAAAGTAGATTGGGTTGTTTTATGTATGCAAGGTTGTTTAATGTATGTACTTAAGTAATATAATCGAAACACTGTGCCAATGGGTAGGAAGGAGAATGCTATGTAAGATATTTACAATAATGAATATGTTAAAGTTCATATATATCTTTTTCCATTTTACTTTTATTATTTAATTTATAACTAATCTAAGCATACACCATATCTGATAATGGACATAAAAAAATTTCTATATAATTTGTATCATCATTGGAGTTTATATAGAACTGCTACATGACCTTAGTCTTAACCATCATACTAAAACCTCGATTAGTTTAGTTAAATGTGTCTTGTGGAACATAAAATACATATAACTCCAATAATTTGATACTATAAATGTAAAGTAGTAGTACTACTTCCGAAAAACTAGCAAGTGTACCCAACTCTATAACATGTATTTGAAATGAAAAAGGAAAGTCACAAGACTCATTTGAACCGGCTGAACTGAAGATGGACAAGTTCCTTGGATAACTAGTGTTTGTTTGTACAATGAAACCTGATTCTAAAAAAAGACAATTGGTTTCAATTTGGACTAGAACTGAATTTTACACAATTGGTTTCTTGAGTAATTACACACCACATTCAACTACAGCAATTACACACCACATTCAAGAATAAAAATTAGGTCTTTAAATCACAAGCAATTCAATAGTATGTAATCACACGCAATTACACATCAGAATTCAAGAATAAAAATTAGGTCTTTAAATCAAAGCAATTGCACACCACATTCAAGAATAGAAATTTTAAAGTTTGGAAACCCAATCAAATCGAACGGCTACTTGAAGAATTTTATAGTATGTAATCTAATATAACATAAGATATAAATACCAGTGCTTGGTGGTGGCGGCGGTTGGCTGGTGGCGACGGTGGACCGGTGGCGGCATCTCTTCTCCGGCGTCTCCTTATTCTCTCTATTCTGAGCTCCCTCTTGTTTTTTCTTCGCCTCTGCTGTGTCGAGCGAATGACTGAAACTGTTAGCATTAAGTTTGATCAGCGACCGTCATCAGCGACTGCATGCAGTCGCTAATTTTTAATGACATGGACTTATCAGCGACCGCATGCGGTCTCTGATAGTAAGTGGCCGCACAAAACCTTCGCACCAACATTTTCAGCCAAATTTTGGGAGGCAAATTTGTACTAGCAACCGCTCAGCGACCGCATGCGGTCGCTGATATTAAATAGCGACTGGATTAAATAACGGTCGCAGATGTTGGTCGCTATTACTAATGTGATGCCCCCAAAAATAGGTATACATCACTCATCTTGGGTCGCCAGATACATAGTACAGAATACAAATACAAACAAATTATACAACAATCGTGTAAAATACGACAAAACATATACTTTGAGTTTTAATACAAATATTGTCATCTAGACAATATCCACACTCAATGGAGTACTCATTACATTTATTATTACACTATTTCACAGAATAGTGAGGACTACTAATGCACCATCTAGGACCATCACTCTATTCCCCGACTAGCCCCAGCTACGTTCTCATTTTCTGAAGAGAACAATGAAAGAAAGGGTGAGCTCAATTAGCCCAGTAAGAAATATTATGACTAAGATAATGCAGAATAAATTATCGTTAGCCTTCAACAGTGTTAAACTGATACAATATAACAAACATCAAGTTTAACTGCAGCGGATCAAACAATCCATTAGCAGAGTCAAGTAGAGAATAAAATCTACTATCTTATATGATTTAAAAGGTTTTTCATCACTTTTATCGCTGAGACTCAGCTCAATAAGTAATCCACATCATTAAATCATCCCTGCACTACAGGCCAATGATATTTTTTAGTATCATGACCACGAATTATCCATGCACTACGGGCCAAAGATAATCGTGTTTTCATCAACGGTCCTGATCATGCTATAAAACAAATCAACTTTGCACCCTTGGCCGAAGAGAATCCATAGCCATAATCATACCAAAAAAATGTCCATCAATGCATTACGGGCCAATGAGGACTTTTTTCACATCATTTATAACATTACGGTCATGATTATACCGAATAATCCATGATCATAATTATACCAAGTCCATCTATGCAATACAGGCCACAGATGACTTTCAACATAATATAAACATGAGGATGATGACAATGACATAATAATTCAATAAAACAAGTTCAAGAATTAATTTATCCAAGAACCAATAACGTCCAAATTGTCAACAAGATACTTCTTTGTAGAGTAAAATTCAAGAATGCTCATAAGAATATTTTCAGGAAAAGATACTGGATGAAGCGCAAATATCAAAGATATTCCACTAATTTCATGGAGTATAAAAGCCAAAACTTTAACCAATTGAGTATAATAAAGAATGGAATAACAAAAGAATTCACCAAGCATGCGATAGACCACACAGACAGGTTATTCCAACAGAAAAATAAATAATGAAACCAGGTCATGCGTAAACGCACCGACAAGATATTCCGACAGAATAATAAATAATGGAACCAGGTTCGGCGTAAACGCACAGACAGGATATTCTGACAGATTAACAAATAATGGAACCAGGTCCGGCGTAAACGCACAGACATGATATTCCGACAGAATTATAAATAATGGAACCAGGTCCGGCATAAATGCACAGACAGAATAATAAAGAACGGAATATTAGAAGAATTTCACCATGTATGCGGTACTTCGCATGAACAGGTTATTCCAACAGAATAATAAATAATTGAATAATAGAAGTTCTCTTCATGAATACAAAAGAAATAATACCCCTTACGGGTACAACAAATAATATCCCTTACCTTAGAAAGAAGAGTACTGGGTATAGGAGTAGTGAAGTAGCAGAATAATTTCTTCTTTCTCTCTATAGTTTCTCTCTCTAGAGTTTCAGTGAATTCGTAAGAAATAATGAAGGAATGAGCTTCTATTTATAGAAGAATGGACTGCATAGTAACTAATTCTTGAACAGTCCAGATTGATTTACTTTTAATCGGACGGTCCATATTTAAAGAAAAATCTTTTAAATAAAATATAATATATTCTATTTATAATCTAATAAAACGAATAACTTTATAAAAGTATTCTGTTTTATATAAAAAGATTTTACTATGCAAAACACTATGTAGGCACTATGCAACACTATGCATAATAAAATATAATATATTCTATTTATAGAATAATTTTATAAAAAGTATTCTATTTTATATAAAAAGATTTTACTATACAAAACACTATGCAGGCACTATAAAACACCATGCATAATAAAATATAATATATTCTTTTTATAGAATAACTTTATAAAAGTATTCTGTTTTATATAAAAAGATTTTACTATGCAAAATACTATGCATTATAGAATATAATATATTCTATTTATAGAATAACTTTATAAAAGTATTCTGTTTTATATAAAAACTTTTTTCTGTTTTATTACATTAATAATATCAATAAAATAAAACTGAGTGACTTATCACTTAAGCATCAATAATCAATATCGTGTGCTACTATGAAACCACGCGTATTACTGTACTTCTAACACCGAGTGTTTCAACAGTTAACGGTAAAACTTCCGCCGTTATTTTCATAAAATATTTTTGTCGTTTTCTCAATCCGACAATATTTCTATTGCGGGGTCCACCAATGATTATGCCGTTGTACGAATATTCCCTGATAAAATGAATATTTCCCGATCAATCGAATATAATATGACCACTTGCATACTTTGTAAAATTTATAAATACTACCCACAACTATAACATTATATCAAATCCACACCATAAAAAAAATTTATTTCGAGAAAATTAAATCTTATTCGTAAAATTTGGGGTTTTACAACTAATATCAGCGACCAGGAGTGCGGTCGCTGATAGTATTTGTCGCTGTTAGGCTTTTTTCTTGTAGTGCATACCCAACGATACACCCAAATATAAAATGACTCTCTCTGTTCTTAAAAGATTGTTATTTTAGAAGAAAAAATCGGTTCTAATTTATTTGTCGTTTACAACTTTCTAACATAATAAATTATTTACTTTCCTATATCACCCTTACATTCTCTCACTGTCCCAAGAAATTCTCTTCCTTGTATTAATAGTTTTCAACTTCCCATAAAGGGGTAGTGATGAAATTTCAAATAAATTTTAATGACTTTCTTAATCTATGTGCAAAAATCTCAAACGATAATCTTTCAGGAACGGAGATAGTAGTATTAAAATATTTCTCTCCTCCCTCCACAACACTTTCTCTCTCCTCATTTATTGCTATTTTATACTTGAGTATGTCTTTAGGTGTACAATTTAGGTGTGTACATAGATATATCGAACTAACTATTCTATTATCATCTTTTTTTTAAATGAATTCTTTTTATAAAGTTAAATGAGAATAATATTGAAAAAATAAGGTTTAAAATTGTATTAAAATGGGAAGAGGATAAATAAATTTGAACAAACTAAAAAAAAGTAGGACTAGTAAACTTAGACGGAAAGAGTAATATGTTATGGTGTGAATGGAACTCTCGACATCTATAATTAGGTTATTAATATAATAGTTTTTTTAATGTCCTAATCAACAAGAATACATAATTTATCCTACTATCTTCATAATTTATTGTTAACAAAAATCGAACTCTCATATAAAAGGTTGTAAAATGTGTGACGCCTCCAAAATAGGTATACAACAACCATTCTGAGTCGCCAAAATACATGGTACAGAAATAACTATATTTTTACTGTTACAACATAAGAACTGTGAGTTTAAATATAAATATTGTCATCTAGACAATATCCACACTCAAATAAGTCCTCATTACAATTATTGATACATTATTTCACAAAAATGGTGAGGACTACTTAAATAACTTCTAGAATCATCATTCCATACCCCGACTAGTACTCGCTACATTCTCGCCTCCTGAGAAAAATGGAACAAAAAGAAAAAGGGTGAGCTCAACTAGCCCAGTAAAGAACATTATGACTAAGATAATACAGAACAAATTATCGTTAGTCTTCAACAGGAAAAAATCTAATAGAATACAATAGACAACAAGTTTTAAATCAATAACTGCAGCGGAAACAACAAATCATTAGAAGAGTCAAGTAGAGAATGAATTCTACTATCTTCTAAGATTTAAAAGTCCATCAATATTTTATCCCTGTAACATCAATTAATAACCATCTTTAATCAAATATTCATCTTTACACTACAGGCCAAAGATATTCATTTGTATCACCAGTCGGTCATGTTCATCTCAACACCTGTTCATCTTTGCACTACGGGCCAAAGATATTCATCAGTTAATCATTCATCTTTGCACTACAGGCCAAAGATATTCAGTAATATCATTATTTAGGACTGAGGATGATGAAAAATATCTTAAAGAAAACGAATCCAGTGAAACAAAATAACAAATATTAAGCATTCGTATTTCGATTTATCCATGTCCAAAAATACCTTATAATTATTCATAGTGAAGTAAAATTCAAGAATGATCAAAACATGGATACAATCAAAGCTAGTACCCAGAATAGATATTTTGGACGAAAAGAAGAAAATTTCATTTTTCGGTGAATAGTAACTCGTGAATAGTAACTCATGAATAGTAACCCCGACGTGAAAAGCTCTAAATTTGATAAAAAAATTTAACCAATATTTCAACATAATGATATTGAAGAAATAATATCATTTTCGAATAAAATAACATCCCTTACCTCGTAAAGACAGTACTTCTGGTCGGAATACCGGTATAAGGCTGAAAGACACTTGCTCTGATGAATAGAAACTCTCAAAGTATATAAATACTCACAAAATACACTCAATAATCTAGAGAGAGAAAGAGAGAAAACTTGTTTCTGGTGTGATTTTTAATTCTAACTTAGCCCTCTATTTATAAAAAAATGTTAGCACGCCGAAGCAGACTTAACCTGCAACCTGATGGCTTTACCTGCTACTATTCAAGCCTACCACATTTGAATAAAATTTTCAGCACATTTTTTCACCAACCAAGAATGGGGCCCACCAATTCTAGAATTTTTCACCAAAATGATAAACTCCGAAAATTCAACAATTCCTGAACCAGTCATCTCGTAAAATTCATAATAAATCATACGTTCATTTTTAACGGTTCAAAATTTGTGGACATATACTCAACTTATATATGTATAACATATCCAAAAATTACCACGATCCAACGGTCGGATTAAAAATTATAACCCCCGCAAAATATCTCAAAAACCCTGATTTTTAATACATCCATTTCGACAAAAATACTGATAAAAATCTCAACATTAACTCCTTCATTTTTAACCACAAAAATATATCCCTCATTTATATCCACATAAAATAAATATTTCCTTATCATATGAATCAATAATTAATTATTCACAAATAATATTACAGAATCACATTTATGACAACCAGGCCGTTCCCAGGAAAGAGGGGGCTTTCCAATAAGGATTTCTCCTTACTGGCGCGCAATTAGATGACCAAACCTCTCCTTAGACAGAACTTTCTAGACATTGCCAATAATGTTATCTAATAATATTATTCAAATAATATGAATTATTGATCTGATAATGGGAAATACTGTGTAGTGACAATTATTGAAACAACAGTAATATAAAATATCAATGCAGCAATTATTGAATCAATAAAATACTGAACAGTAATTACTGTAACCATTATTGAGTAGTGTCTTCTTACGTAAGAATCAATAATTGGTGCAATACAGTTTGCTACTGTGCAACAACGCGTATTACTGTGTTTTAATCACCGGGAATTCCAACAGTATTAACGGTAACAACTACGCCGTTATTTATAAATAACTTATACTTGTCGTTTTTTTCATTCAATCGCTTTCCGTTATGGGGCCCACAAAAGACTGCACCGTCGTACGAATATTCCCCGACAGGAAGAATATTCTACGACCAAACGAATATTCCCCGACAACAATGAATATTTTATAACCACCTGCTTATTTGAAATATTTACGCATTTTACCCATAACTAACCTCATTAATCAATTTAACCCTTACTATTTCAAAATAATTAATAGAGGGAATTTAAATTTCATTTATTAATAATTTGGGGTCTTACAACCTCCCCTCCTTATGAAATTTCGTCCTCGAAATTGACGTACGTACCTGGTGTTTCAAAAAGATAAGGATAGCTCGCTTTCATTTTCGTTTCTAACTCCCAAGTCATTTCCTCAATAGCATGGTTTCTCCACAAAACTTTAACTTGTGGTATGACCTTCGTGTGTAGGACATGCTCCTTTCTATCCAAGATCTTGACAGGTACCTCTTCGTACGTTAAGTCTTCAGCTATCTCGTCCGGTTCTAACTCAATAACGTGGTCTGGGTCTTTCATATATTTACGTAACACAGATATATGAAAAATATTATGAACACGAGACATACTTGGAGGTAACGCGAGTCTATAGGCCACATTTCCTACTCTGTCAAGAATCTGAAATGGA
Organism: Panax notoginseng; assembly: GCA_016801055.1. Classification (NCBI taxonomy): domain Eukaryota; kingdom Viridiplantae; phylum Streptophyta; class Magnoliopsida; order Apiales; family Araliaceae; genus Panax; species Panax notoginseng. The sequence goes on from CM029013.1 coordinate 78,041,800, forward strand.
CCAATAAATCGTGAATTGAGCTTTCCTCTCTTCCCAAATCTTGTAACTCCTTTCCATGGAGCCACACGCAACAATACATGATCCCCAATGTCAAATTTCACGTCCTTTCGATGAAGATCCGCATAACTCTTTTGTTGATCCGGTGCCGTTTGTATACGTTGTCGAATCGTTTGGATCTTCTCTATAGTCATTCGTACCAACTCTGGTCCTAGCAACGTTGCTTCTCCCACCTCATCCCAACATACTGGAGAGCGACATTTTCGTCCATATAATACTTCAAATGGGGCCACACCTATACTTGCCTGATAACTGTTATTGTAGGAGAATTCCACCAATGGTAGGTACTTATCCCAACTCCCTTTGAAATATAGGACACAAAGTCTTAATAGATTTGCCCATATATATATATATATATATATATATATATATGTGTGTGTGTGTGTGTGTGTGTGTGTATAATGTCACAGATTTTCTAATCAATATATAATAGTGCACATACACATAGTTTTATCGCACTATTATGTTATTAATTCTTTAAGATAATAATAAAAATCATAACTTTTCTTCCTTTTCAATTCACTCCAACAAAATCCATATACATAACATACAAATTTAATTACAAAAATTACAAATTAAAAATATGAATAAGAAGAAACTTGCAAATGGCTGGAAATTTTTTCCCCTGTCAATCCTAGGACATTCATAACTTCAACTATTTTCTTGGGAACAACCTCTGTATCCATTCAAGTAAAAAATTCGTAAATAATTTAAAAAACTAATAAAAGAATTAAAAAATATAACATTTGATAAAGAAATTTGGAGTCTTAAATAAATCATTTTTTTAAAAAAAAATCCTTACTTTCATAGCCAATTTGTTCTATGGCATCCATGAACTTTTTATGTATACCATCATTCCAAACAATTCTTTGTTTTTTCTCCACTGAAGAATATCTCTAGTATCATTATCTTGTTATTTCCTTTTTTTGTATATTAGTCCCCCAACTTTCTCCACCGAAGTTTTTTGGCTGTTATGAAACAAGGCTTCAAAAATAAGTATCTTAGAATCATGTTAATTAGGTTTAAGTATCCAAATTGTGCCTATATGATGTTGTGCATATCCTACTTAAGAATTTATGGACCATTTATTTATTCATAGCTCTTTGACATACATTTAGTGTGATAATAAATGTAATGATGATTGAATTTGAGTTTGGATATTATCTATGAGACAATATTAGTGTAAAAACTCTCAGCTCTTGTTGTATAACTAAGTTTGTATTTGTATTCTGTATCATATATTTGGCGACCCAAGATGGGTTATGTATACCTATTTTGGGTGCGTCACAGTCATGGTCTCTCTCATTCACGCATTTATTTGGTTCCTTTGCAAGGACATCCGTATCTTTCGCTAAATTTTCCTATTCTTCATTCCCCGTATCTACTATTTGTTCTTCATTCTCTGACTGTTCAACCACACTAGAACTCTCCTTTTGTTTCTTACTACCAAAAAATTTATCGAGTGAACCCGCTTGAGATTGAACTAATTCATTCGCTTTTTTCTTTCTTTTTCTTTTTTCAGATCCAGACATATACTTTTTAGGAGCCATGGTGAATTAAAATTTAAAAATCTGCAAAATTCCAGCATAATCCCGTGATTATCTATAAATTAATTATCAAATAGGGCCTCCTTTATTAAGAGTCTAACACTACTCCCAAACAATTAAAAAAACCCAAAACAAATAGGGCCTCCTTTATGTGTGTGTGTGTGTGTGTATATTTTGAAAAGAGATTAAATTTTTCACTTGATTAATAATAGCATAAACAAATTCATAGTAGCATAAACAAATCTACTCAATCAGTCATCAAGCCCAATTAAATTAAACAATGTTCCTAAATCTCATAAACAAAACAATTAATTTCAAAATCCTAAAAAATAGAATTAATACCAGAAATTAAATAGTGATGAAGGACTGAAGGAGACAAAGTCCGCTAGAGAAGCTCAATTGATTATTTACTTTTCAGATTGATTGATTTGTGTGAAGGAGTCTAGGAGACGAACTATTTGTGTGAACTGTGAAGGAGACTATCTGAGATGAAGGAGACGAACTCAGACTATTTGCTTTTCAGATGAAGGAGACTATTTGTAATATTTAAGTATTCTATTTAACTAATAAAAGGAAGAAAATATTTAAGGGGACCTTAAAAATTTTGGGCCTAAAGCCCGGGCACCTTGGGCTTTAGCCCAGGGACGGTGTTTTACGTTATTGGGAGGGGAAAAGTATGATTGCACAAAGGCTTGTTTGCCTGCACACTTTTGACACCCATTTTACTACCTCCCATTATCTACAAACTTAACCAATTTTTATATTACAAATTGGATTTATATTGGGTTTATTATAAAATTAAATTGGATATTCAATTCCCCTATATTGGAAAATTTGTATTCTTTTCACTTGGACTTTATCATTTTAATTAGATTTTCGGTTTAATCATTTACTAACTAAATTAAATTTAACTATTTCAATTGAATTAATTATATCCCTAATCCATTAGCGTACTAAAATATTTACTAAATTATATCAATAACCCACATATATTTGGGTAACATAAATACATCAATCAAATTATTTTAAAAATAATTATCATCAAAATATTTATTTTATTCGATAAATATTTATAATTCTATTTATAAAATTTACAATCGCTACACAAATTAAGCACGTTTTTGAAGGACGGTGGGAATATATTTTAGTAAATTTGTATCGAGGAAAGAAATTTCCATTGGGGAAATAAATATATGAAATACCTAAAATGCCCATGCATTATCCTTGCAAACCTCTTTTAGTAAAATCATCCTTGATGTCAAAAATCTGTCTTATCTTTGACATTGTCCACGGCCTTAATTTCGGCATGTAAGATTTAATAATTTAGATATATATTTGTACATAAAGGGAGAGAAAAAAAAATAACCACCTCGAAATTGTGTTACAATTTTACTTCAAATATTAATTTCTTTAAGAAATTGATATTTTCACAATATTTTTTAATATTTTTACATAAAAAGTGTTGTTATAGATATATAGTGACGGTGAAAACCGTCGCTATAAGATTTATAGCGACGATTTTCATGTGAAAATATCATTTTCTGTTGTACATGGATTTATCAGTTTCTTTTCTTTCTCTGTCTCCCACTGTGTATCCTTAAAAACCCTCTTTTACTCACCCATATTTTTATCTTTTATTTAAATACTTATTTATTTTAATTGCACAACAAATACCACGTTAACTAATTTTCACTTGACGAAAACCGATAATCTAAACGTTTCATGTACATTCATGGTCACAAACTGTGGACTTCATCTTCGACCACATTTCATGTACTCACAATCTAATCTTGTTATATCTCTAATCAAATCTTACAAATTCTCATTTACATATTGTAGGGAGTAAAACATAGAATTATTATAATTAACAGTTGACTTAATTGATATTGTAACTGAAATTTATCAATTATATATTTTGTAAATCTGATGAATATTTTGTAAGAACACAAATTGGACTATGAATTTCCACTTTCTCTCTAAATTTTCTACCAATACATTCACATCACAAAGTACTATTTTCTCTTGCAACTTCAGTGAATTGCCCTCACATATTGTTTTATTTATTTATTTATTGAAACCCTAATTTAAGTACTGTTATATATATAATCTCATAATCAAATACATAACTATTATTACAATAATTAATCAAATCATACATAAAAATGGAAACACATTTCGTATAAATGAAGAAATAAATTAACTTATACAATTGAAAATACATCCATTTGTATAAGTTATTCAATTTGAAAATACACATTATTCAATTTTTTTGTAAAGCTGACATATATCCTAAGTACATCCATTTGCATAAAAAGAAAATGTTCGAACAACACTCTTAATAGTATGTGTTCAATTTCTTATAAGCTTGACATATATCCTAGTACATTCACTTGAATAAAAGAAAATACTTGAACGTACAATACTCTTAACATTAAAATACATTGAACAAAGTATTCTTTTTAATACTATAGTTACTTGGACAAAATTCATTCTTCATTGTCTGTCCCTGTAGAAGTACTTCCGCATAGGCTTATGGTTTTGCCACTTCAATGCTTGACAAATATCTGAATCACGGGCAATTTTATATGTAGGACATAATCACATTTGATGATATACTAACAAATACTTTTATTGTGTTCTTTACAAGAAGATGAAGGCTAGCTGGAGTTCTTTCCTATGCCACGATCATCTAGTTTATATTCATCCTTGAAATGTCTGCAGAAATTTTGAAAAATATTCAGAAATACCTTCCTTCTGCCGTGACATTGTTACATTATTAATTGTCTCGGATTTCTTCACAATCAAGGAAGTTTCTTGGCTGACCTGTGTTATGAAACAAGAATTCAAAATAAGTATCTTAGAATCATGTTAATTAGGCTTAAGTATCCAAATTGTGCCTAAATGATGTTGTGCATATCCTACTTAAGAATTTATGGACCATTTATTTATTCATAGCTCTTTGACGTCGACACACATTGTTTGGAATTTTTTGGTTCAAGATTAAATGTAAAGCTCTTTATCTCATTTTATTTGTGACATCAGCTGGGCTTCTCAAAAATTTCTATTTTTCTATGTTCCATATGGCAAATTAATTACCTAATTATATCTACAGGGAGGAAAACACAGTAGAAGATTCCTTAACTATTTGGGCTCATTTTTACTAGTTTAAATTCTCTGCTTAGAAAAATTAGCATACATTGTATAAAGGATAACCATGGCCTTTCCACTTTTAAAGAACAGTTCTTATTTGTGTTTTACATAATGTTAAGCATATTGTTGCCCACATTTTTTTTGTATTAAGGTTAGATTAAATAAGAGGTTAAGAAATGTTTTGAAAATATCAGCAATATATAGAAAGAGTGCAACAACATTTTACCTTTAAAATCAGCAACATTATTTCTAATATTGAAATGCCATGAACATCGATCATGCCCTGTAAAATATGAAATAGGTCACTATGGATAAATATATTGACATATGTAGAAATATATATATTTACTAGGGTTAAAACAGTGAAGTTGTTGTATCTTATTCCTCTAAATCTTACAAACTTCCATATACGTATTGAATTGAATTTATATACAAGCCAACGGGTTAAAGGGCATTGATATATATATATATATATATATATATATATATATATATATATATATATATACACACACACACACACACACACACACACAAAGAGCCGCTATGCACGAAAGACAGTAAGGGAAGGAAGAGGCTGGAGAAGGAAAGGAGGGACATATATGTAGTCTTAATGGAAAAATGTATATTAAGAAATTAATTTTCGCATAAACAAGCCGACAAAATAATATACTTCTTCCGTTTCGCATTAAAAGACCAAAATTAACTTTTTAATATTGATAAAAAATATTTAAAAATTAAAATATCGTTTACTACTAAATTCCTTATTCAGGAAATGAATCATTTGCTAATTTAAAATGTATTTTTAAAGAAAAGATCTAGCAATTAACAATTAAAATGTAATGTATACTACTTTCAATATCCACACTAATATAATATAGTCGAGATCAAGTTAAATCTCAATCGGCTAGAGAAAAACTTTCAATACATTAGATCGACAAGTCATTTAGAATTGTAAACAAATCGAATAAAAAATTGTTAAACTCACAAGAAATAGTTCTTGACAGAAATACCGACGAACTTTCTTATTAGAAGACAAACTTGTCATTCTTAAGGAAGAACATGATAACAGTTAAACCTACCATTATTAGAGTTTTTATTAGAGATGAAAATGGGAGATATAGAGATGTATAGAAAATGAAAAACAAATAAGAGATCAATATATAATTAAAGAGAAATAAATTTTTACCTAATGCTAATAAATGGTGGTACATCGCATAGCTCATTACACGAAAAATGCTTATCAACGACCAAAAGTAGCAACATAAGCTTCTTTGTTGCAGTGGCTAGGGCTTAAGAATCGAGAACTTGAGAGACTAAAGAGGCAAAGAGGAAAGATACTAGAATAGGAGTTTTTATAGCTGAAAAATAACATTAGGAAATATATCTAGGGTTAGGATTGTCGATTGAATTTAGTAAGTTGGGCCCAAGACTGCTTAAAATTGTGATTTAGTTTCCTAAGCGCGAGCTCGACCCACTAAACTCTATGAAACTCACCTCGTCGATTGGCTTTGGGCCTTTATCGAAAAGACTTGTATATGTGACTTATATTTTTTCATTTATAAGCCCTTAAAAGTCGGCTTCAAAAGAATCCAACTTCTTCTCTCTTCACAATCTTTATAATTGTCCTCATTTTCACTATATATCTTACCTCTATATGGTATATGCACATACATATGATCAAATGTATTAACAACTTTTTAAATTATCATCAAGCATAAAAATATATAGTACATATATATATATATATATATATATATATATACACACACACACACACGCATATATATGTATAAACTGAAAGCGAAATAAGTGAGTCATTCCTTATGGTGGTCAGGTGGTGTGCAAATTAACTCTTGTCCTTGCATTTTATACCAAAGCCTCTAATCCATAAAAGTATAGATTTTACAACTTAAATATTGAAAATTATAAATTATATCATAAATTATAAAATTTAAGTGTGAGATCCCGAATTTTATGAAATAAAAGTATTCAATTTTTTTATAATTATTATTCTATTTAGTAAATAGTTAAATTGATAAAATGTTAAAGTTAAGGGTGATATGTGAAATTTTTTGCAAAGTAAGCAAGTTGTTATAAAATATTTGATTGGTCGGGAAATATTCGCTTTAACAGGAAATATTCGTACGATGGCACAATCATTGTTGGACCCCACAACGGAAGTATTGTCGGAGTTAGAAAACGACAGAAATATTTTTTATAAAATAACGGCGAAAGTTTTACCGTTAAACTGTTGAAATACCCGGTGGTAAAAGTATAATAATACGCGTGGTTGCATAGTAGCACACGGTATTGATTATTGATACTTACATGAGAAGTCACTCAGTTATACTCAATTATTACCACGGTAATTGCTGCATAGTATCTCTCATATTATTGATTCAATTATTGTCACAGTATCATCTGCACAATATTTTATATTATTAAATCAATAATTGAGACGACAAAGTTATTCATATTATTATTTACATTATTGATGATGTCTAGAAAATTCTGTCGAGAAAAGGGATTTGGTCACCTAATTGCGCGCCAATAGGGAGAAATCTTTATCGAAAAGCCCTCTCTTTCCTGGGAATGGTCTGATTATTAAATATTGTGAGTTATAATATTAATGATGAATAAGTTCGTGTTGATTAAAGATGAAATTGATATTTTCATTGTGTTGGGATTATTAGTGTTAGTGAAAATCGACATTTATTTCGAAAATAATTAATTTTTGGGGGTTATATTAACCAATCGGGTAATTAATCGGATAAATAAGTAATTAATTGCTATTAATTCACATGTTTATAACTATTTATTTACATGTATGTAACTACTAAAAAAATGGTCATTTATGATGGCAAAAATCCATCACAAAAACTAAAAAAACCATCACGAAAGGTTTACATGATGGTTTTAAGCATCACGATGGCCGTCTTGTATACGCCCACCATGAAAGGTTATTTGTGATGGTTTTGGCAATCACCAAAACATTCAATCCTTTTGTGATGACTAAATCAATCACATTAGCGCACGTACTTATTTGTGATGGCCGAAGCAATCACATCTTTTTGTGATGGTCAAAACAATCACCAATTATATGTCTTTTTGTGATGCTAAAAACAATCACCAATTATATGTGATGGCCGAAGCAATCACATCTTTTTGTGATGATCCCAAAGCAATTACATCTTTTTGTGATGGCCAAAACAATCACCAATTATTTGTGATGGCCAAAGCAATCACATCCTTTTGTGATGGCCACGACTATCACATAATTGTTAAGGTTTTTATGATGGCCAAAGTAGTCAGGTACACAAGTTTCTTGTGATGGCTAAAGCAATCACAATTGTCCCTATTTTTGTAACTTTTTTATACGTTTTGGTGATAGTAAAGCCATCACAAAATTCCTATATTGAAATATATTTAATTGCCAATTTTATATTTCAAATCTGTAAATGCCATAAATTACAATAAATTTGAAACGTGAAATCATACAAATTTATTAAAATGAATAAATCTTATCAATTTAATTAAAAATAAATTCATAACCAACTACTTAAATAGGTAGCTACATGTCATAGGTTCATCAAATAATTAACAAACCCAACATCTATCAAAGAACCCTAAACTAATAAAATAGATAAGTAAAGAAAAGCTAAATCATCATGAATTCTCCATGGAGTCCTCGTGAGAGTCGCCATCATCTTCGTTCTCATTCTCAACATGCGTGGTTGAGTTATTCGTTGGAATATCAACTGATGCATTTGATGAAGCAAACAAATCATTTGGGTCTATAGGAGGATCAAGTGCAAGTGTTTCAGCCATATTCTTTGCATATTGATGAAGATAAGCATGAGGTGTGGGAGTATATGATGTAGTGCAAGTGTTTCCCATCATTTCAAACAATTCTTGGTTTCTTCTCCACCGAAGAATCATCTCTAGTTTCATCATCTTGTTATTTCCTTTTTTGTATATTAGTCCCCCAACTTTCTCCACCGAAGTTTTTTGGCTGACCTGTGTTATGAAACAAGGCTTCAAAATAAGTATCTTAGAATCATGTTAATTAGGTTTAAGTATCCAAATTGTGCCTATATGATGTTGTGCATATCCTACTTAAGAATTTATGGACCATTTATTTATTCATAGCTCTTTGACACACATTGTTTGGAATTTTTTGGTTCAAGATTAAATGTAAAGCTCTTTATCTCATTTAGCTTATTTGTGACATCACCTGGGCTTCTCAAAAATTTCTATTTTTCTATGTTCCATATGGAAAATTAATTACCTAATTATATCTACATGGAGGAAAACACAGTAAAAGATTCCTCAACTATTTGGGCTCATTGTTACTAGTTTAAATTATCCGCTTAGAGAAATTAGCATACATTGTATAAAGGATAATCACGGTCTTTCCACTTTTAAAGGACAGTTATTATTTGTGTTTTAGATAATGTTAAGCTTATTGTTGCCCACATTTTTTTGTATTAAGGTTAGATTAATTAAAAGGTTATGAAATGTTTAGAAACTATCAACAATATATATTAGAGTGCGACAACATTTTACCTTTAAAATCAGCATCATTATTTCTAATATTGAAATGCCATGAACATCGATCATGCCCTGTAAAATATGAAATAGGTCACTATATATAAATATATTGACATATGGAGAAATATATAGATTTACTAGAGATGGTTAAAGGGTTAAAACATTGAAGTTACTGTATCTTACGCCTCTAAATCTTACAAACTTCCATAAACGTATTGAATTGAATTTATATACAAGCCAACGGGTTAAAGGGCATTGAAATATAATATTTCTATATATGATCAAATTATTATATGATTATCATATACACCAACAAGACACACACACACACACATACTTGGATTATGTTTTAAATATATATATACACAAAGAGCCACTATGCATCATCATGAAAGACAGTAAGATAAGCGAAGGAAGAGGCTGGAGATGGAAAGGAGGAACATATATGTGTGTGTATTCGTGTGTACACAGTACACTGTGTCCAATTATGAAGATTTGGTTAGTAAATCATATATGTTATGGTAAAAGATATTTATGTTTTAGACGTACCAGAATAGAAGAAGTGAACTTACTAATATGTAGTCTTAATGGAAAAATGTATATTAAGAAATTAATTTTCGCATAAATAAGCCTACAAAATAATACACTGCTTCCGTTTCGAATTAAAAGACCAAAATTAACTTTTTAATATTTATAAAATATATTTAAAAATTAAAATATCGTTTACTACTAAATTCCTTATGCAGGAAATGAATCATTTGCTAATTTAAAATTTATTTTTAAAGAAAAGATCTAACAATTAACAATTAAAATGTAATGTATACTATTTTCAATATCCACACTAATATAATATAGTCGAGATCAAGTTAAATCTCAATCGGCTAGAGAAAAACTTTCAATACATTAGATCGACAAGTAATTTAGGATTGTAAACAAATCGAATAAAAAATTGTTAAACTCACAAGAAATAGTTCTTGACAAAAATACCGACAAACTTTCTTATTAGAACACAAACTTGTCATTCTTAAGGAAGAACAGGATAAGAGTAAAACCTACCATTATTAGAGATGAAAATGGGACAGATAGAGATGTATAGAAAATGAAAAACAACCAAGAGATTAATATAGAATTAAAGAGAAATAAATTCTTACCTGTTGCTAATAGATGGTGGTACATCGCGATAGCTCATTACACGAAAAATGCTTCTCAACGACCAAAAGCAGCAACATAAGCTACTTTGTTGTAGTGGCTAGGGCTTAAGAATTGAGAACTTGAGAGACTAAAGAGGCAGAGAGGAACTATACTAGAATAGAAGTTTTTATAGCTGAAAAATATATCTAGGGTTAGGATTGTGGATTGAATTTAGTAAGTTGGGCCCAAGACCGCTCAACCTCAACTAAAATTGTGATTTAGTTTCCTATGCGCGAGCTCGGCCCACTAAACTTTATGAAACTCACCTCATCGATTGGCTTTGGGCCTTTATCAAAAAGACTCTTGTATATGTGACTTATATTTTTTTAATTTATAAGCCCCTTAAAGTCGACTTCAAAAGAATCCAACTTCTTCCCTCTTCGCAATCTTTATAATTGTCCTCATTTTTCACTTTCTTACTAGCTCTATATGGTAGCACATACATATGATCAAATGTATTAACAATATTTTAAATTAACAACATTTTAAATTATCATCGAGCATAAAAATATATAGTACATATATGTTTGTGTGTGTATGTGTGTGTATATATATATACACACACATACACATATTGATGTATAAACTGAAAGTGAAATAAGTGAGTCATTCCATATGGTGGTGTGACAAATTAACTCTTGTCCTTGATATTTTATATCTAAGTGTCTAATCCATAGAAGTAAGTTGATTTCACCAAACCTCCCTTACTTAAACAACTATTCTCACAAATATTGACTACACTAGAATAATCTTTAAAAATCCTAGTTTTTTTGCCTAGTCCCTTTCTCTCTATCGAGACCCTAGTTTTTCATCCATATTCGCTTAATTAGTTCATTTCTCTCGATCAAAACCCTAATTTCCCCCCAAATGTGCCTAGTCCCTTTCTCTCAAATGGCCTTTGACTGATTTGATTTAGGGTGTTAGAGTAGCTCAAATATATTATATAATGTAAATTCCAAATTTGCCTCGTCCCTTTCACTTAAATGGCTTTCGATTCATCTGATTTAGGGTGTTAAAGTAGCTCAAATATCTTATATAATGTAATTATTATATCAGCCTTAATAAACATGCAAAGTGCATGATTAATTTTTGTCAAAAGTACAAATATGTAGTCGTTTATCTCTAGTATGAGAATAAATATAACTTGGGTGGGAGTTGCACTAATAATTATTGTGACGCTTCTAAATCTGGGTACTTGAAATCTATACTTGGTGCTACACGATACCGTTCATTCAAGCTGCTTGACTGATAAAATACTTAGAAATATTACATCATAGCTTGCTACCCAGGTACGATAACCTTTAAATACATTATTACATGATAGATATTGTATTATTATTACAATCCACTTAGTTAAAACAAAAAACTGTCTTCAGTTACGCATTCACATTCTCCTTTCCCTTGTCTTTGCCAGATCCTTCTACGCATTCATATTTCACTGAAAACATTTAATTCCAAAGCAAGAATGAGCATTCAATTGCTCAACAAGTAATAGAATATAATAAACAATGCATAAAAGAGTTAAATGTTTTCTTTGAGAATACTTCTACAACGGATCAACAGTTGTGAAGCCATTGAATCAATTTCAGAATAACAAACCAAATAGCTAGCATTTTTGAAACAATATAGTGACTATAGATGTTGAGCGGTCAGTTGATCTTGAACTTTGTTTTTCTTGCTATAAATGAGTATAACAATAATTCAACTATTTAATTGTCTAAGTCCCGGGCACGATTGATGATCAGCCCTTTATGCCCTGTATTGATCAACACTACATTCTTATTTTTATTGCCTTTTTGGCATAGTAAAAGTTTTTCCCAAATATGGGGTGTTCATACTCAGACTTGAGTTCCAAACAAAAGCAATTTGGTTAGACAGCTCTACCTATCTCTATAATATGTTAAAGACTTGTGACAAAATATTGTAATCTGAGTCTAGCTAAAACGATTAGCTTAAACTCATTTTTAAACAATTCAGGAATTTTAAAACTTAAAGAAATAAAAAGGGAATTTGCATGCAAATATCGAATTGTATAAGCTAAGGAACTTGCACAAGCATACAATATAAATAACTTGCTTGAATGTAAATAAGATAGGGAAACTTGATCGAAATATAGGTAAGTTTGGGATACTTACCAACAATTTGCACAATAGAAAAACATTATATAGATTAAGACACAAGATAAGAATACTTGCTTTATAAAAGATTCAAAAAGTTATAGAATAGGATACTTGCACGAATTGAAGGAATTTGACTAGCTAAGTATAATCAATTCAAGATATTTGCTTGGATAGAACTAAGTTTGAGATTTGTGAAATAATAAACTTCTTGCATAAAGAAAATGCATAGGTTAGGGATACTTGTCTTTTGCATTGTTTAGATGTGACGAACGAGATTTTGTAATTAATTTCTAATATTTATTGAATTAAATAAATATTTTTCGATGATTTAATTATTGAATTAAATAATTAATTGATGCAGTTATGGTAGATTAATTTAATTATATGTGTTATATTTATTAAATTAATATGGAGAATTTTATTATTTGAAGTATGTGAGCTTATTGTATTAAAAGTAATATTTAATAAGCCATATTACTTAATTAATATAATTATTAATTAGAGAGTTAATGATTTGACATTATTAATTAATGAGAAAATTAATTATATGATTATGTGAATTTATGAGAGATTATTATGTGTTATTTAATTAATTTAAATAAGATATTTGAATTGGGTGTGACAAGAATTAAACTATATGATAAAGCTTTATTAAATTAAATGGTTTTTAAAATCTATTCTAACTAACCAAACGGAGCCTTAATAGGAGTTATGGGCAGTTAACCTATGCTGGGTAACTGACCATAGTGCACGTCAATTGCTTGATTAATATACGTATTCTCCTTCTTCCTTTTCATTATCTGGCTAAGTCTGGCATATAACAGAGAGGGAAAAGAGAGAGAGTCTGAGAAATTGATTTAGGGAGTTTGAGAATTGTTGAGGAATACTTTAATTCATCTCATATTACTTTATCTACGCTTGGGTAATCTCTTTAACCCAGTTTTTTTTACGTCATTTAAAGTTTCCATGAATATGACTCCTAAGTCTTCTGTAAAGTCTCTGTAATTAAAATTGTGAGAGTTATGTGCATAAATTTGTAAGATGTCGTTTTAATGTGTTTAATATGTATTATATATAATTCCTTATCATCAGTTCATAAGTTTATGTCGTTAATCTGATGACTTGCCATTTCAAAAATATACAGAGTTTGGTTTTTGGCCTTATGGCCTTATACGTGATTTTAGTATGTCAAACATAAATGTTTTCGTAGATTTTACACTCGTATATTATTGTGCATGTTAATACGAAGAGACCAAACTTTAAATAAACGGATTTGGCTTTATAACGAATCCGTGGCGTTGAATTTTAGGAATTTATGTTAAAAACTTCAAGAACATCAAGAACAGAGGAAAATTGTATGTTTTAATTATGTGATTATATGTTTTAATGGGTTAAAATCATTTTATAGATATTGTATTATGATTATACATGAATTATAACATGTGAGTATGTCTAAATTCGTGTAGTAACAAATTAAATTGGAGTTTTTGGTTGTGTTCTGCAATTTTCGCGAATTGCAGAACAGTTTCTGGTTCGCCGCGCTGCAGCGCCAGACTCACGCCTAAACATCCGCGCCACAGCGCCACAGCGCCGCAGTGCCATGTGTCCGGCTGCAGCGCCACGGCGCCGCAGCGCGAAGATCAAGTATAACAGTGGCGCCGCAGCGCCACTCTCCAGAATGTCCAAAAAATGTAATTTTTTTAAATGTTAAGTCTTGCAATGTGTTAGTAAATTAATGTAATGAACATGTAAACATGTTAGAAGTATAGTGTGATGATAAAAATAGTTGTTTAAACATGTAAATAACATAATTACATGTGATTTTAATTATTAAATACATAATTAGATTATTATTTATGAACTGCAAATTATGTGATAATGAGATAAATTGACTAAGTATCGTCGATAATTAAAGTAGACAACGAGAATGAGTTTATGTTGATTAGTTAAATTATAATTAACTGGTATTGTGTATATGAATGGTATGTAGGATTTAATTCAAAGAACGTGCTTAGTTAAAGTGTAATCTACGCACGAGGCAAGTTTCCTAAACTTAAACTCTTAAATTTGAGCAAGTTCCCTAACCCTATTTGTCATTATTGTTCAAGCTTATTATTTACCTTGAATAAGCTATCGTTACTATTATTCAAGTTCAAATGATTTATTAAAGATTGATTATCTTTTCAAAGTATGATTTAGTTATACAATAATTGTTCTATTGTATACTTCTTGAGATTATTATTTAAATTGAATATCATTATTGTTGAACCTTATTAGACTAGTGAAACCTTAATGATTCAACTAGTCCATAGTTGATGAGCGTTCTAAATTTCAGAACCCTTGAAGAATTATCCAAACCAAACTTTCTTTGGTGCGGACTCGAATGTCAAACTGAGATGAACAACCCTGTATAGGGGATTATTTACGCTTAGCGTTAAGATATTGTGCACAGTATGGTACTAAGGGTTGATCCCCCTAAGTACGAGAAGAAGGTCCATAGTCTTATGACTGTTAAAGGTTTCAAGTATAACCCTTGTTAACCTAGGACATAGTTCAAGGTCATATGACCCTCAGAATTCTTTTGATTCTTGTTATTCACTCTTGATTCAAAAGTTGAGCTTTTATTCAGATGTCTTTGATTTATTCGCATGTTATTATACTGTCATTTTATTTTTATACTTGTGGACATTTGTGCTCACTCTTGCCTAATAATAACATTGCAGTTAAGAACGAAAGAGCTGACGAACCTTCCACTAGTAAGGGCAAGGACAAAGTTAGTAAATGATGGAGACTTGTTATTTGATATGACTTGTTATTTTATATGATGTATTTGTTTAAGACTTAAGTTAAAGATGTTGTTTAAGACTTATTGTTAGAATTTCGCACAGATGTTTTAAGGTTAGTTTAACTTGGGATTGTATTTATTATTCGGATGATGTAATCCTTTTAAGGAGAAGATTTTAATTCTATCTATTGTATGGTTTGCATTTTTATGGGTAGATAGATAGATGATATTTGTGCAGTGAACACCAAATCTCGTGGAATCGAAGTACCCGGATTTGGGGGTGTCACATTAGATACTTGAAGTTAATCGTCCAATTAAAATCCTACATCATATACTCCCACACCTCATGCTTATATTCAAATTTTACATAACACATACACTACATATAATAGTTAATGTATTATAATTTCTTGATCATTTCAATAAAAAAGAAACTAATACATTAAATAAAATAATTTATTTAATGTAACAAAAATATTATATTTACATAATTAATTTTTAATCAACTATTTTAATTCAAATATTTAATGTATACAACTAACTTGTATAATTAAATATACGGGCTAATTACATTTTTTTGTTACATGAAGTATCATCAAATTCATAATTTAGCCCCCAAAGAATTTGGGCTTGCAATTTACTACATCAAGTACTTAATTTGATACATTTTAGCCCCTAATTTTCGAATCCGGCCAAAATTGGCAGGAATACTCGACCTGCCCAAGAATCCGATCAGATTTTGTGTATTTAATATCAGTTGACCGTATAAATATACGATTTAACTTCATTTAAAAAATGGCTATTTACAGTTCCGTTACATCAAGTACACTCATATTCATGATTCGACCCCCAAAGGAAAAAAATTAAATTTATTAATAATTTAAAATTATAAATATAATATTTTTATCCCTTTAAAAAAAGTAACTAATACCATAGAAATAAGATATAAAATTATAAATACAATTTAAATTTATAAATAAAATTATAAATACAATTTGTAAAATTTAAGTTATGATATAATTTGTAAAATTTAACACGTAAAATTTATAATTTATGATATAATTTATATTTTGCAAGATTTATGTTGTAAAATTTATACATACAATTTGTTAAATTTAAGCCTTAATGTGAAGCCCCCAAAATAGGTATACATCACTCATCTTGTGTCGCCACATACATGGTACAAAATACAAATACAAACTTAATTTATTCAACTGTTAAGTGTCGTGCAGAATACGACAAAACATAAGTTGTGAGTTTTAATACTAATATTATCTCATAGACAATATCCAAACTCAAATTCAATCTTCATTACAATTATTATCACACTATTTTATAGAATAGTGAGGACTACTAAAACAACCATCTTGGACCGTCACTCCATTCCCCGACCAGTACTAGCTATATTCTCATTTCCTGAAGAGAACAGTGAAAGAAAAGTGTGAGCTCAACTAGCCTAGTAAGAAATATTATGACTAAGATAATGCAGAATAAATTATCTTTAGCCTTCAACAGTATAATAACTGATAGAATACAATAGACAACAAGTTTTATATCAACAACTGCAGCGGAACAAGCAATCCATTAGAAGAGTCAAGTAGAGCATGATATCTACTATCTTCTATGATTTAAAAGTTTATCATCAATTTTATCGCTGAGACTCAGCTTAATAAATAATCCACATCACTGAATTATCCATGCACTACGGGCCAAGGATATTCATTAGTATCACGACCACGAATTATCCATGCACTACGGGCCAAAGATATTCGTGTTTTCATCAATGGTCATGATCATGCCAAACAACAATTCATCTTTGCACCCTTGACCGAAGAGAATGCATGGTCATGATCATACCAACATCTGTCCATCAATGCACTACGGGCCAATGAGGACTTTTAGCGCATCATTTGAAATATTACAGGTCATGATTATACCGAATGATCCTTGGTCATAATCATACCAATCAACAGTCCATCTATGCACGTAAGTCAAAGATGACTTTCATCACAATATAAGCATGAGGATGATGACAATGATATAAGAATTCAATTAAAAGAAAGCAAATGATAAAATTTAAAATATTTATAATTTAATTTCTCCAGAATTCAATAATGTCCAAATTGTCAACATGATACTGCTTTGTGGAGTAAAATTCAAGAATAGTACTATATCAAAAATGATTTGGACAGCGAAGAAATCAATTTTTTGGCATGAATAGTACCCAGATGAATAGTACCCGAGTGAATAGTACTTCGTGAATAGTACTTCAGGAATAGTACTTTGTGAATAGTACACGCGAATAGTATTTTATGAATAGTACTTCATGAATAATGATGTACGTATGAATAGTGTCGTATAAATGAATAGTAACGTATAAATTAATAGTACCCATGAATATTACTTCGGCATAAAAAGCTTAAAATTTAACAAGAATGTTCAGAAAAATATCATTGTGAAACGATACTAGATGAAACACAAATTTCAAGGATATTCTACTAATTTTACGGAGTATAGAAGCAATACTTCAACAAAATGAGTGTAGAATTAGGGATACAAAATGAAATAATATTACTTACATACTACAGAGTATGGAAGCAAATATTATTTCATATGAATATTTGAACAAAAATAATATCCCTTACGAATAAGAAATAAATAACATTCCTTACCTTAGAAGAAGACTGAATACTGGAATAGTGAAGTAGTAGATTACTCTTCTTCTTTCTCTATATAGCTTCTCTCTCTATAATTACTTTTGTGAGTCTTAGTGAAATGGTGAGAATGAAAGAATAATGAGCTTCTATTTATAGGAAAATATAGTTTCAATAATTGCACGTTTTGGGGCTCAAATTATTACAGTATAATACCTTCATCTTTTCCTTTATTTTTAATTTAGTCCTACAAGTATTATCAAACTTGCACCACCTCCCCTGATAGTACATGCATATGAATTAATAATTCTATACATATGAACAAACAGTTACAGTATAGTACATTCATCTATACCTCTATTTTTAATTTAGTCCTGCAAGTATTATCAATCTTGCACCACCTCCCCTAATAGTACATGCATGTGAATCAATAGTACTACTAGAAAATCAAGCATGCGTGATGGATTTTGGTGACGATTTTCAAAAGCAATCACAATAGACAATATTTCGTGATGGATTATTTGAGTCATCACAAAAAATAGTATATATATGATGGCTCTAGTGATGGTTAATTTTGTTATTGTGAATATATATATGTGATGGCTATTTCAATCACCAAATATTGTCCAAAAATAATTTTTAGTTTTTGAGATGGCCCGTAACCATCACCTATATATTTCTCCCTAACGTGATTGCGTTTAAGCCATCACAAAGAAAAATGTTCAAAATAATCTTTCGTGACAGCCAAGACCATCACGAAAAAAAAACCACATGTGATGGACCTTTATGATGATATTTAAAGCAATCTAAAAAAATTGTATTATATGATGGATTTTTACTAGCAATCACAAAACAAAAATATAGATGACGGCTCCTAATAATGACTAATTTTTCTATCACTATAAACTATTTGTGATGGTCAAGGTAATCACTATAAAACAAGCATATATGACCAACAAATATATTAGGTGATGAAATTTACTAGTAATCACTAAATAGTAATATATATGATGGCTCTTACTATTATAATCACTGAATTTTTTATGGTAAATATGATAAATATTTGGAGCCATGTACAAAAGTAGGTCCAAAAGGATTGATAATGGACCCCTATGTTTGGATAGCAGCTCGACCACAATCCCCAAGGATCTCTTATATATAGAAAGAAATATAATTTCAGTTATTGTGATGTGAAAGTGAAGCATGTGCAATTGAAAATTAACCAATTTAATTTAGATATCCTCGTCCGTAGAATAATTCTCTTTTAATAAATTCTGCTGGAAAAAACTACAACACGATGAAAAAACTTGTGGAAATCTAAAAGAACACACTTCTTTCATTTCTTATATTTTCGAGTCCACTAGTATAATGTCATGACTATATAAATTTACAAGGGCAGAAGCCAAATAAAAGATTGTACAATCTAAACATTTTAAACATTCATGAGGCTCAGTGAATACATTATAAAGGAATAACCCTAGCCAACCATAATTGGCTTTATTGTGATCCACAGACATGTGAACAGCAACAACCAACAACAAAGCCCTGAAGCCATCGACCATTTGATCATTAGCCAAAACATAACAAATAGTAGCAGACTAAACAGCAGCATTCCTAGAGCAATTGCAGCAACAGTCCCCCCATCAGAGCTGCGAGAACTAGCCCACGTGAGTTATAGCTCGTATCAGTAGCACAACAACCAAGCCCACAACGACACCAACCATTTTTCATTAGGTCATTACAAGACTAGTAATACCATGCCCAACAACAGCAAAAAATAACTTGCATAGACCACATATAGCAGTAGGAGCAGCAGCTGCAGCAGTAACAGTAACAGCAGCACCCACAATAGGCCCAACAGCAGCAGAGTCAGCAGGCACAGCAACAACCCCTTAGCATTACCGACATCGAGCCCAGCAGGAGCTGCAATCTCCCCAGTAGCATACTATCAGACCCTTCCTATACCAGTATTATATCAAGTCCCCATTAATAGAGTAGATCTCTTTTTCAAGTCCCCATTAATCTCTATTTTGATTTTGTTCTGAGGCTTGAGCTAGCTGATCTACTGACCTAGTGGGCTCATCAAGATTCAAGATGTCTCCTCTTAGGAGGTTTCAGTGGGTACTACGTCCACTATCGCGACTGGAGGTTGCAAAACCACTTTCAGATTACAAATGTCTTGACCAACTTTGAGTAGGATTTGCATGATGGTGCACTGAGCTTGTCAAAATTGTAGCAGGCCTATCTTACATCTGTTTCAATTTATTGGGATCATCTTTCTGTAATTCTATAGGCTCCAGGTAATGGATGAGGGATACACACAGTGAAATCTTACTAACTGTCAACAATATCAAAAAAAATCACATCAGTGCACGTATATCCATGATATCCCTCATTCCTACGTACATAATTACATTGCCATAGTTTAGATAGAGACTAATTCAACTTCATTTCAATTTTCATATATGATAATATACCCTCTTTTCATTTCAATCAAATTATTTCCATTGCTGATTGGATTCATAGTAAAAGCCGGATTTGACTTCCCAGGCATACATTTACATGGGCAAGAGAGAAAGAGAAACATGATACATGATGGGCAAGAGAGAAACAATGGCAAGCCATAAAACAGGACATAATTAACATGATAATGTGCGATGCAGGCTCCTGCTTTTGTAACTGGTAACTTTTAACAGCATGCTTTGTAAATTTTAAATACTCCCTTATTATCATATTATGCATCTTTTCTGCATTGATTATTTGATGTTACATAACAATCTATTTCAGTTCTAACATATGAATTTATGATCACTAGTCTACTAACACCTTGTGTGCACTGCGTTTAGACCAACTGAGTTTGTTTGCTACAACAACAATCCAAACAAAAAACTTCAACGGCCCAATCAAACCTGGCTCTGATACTAAAAATATCAGGATAAGGTCTGCATTTTACTTCAGTTTACAAAGTAACACAGGAAAATGATTATAGGCTAAGTTAGTGATAAAAGAAATTGAATGACAAGCTTGGCAGGAACTCTGTTACTGCAGAAAAGTAGAGCAACAATTAAAAGGATTCTTATTTCAATAATGAAAGGAAATATATACTACTTGATTGATAATTATCTGGAACATACCAGCTGCTATATATATGAGCAACATAGTTCTAGGCAACTAAATACTAATACCATCAATGATATATATATCTGGAACATATCAGCTGCGAACAGATCAATGATTATCTTTCCTACAGTTTTAGCCAAACCAAAAACTAGTTCCATATATTTATTTTAGAAAAAAAAACAATCACATAAAAAAAACCCAGCGACACTTATTATTCTTTTTCAGAATCATCTGCAATATCATCATCATCTTCTTCGGAATATTCATCATCATTAAAAAATTCATTATCATCTTCATCTTCATCACTACATTCTCTATCTTCATTTCCCGCTTCCGATAACGATGGATCCACTTCTTCAGAAAATTGAGAATCATCAAGCAATATCAAATTATGAGTTTGCTCCTCAATATTATATAAGTCAAAATCATGAAACTCTTCCTCCTGATATGTCTCCTCGTTACTATTTTCAGCAACATCATATGTGTTTCTTGCTTTTGTTGTGATGACAGTAGACCAACCTTTAGCTTTAGTCGACACTGGATTAGCATAGAAGACTTGTACAACTTGTGATGCAATAACAAATGGCTCATATGGCTTGTGCCTAGAATTTGTATCAACTGTAGTTATCCCATACTTGTCAATAACTACCCCTTTTTCAGAATCATACCATTCACATTGGAACAAAAATACCGAATTCTCTTCGCCATAGTATTCTAGTTCAACTACTTTAACTAATTGTCCATAATAGTCTCGTTCTTGGCCTTCAAAAGTGCATCCCTGGACTAAAACACCACTATTTTGAGTTACCTTTCTTAACTCCATTTCTTTTGTATGGAACCTAAAGCCATTGACAATGAATCCATCATAACATGTCACCTCTCTAGACGGACCCATAGCGAGCGCTTTTAGACGCGTATCAACAACATCATCATTCTTGACTCTCTTTTCAAACCATTTTATAAATGTCGAATTATGTTCCTTTTGTAGCACTTTATCCGACATGTTTGTACGTAATTCTTTCAATAAATGCTTGTGCTCCCTAGAAGTATTGAAATAAATTAGTAGATATAGCTAGAGTAATGATTTGCATATCTAAAAGTAATAAACTTTATAAGAATTAAAATGTCATACTCGATCCTCACAATTAGACAAGATGTATAAGGTTGCTGCCTCGAGTTCTTTATCGGACAGATCTTCGCGTTTTCGTTTTCCTCCAATTGGACGACCAGGCCTAGGGTGGCTAAATATTGATAACTTTCCATTAGTTTCAGCTTGACCGCCATCGTCATTTCGATCAGCTCGGTTGAACTTGGTTTGCACCCTAAGATCAAAATATCGAGAAGAAAAGTAAACTAGTTCGTCTATTATGTATGCCTCGGCTATTGAACCCTCGGGGCAAGCCTTGTTACGCACCCTTTTCTTCAAAGAACACATGCACCTATAATTATATTAAAATTAGGTAATCACTTTAACCATAAAAAAAACTTGGTAAAAAAAGAGATTTAATTTATTAAAACATCACCTCTCGAAAGGGTACATCCAACGATATTGTACTGGTCCACCGACCTTAGCTTCATATGCCAAATGAGCAGGTAGATGCTTCATTGAATCAAAGAAAGATGGTGGAAAAATCATCTCAAGATTGCACAATATTTCAACAATAAATAGCTCAAGCTTCTCTAACTCAGCTAATTTATACACCTTAGAGCATATGTCTCGAAAGAATTTGCACAAAGCATTTATTGGTTCCCATATAGAGTTTGGTAAGAAATCACGAAAGGCTAATGGCAAGAATCTCTGCATGAGAACATGGCAATCATGGCTCTTTAGCCCAATTATTTTGCAATTGTCAAGGTTAACACAATGAGAGACATTTGAAGCATAACCGTCTGGAACTTTCAGCGATTTAAGCCACTTGCAAACCTGCTTGACTTCTTCGCTTTTTAAAGAATATTTGGCTTTTGGCAATTTAAATTTCTCATTACCACTCTCTTCAGGATGTAATTCAAATCTTATACCAAGCTCTTGCAAATCTAAACGAGCTTTAAGGTGATCTTTTGATTTTCCAGTAATGTTCATCACAGTGTAAAATAAATTATCAAAAATATTTTTCTTAATATGCATCACGTCTAAGCAATGTCTTATTAGAAGCATACTCCAATAAGGCAATTCAAAGAAGATACTTTTCTTTGTCCAGTTATGCTCGATTCCAAACCCAGGAGTCTTATCGGTACTATTGTTTTTATCCTTTCCAAAGATGACTGAACTAAATTGAGATACAAAATTTAACTCCTCAACACCTGTTCATCGAGGCGGGGGATTTCTCTGCTCGGTTTTATTATTGAACTTATTCTTCTCAGCTCGATATTTATGATTACGCTTCAACCAACGACGATGGCATCCAAATTAACTCAGCTTCCTCCCATGTTCCCATGTTTAAGGTTAAAAGCTACACTTGGATCCATACAAGAAGGACATGACAAGGCCCCATGTGTACTCCAACCCTTCAATATGCCTAGCGCAGGAAAGTCACTGATTGTCCATATTACAGCTACTTTCATATTAAAATTTTGCTTTGAGAAAGCATCATATGTATCAACTCCAACATTCCACAAAGTCTTTAGTACTTCTATAAAAGGTCGCAAATACACATCAATCTCTCTTCCAGGTCCATGTGGACCTGGAATAAGCAGTGACATAAACATGTACTCCTCTTTCATACACATCCAAGGGGGGAGATTGTATGGAACAAGGAAAACTGGCCATGTCGAATGAGGTTTGTTAGAATGTCCAAAAGGATTAAATCCATCAGTAGCTAAACCAAGTCTTATACTACGAGCATCTTCAACAAAAGATGGGTAATTGAGGTCAAAATCTTTCCAAGCCTCGCTATCAGCAGGGTGCCTTAGCTCACCTGGAATATCACATCGTTTTTCTTTGTGCCACCTCATAGGCTCGGCCGTTTTTGATGACAAATAAAGCCTTTGAAGCCTTGGTATAATTGGTAAAAAACTTAAGACCTTCCTTGCTATTGGTTTATTCTTTTTCCCTTTAACTCTGCCATGGTTTTTATATCTTGATTCGTTACAAATTGGGCAACTGTGTAAATCTGCGTATTCTCCTCGAAACAAGATACAATCATTATTATATTCATGTATTTTTTGTAGAGGTTGCCCAAGGTCCTTCATTAAGGCCTTGCAGTGATAAAATGACTCGGCTAATTTATTGTTTTTAGGCAACATTTCCTTGAAAGCTGAAAGAAAAGCATCAAATCCAGCATTAGACAAACAATACTTGGATTTTAGGTGCAACAACAAAGTTACGGCTGATAACTTGGTGTGATTTTGACAACCATCCCACAAGGGCTCATCTGCAGCCTTTAGTAGGTCATAGAACTTCTTTGATTCGCTATTAGGATCTTCATCAAATTCAGGGTTAATGCATCTTGTAATATCCCTTAACATGTCTTTAGGCCAGTTTTCATTTCCCTCATCAATATCGTCATCAGAATTCCTTTCTTTCTCAAGTGACTCCCCATGCTCCGTCCATGACTCCATGTAGTGTAGTTTGGTACAAATCCATGCTTATAAAGACACATTTCTACATCTTCACGCGATTTATAGTTTATGAAATCCCACTTGGCACAAGGACACCAAATCATGCCATCATCTACGCACTCAGGATTAGAAAATGGAAAATCAAGAAACGTATTGACCCCACTCATAAATTCATGTATATGTTTAGACTTTTTCCCAACATGCCTATGCATCCAACTTCGATCATCCATCTGCCATTTGTAATTCAAATAATTAAAAAAATGTTCATTTATGGTGATAATTAACCCTTTTATGAAATAGAAAACATCAAAAAAAAGACTGTACCGACTTTACAACTTATTTGCTAGCACACTATTCTTAACATGGTCACAACTTATAATTAAAGAATACAACATATACTACCTAAAGTCGGTCAAAGAGAGGAGGAGAATTCAAGATAATATTGGTTATAAGGTATTAAATCAAACAACAAATTAAATGGCTAATTAATTTTCCTAATTAGTTTTAAATTAGATTTTTTTACATGCTACACAGGAATTGTGGCCAAATTCGAACAAAAAAAGCATAATCAAAATTCTAAAATAAGAATTGGGGCTGTTCGGGAGTGTTCTACCGACCCTCTTTTGGGCTGAAGGCTTGGGCCGGGTCAAAGGAAGTCGGGCTCATGTGTTCGGTAGCATAGTGGAGGATGGGGTCGGGTACCCGAACCCAATAGGCCGGGACCCGGTTGTGACCATGGAGATCGGGGTCGGGCCTTCGCGTCTTTTGGGACAGGGCCCAGACCGGTGCTTTTGTCTGGCTGATAGGTTGGGCCTAAAAGTTTGAGCAGCCCGCATGCAGAGTTGGAGTGATAAGGAGTTTACGTGATTAAGGGCATTAACCCTAATTATACGCTAACAAGGCAACTCCAAAGGTAGTGGTGGAAAGGGATTCCACTTGCACCTTTTAAGGAGATTATGTTGGACCCAAATATGGTAGCTAACGTATTTAGGAGTCTTATGCTAATTCGGAGGAGGATACCAAGGTGGTGGGAGCTCTATAAATACAAGGCCAAGGTTACAATTAACGGGTAAGACCTACTTTGAGCACTAAACACATAACCTCCGTTGTTAAACCTTGTGAACGGCCTGTACTTATTCTCACACCGGAGCTATCCCCCGGCGGCACGGCCGTCAAGCTTCTGTGTGATCTGTTATTGTGCAGGATTCAGCGCGTGGATTTTGTAATTGGACGCGCAGACGAAACTTGGCGTTAACATTTGGCGCTAGAAGGAGGGGCTTGAAAGTGCTTCTTTGCAACCACAAATACTTTTCTTCGGCAGCCATCATGGCAAGCAAGGATAATATCGCTGTCTCGGAAAGAGCCAAGACCCAGTAGTCCCACCAAACCACTCAGGCGAGGGGGTCAGTGAA
Organism: Panax notoginseng; assembly: GCA_016801055.1. NCBI lineage: Eukaryota > Viridiplantae > Streptophyta > Magnoliopsida > Apiales > Araliaceae > Panax > Panax notoginseng. The sequence goes on from CM029013.1 coordinate 78,067,948, forward strand.
GGACCGACTGGGGTCTAAAGTCCAGGAGGTAGAGGAGATACCGGGCCATGATCTTCGGCAGAAGCTCTTCCCCGAGAGTCAACACATGCCTCATCAAGCGAGTCAGGCCGACGAGATACACTCTCAAGCCCTCGTGAGGCAAGACCGAGGAGCAGGAAGCCGAGACCAACGGGAGTTTCTCTTGCAGAAGAAACTGGACCAGAACAAAGACGCCATGTTGGCACTCCAGCTACAACGAGTGGAGTTGGAGAGACAGATGGCCAACATGGCCGGAGATCAAGAAGCGAGTTCCAGAAGGCGTAGGAATCGAAGCCGGTCCCGATCGCCTCGGCGGGGAGAGGCAAGAAGAGAACAGAGCAGGCACAGGAGTCGCTCTAGAGACGGAAGGAGCAGAAGAAGGAGTCCTTCGGCCGGGCGCCGATCAGAACACCGAGGCAGGACGGGGCAAACGGAAAGGGAAGCGTCTCCTGACTATGGGAGGGACAAACCTCGTTCGTCCCCTCATAAGGAAGGATCCGACCCCCTTACCCGAAGATTGGCTGAATTAGAGAAATTGCTAGGGACAAAAAACTCGACGGGGGCATCTTCGGCATGTTTAGGATCTCCCTTTTCGCCCGAAATCAACCGGGTGATAACCGATCCAAAGAAGAAGATGCCCCCGATGGAGACTTATGACGGATTGGGAGATCCCTACGACCATTCGGATGGATATGATCGGCTGATGTCATACTATGGACATTCGGATGCAGCCAAATGCCACATGCTTGCTACAACCCTCAAGAAGAGTGCCAGGGAATGGATGGGGACCCTGGCAGCAGGATTAATCGGATCATGGAACGATCTTCATGAAAAATTTCATGCTCGGTTCGGAAGCAACCAAAGACGAGGGAAGATCACGGCGTCCCTCATGTAGGTACGGTAGAAATCAGATGAGACCCTAAGCCAGTACGTCAAACGGTTTCGAGAGGCAGTGGGATCGGTAGCGGAGCTGAATTCCCCTCAAGCACTGGGATTTTTTACAACCGGCTTAGACATCGGGAGATCCAAGAAGCTGGTAAAGGATTTGGTGATTAACCCTCCGGCAGACTTGACCGAGGCCTTTCATCGGGCAGAAGGGTTCATCGCTATAGAAGAAGCTTTGGGAAATTTCAAACAACACCAACAACCTTATGAGAAATCGAAAGACCGGGAAAAATCGACCTACCAACGTTCGGACAATAACCAGGGGAGATCAGACCGAACGGAGAAGAAAAGCTACAACGGGGGAGGCTCGGGTAGCAACCGACCTCCACTACCCAACCGTAACGTCAGCAAGGTCTATACTCCCCTTACTGCGGATCGGTCAAAAATTCTACAGGAGATGAAAAACCAACCATTCTACGAGCCATGCCCCAGGCGAACCAAGCCCGGAAGGCGAGGTCGGGATAAATATTGTGAATACCATCAGAGTACCAGACACTCAACCGAAGCATGCGTCAATCTGATGGATATGATCGAGAAAAATGTCCAAAACGGACAACTGTTACAATATGTGGCAGGTCGGGGAAATGTAGTGGTGCCCAGTGAGGAGACCACAGATCAGATCCCGGAGGTGTAGTTGATGTCATTTCGGGGGGTTCCGTTAGACGGGTATCGGGAAGAAAAAGAAGTGGGAATCTGGAAGCAGTGCTATCTGTTGCGGGGTCAACCCCCAGGAAGGATCGGGCATATCCGGGAACGTCTATCTCATTTACGGACGAGGATTACCCGACGGATCTCATCGAGCCCCATGATGGTGCGTTGGTAATAACGGCTCAGGCCGGGATAGTGGATATGAAAAGAATGATGATAGACAACGGGTCTTCGGTCGACATCCTATATTCTCATGCCTATCAGAGGTTAGACCTACAAGGAAAGAAGATGGATTTGAGAGGAGAAGGACCCTTGTACGGATTTAGTGGAGATCCGGTGCTTGTGTTGGGCACCATCGAGATGCCAGTCAAATTCGGCACAACACCTAATCAAGTTGAAATAGTGGTCAAATTTTTTGTCGTCCAAATAGACTCGGCATACAACGCGATCCTCGGAAGGCCTACATTGGCAGCCCTGCAAGCAGTAACATCGATACCCCATTTTAAAATCAAGTTTCCAACACCGAACGGGATCGGGGAGGTAAAAGGAGACCTAGATATAGCCCGAAGGTGTTACCGAAACAGCTTGATTTCTTCAGGGGTCGGGGTCTGCAAACAGAAACAGACAATGGCCATTGAGATCGAACCATTCACAGAGGGGAGCACAGAGCCACTTGCTCTTCCGGCCAAAGAAACTGAAGATGTAGAATTGGTACCGGGGCAGAAAGAAAAACTAATTAAGATCGGGTCAGGGTTATCAGAACCCTTCCGGACCGGGCTGATAGAATTACTCCGAGTCTACGCTGATATCTTCGCATGGGAACCCAGCGACATGCCGGGGGTAAGTGAATCAATGGGTCTGCACCGGCTGCACGTGGACCCGGGAAAGAAACCGGTCATACAGAAGCGAAGGATCTTCGCCCCAGAAAGATAAAAAATCATCGACGAAGAGATTGCCAAGCTCCTGGAGGCCGAATTCATCTTCGAGATTGATTACCCGGAGTGGTTGGCCAACGTGGTTTTGGTCCAGAAGCAAAACGGGAAATGGAGGTTGTGTATCGACTACACGGATCTAAATAGGGTGTGTCCGAAGGATTTCTACCCCTTGCCCAACATAGATCAACTGATCGACGCCACGTCGGGATATGGTATGTTGAGTTTTATGGATGCATTCTCTGGGTACCACCAGATTTTGATGAATAAGGAAGACATCCCGAAGACAAGTTTTATCACACATCGGGCGATATACGCATACAGGAAAATGACCTTCGGGCTACTGAATGCCGGGGCAACTTATCAGCCAATGATGAACTTGGTGTTCACGAAACAATTGGGGAGGAGCATGGAGGTCTACGTAGACGACATGATCGTTAAAAGCATGTCAGTCCGTGATCATCTTGAAGATCTGGAAGACTGTTTCGAGACGGTCCGAAAACGCAAGCTAAGGCTAAACCCGACCAAGTGTACGTTTGGGCTAGGATCGGAAAAATTTCTGGGATACTTGGTCAGCAAAAGGGGAATCGAAGCAAACCCAGAGAAAATCCAAGCCGTCCTGGATATGAAATCCCCAAAGTCATACAAGGATGTGCAGAGACTAACGGGTCGGATAGCGGCCCTACGAAGGTTCGTCTCTAAATCAGCTGAGAGGTGCCTTCCATTTTTTGACACCTTAAAATGGCCCAAGAACGAGAAAAGCTTTCAGTGGACCTCAGAATGCGAGGACGCCTTCCAAGGGATCAAACAATATCTTTCTTCGGCACCTCTGCTGATGAAACCGATCCCTTCGGAACCCCTATATCTTTATCTGGCAGCGAGTTCGATGGCAGTGGGAGCAGCATTGGTTCGGGACAAAGGGAGAAATCAGTTCCCCGTATACTACGTCAGCCACGTGCTTCGGGACGCAGAACTCCGATACCCGAACCTGAAAAAATTCGCCTACGCTTTAATCATCGCAAGTAGAAAACTTCGGCATTATTTCCAGGGTCGGGTGGTGGTGGTATACACCGATCAGCCGTTGAAGAAAATTCTACATCGACCAGAGGTTTCGGAAAGACTGGCGGCATGGGCAATGGAGCTAACACAGTTTGCACTAGAGTATCATCCCCGAACAGCAATCAAAGGGCAAGCGCTAGCAGACTTCGTCGTGGAATGTTCGTTCTCGGAGCCAGATGTGGGATCGGTGACCGAAACGCAACACATACAGGCTTCATGGACACTATATGTCAATGGCTCGTCAGCGTCAGACATCAGTGGTGCAGGAGTCATACTGATGAGTCCCGAAGGATTCAAAGTCCAACAAGCTATTCGATTTCGGTTCAAAGCAACCAATAACGAAGCAGAATATGAGGCCATTCTAGCCGGGTTAAAGTTGGCCCGAAGCCTAGAAGTACAGAACTTGGTCATCTTTAGTGACTCGCAGCTGGTCTTTAAACAAATTTCGGGAGAGTATGAGGCTCGGGGGGCAAGAATGACGAAGTACTTAGCCGAGACAAAGAATAGACTGACATACTTCAACTCAGTCAGCTGTCAGGGAGTGAATAGATCCGACAACACAGTAGCAGATGCCCTGGCCCGGCTGGCGTCAACTGAAGCCAGCTCCTTCGACGGTTCGGTGTATCTGGAGACCATGGAACAGCCAAGTGTCCCGAAAGGAGAGGTGCTCTGTGTTGATCGGCTGAACTGTTGGCTTACACCTTATATTTTTTATTTGGCTGATGGAACATTACCTTCGAACCGGATTCTAGCAAGGAAGATCAAGCACCGAAGTTCAAATTTTGTACTGATCGACGGAGATTTGTACCGAAGGGCCTTCAGCTCTCCCTTACTTAAATGTTTAACACCGTCAGAGGCAAGCTACGCACTTCGGGAGGTACATGAAGGAATTTGTGGGGATCACATGGGCGCCAAGTCACTGGCGCATAAAATTCTAAGACAGGGGTATTACTGGCCAACCATCTACACAGAGGCCAAGGAACTTGTCAAAAAATGTCCCAAGTGTCAACTAAACAGCATCATCCTACATCAACCGCCCGAAGAACTCTACTCGGTCTTATCCCCGATCCCCTTCGCAGTATGGGGAATCGACATCCTGAGACCTCTGCCGAAGGCCAAGGGACAAGTCAGCTTTATAATAGTGGCTATCGATTACATGACAAAGTGGGTCGAAGCCAAACCACTGCAGAAGATCACCGAGCAGGAATGTCTTAAATTTGTAAAAGAAGGAGTAGTTTATCGGTTCGGCATTCCGATGGCAGTAGTCTCGGATAACGGTAGACAGTTCGTGGGGTCAAAGTTTGAAAGCTTCCTGAAAGAGTTGGGAATTCAACACCGGAAGACTTCGGTTGCCCACCCTCAATCAAACGGTCAAGTGGAAGTGACAAATCGAACCCTACTCAACGGGATAAAAAGAAGGCTTGATGAGTTGAAGGGTCGATGGCCCGAAGAACTATTCAGCGTTTTGTGGGCATACCAGACGACCCCGAGGACAACCACTGGAGACTCCCCTTTCCGGCTGGCCTATGGGACCGATGCACTCATACCAGTAGAGATCGGGTCACCCACTCTTCGGTCAGTCAGTACAAAGAGCTCTACAACGATGAAGGTCTGAAAGTAATTCTGGATCTGCTAGACGAGGCTCGTGATGCCGCGGTGTTGAGGTTGGCCATTTATCAACAAAAGACAGCCCGACACTATAACCAGAAGGTGAAGTTGAGGAGGTTCGAGGTAGGAGATTTGGTGCTTCAGGAGGCAGAGGCATCAACCCCCCAGAACACAGGAAAATTAATGCCTAACTGGGAGGGGCCTTATGAGATAGTAGAAGTGCCGAAGCCCGGGACTTACCGGCTTCGAGCAATGGATGGGTCGGAAGTAAAGAATACATGGCATGCTGGAAGACTTAGGAGATATTACCAGTAAATACATGCCTGTTCTTTCCCGATAACGGTGTAATTTATGCGATTTATCAATGAAATGAAAACTTCTCTCAAGAGAGACGTTTGTACTTCGTTTTAATCTTGCAATGCTTTACCGATCATATAAGCTTCGAGCGTAAAACGATCAGACGGTCCTAGAGAACTTAACTGATCGATAAACGCCACAAGTATAACTGATCGACAAAGATACACATCCGATCAGATAAGCTTCGAGCGTAAAACAATCAGACAGTCCGAAAGAACTTAACTGACTAATAAAACGCCACAAGTATAACTGATCGATAAAAGTTATAAATCCGAGACAGTACGCTTTAGACATAAATTGACCAGACAGTCAGAAATGACCTAACTGGGCGATAAAAGTAAAGTTAAACTGATCGAGATAACTACTTAGAAATTTTTTGTCTTCATTTATGTTCTAAAGGTTTTACAGTTCCCGATCAAATAGGCTTCGGGTACATACACCGTCGGCCTCTCTGGTCAGGTTGAATTACAAATCTTAGAAAAAAAAAGAAAAAAAAACTACAAGTATAAACAATTACAAGAGAAAATTAAGGGGAACCAGCACCGGCTTCGGCCTCGGATTCCTCGTCAGAAGAATCAAGGATCGAGGCGTCCAGACCAGCATCAACAAGCTTCGCTCGGGCCTTCTCCCGATAAGCTTCGACACCCTCTGCAAACTCTTATCGGTCAGGGCGGGCGATTCTTCGTATTCTCTGATGGCAGTATGCTTAATGATGGCCTGTTCGGCCATCAAAGTGTTGTTCGCGTGGATCAAGTTACTCAGCTGAGCGTGAACCCCCGCGAACTTCCCCTCGATGACCTGAAGGTTGCCCACCAAGGTCCTATTCTCTTCGACCAGAAATTCCTTATCCTGCACCAGCTTCTTGGCATGATCGTTGAGACCGACGAACTCTTGTTGAAGTAGGGAATTTTGTTCTTCGAGTTCAGCAATCCGGCGATTAGCCTGGGATACTTTATTCCTGGTATCGGCATGAAGATCCCGCTCCCTCCTCAGCTCCGAATCCCGACCCGATAATTCGGCTTGGAGAAACTCCACGTCGGTTCTCAGTTGGACCTCTCTCTTGGTAGATCGGGCAAGAGGAGCGATAGCTCGAGCGAGGATGGCGTTGGCCTAAATACATAGGCGAATTGATCAGACAACAAAGAAGCAAATGAAGACATATATACAAATGAGGATAAATACCTGAGTCTGGGCTCGGAGATAGGAAACCAGAAAATCCTCTGATGAAAAGTTCTTGAACCGCTCATCGTCACCGGAAAGCTTGAATTGATCAAGCAAATGGAAAGGAAATTTGTCAGCTGGGCTCTTCGGCCAACAGGTAGTTGGTGATCCTCCGGAAGAGCTAGCTTTGGACTTCGGGAAGGAAGCTTGGATCGGGGCAACGACCTCCTCGGCTTGGGAGGGCCCTTCGATCAACCGCGGCTTCTTCGAGGCAGGTTCCGGAAGCTGATCTTCGGTACCCTCCGAATCTTCGGCCACTGTCACTATGGTCGGAGGTGGGAGAATTGGTTTGAGAACAGGCTTCGGCGGGGCCACAACGATGGCCTTGGGGGGCGCTCGAACAGAAGACTTTTTCTTTGACTTCTTTAGCAAAGCCATCTTATCGGCCCCCTTCATCTGCAACACACTTTTCGTGGAAGCATCAGCCTTGGAAGACTCGGGAAGAGGACCGATTGACGATCCGACAGACATCTCGATAATAAGAACAGCCTCGTCTGAAGGAGAGTCATCAGCGGTTGGGAGATGGATGGCCTCGACGAGGATCGGTAGGGGGGACAGGGCCACTTCAGTATTGTTAGGCTTGAAGATGGTCACTGCAACATAAAATAAAAGGATCATTAATAAAATTGAAGCAAATGATCGGGAGAATAAGAAAACAGGGTCAGATAGAATAACTTACAGCTGTGTTCGTAGAGCCAGGATTTGTTGGACACGATCCCCAGACCCCAGCTGGTCTGCTTCAGAAGGGCGTAAAACTTCTTGAAGGCTACTGAACGACTCTTCGGAAATTTGTTGACCTTCATGGGGACGTCTTCGGGACCGGCCCAGTTGGGGAGTAGGTTGAGATCGGTTCCCCTCATGAAGAACCATTGCGAATGCCACCCCTTGTTACTGGATGGGGTCTTCACGAAGGTGTCCCGTCCAGGAACACGGTTCAGATGGCGTAGGCCGGGCTTTTTTGACCGACCAACCGAGAACAGGACGAAGAAGAAGTCCAGCCCAGGGGTGATGCCAGCCTCCTGGCAGAGGGCGATGAAGCTGATCAGCTGGATGTAGGAGTTGGGAGCCAGCTGGGAGAACCCGATCCCTACCAGGCAGAGGAAAGAAGAGATGAATTCGTGGAGGGGGAACCGAACCCCGTACCTTAGGGCATACAGGTGGACGGCTACCCAATCGCCCTCGGGTCGGTGGTACATCCTCTCGCTGGCTTCGGGAACCCGAAGCTTATATTCTTTGGGGATGTTGAATAAGCTTCGGATGTCCGACAGTTGAGAGGGGTGATGGAAGATTTGGTGTTGATGACAGCGTAGTCGGTTTCCGAAGCGTAAAGTTGGCGGATTCGGGTTTCGGCGTTCTCCACGGAGACTTCAACCGGAGCAGCTTCCAGCTCGACCTGGAGAAGGTCGCCGAAAGTAAGAGTGGGAGTGCCGGCTGCTGTGACTGTTGTGGGATGAAGATCGCTGGAATCAGCCATTTGTGGTGGTTTGAAAGGAGGAAAGGTACAAGACGAGAGGTTAGAGGGGAAATGGCACGGATTGAAGAAATCTGGAGAAATGAGTATCTCGCCGGAAATCACCCTTGCCGGAAAAACTTTAGAGAAAATTTTCAAAGTGTAGATGGCTCGAAAAAGTGATAGTGACGGTTGTTGGGGGACTTATATAGCACGTCCGGCACTGTTTTCAATGGCGGCTATTTATGGTAGATGGGGCCCAGTTATGAAAAAGCGTGTACCAGCTCGTTTTTCATGAAGAAATCGCTTGTGTTCCCGAGACAACTCATCATTATGGCGTGACTGCCCAAGTTCCTGTCCTTTTAAGTCTCCTGTCATAAATATCTTATAACAAGAGACTGGGGGGCAATGTTCGGGAGTGTTCTACCGACCCTCTTTTGGGCTGAAGGCTTGGGCCGGGTCAAAGGAAGTCGGGCTCATGTGTTCGGTAGCATAGTGGAGGATGGGGTCGGGTACCCGAACCCAATAGGCAGGGACCCGGTTGTGACCATGGAGATCGGGGTCGGGCCTTCGCGTCTTTTGGGACAGGGCCCAGACCGGTGCTTTTGTCTGGCTGATAGGTTGGGCCTAAAAGTTTGAGCAGCCCGCATGCAGAGTTGGAGTGATAAGGAGTTTACGTGATTAAGGGCATTAACCCTAATTATACGCTAACAAGGCAACTCCAAAGGTAGTGGTGGAAAGGGATTCCACTTGCACCTTTTAAGGAGATTATGTTGGACCCAAATATGGTAGCTAACGTATTTAGGAGTCTTATGCTAATTCGGAGGAGGATACCAAGGTGGTGGGAGCTCTATAAATACAAGGCCAATGTTACAATTAACGGGTAAGACCTACTTTGAGCACTAAACACATAACCTCCGTTGTTAAACCTTGTGAACGGCCTATACTTATTCTCACACCGGAGCTATCCCCCGGCGGCACGGCCGTCAAGCTTCTGTGTGATCTGTTATTGTGCAGGATTCAGCGCGTGGATTTTGTGATTGGACGTGCAGACGAAACTTGGCGTTAACAGGGGCCAAATTGGAACAGAGAAAGTAAAGAAGGAGACAATAAACACCCAAAGAAGAGATGATTTACCTTCAAAATCACCAAACTTAACTGGGATCACAACTTTGGTAGAAGATAGGGAGAGGGTTTTAGTTGCCGTCTATGGAGAAGATGGGAGGAGTTGTTTAGTTTGTCGTCTGGAGAAGAAGGGGAGGATTGAGGGGTTTTCTGTAACTGGGATAGGGAACTAATTTAATTAGCTTAGAATTTTTTTTTGCTTAAATTTTCTTTCGATATACTCTTTAAACAAAGAGAGTAAAATTTAATTAGTTTTTAATAAATTTTTGAAATATGAATTAATTGATCCACTAAAGATTAAGTAAAAAATTGTTAGTCAAAAAAGTAAATAAATTAAAATAATATAAATTTTTTTATCATTTTTTAGATTAAACTGCAAATTAAATGTCATTTCTTTTATTATTTTAATTTTAATTGTTTAATTTAATAATTATTGAATCACAAGCCATATAGGGATTTGTTTTGTGTATTTAATTACTTTATTTATTTAATTTGTTATTTTTTTAAAATGTGTTAGTGTCAAAATATATTATCGTTTTGTGCATGAGAGGATAAGATAACTTCATATTTACTAACTAATAACTTGGTATTTTTGAATCAAATATCAGCATCGACACATACCGATTTTCATGGATCGATACAAACCGAACCGGACCGGTATATACCGGTTTTCTAATTTTTTATTATTATTACTAAATAATTAATAATAATAATAATGATTATAATAATAAAAATTAGTTCATATACTTATCTTCGTATAAAATAATTATGTTTTTTTTTAATTTTACATATATATTATATGGATATAAATTTTTTGATTTATTAGTTCATATAAATGTTATGTATTATTGCTATTAGGACATTAATATATATAGAGAATTGAAATTTACACTAATAAATTTGATAGTTTCACAATGTCATCTCTCACATGAGGTGGACCCCACTAATTAATAATATGAGAAGAACTTGTGGAAATATCAATATATATATATATATATATATATATATATATGGTTCGGATCTTAAGCTCACCCTTTATTCAACTTACCCGAGCTCACCCCTACTTTAGCGACGGTTCGGTCATACAACCGTCGTCTATACTTTTAGCGACGTTATATGTTGTCCGTCGCTAAAAGTATAGACGACGGTTATATGACCGAACCGTCACTTTCCGTCGCTAAAGGGGAGTGAGCTCGGGTGAGTTGGATAAGGGGTGAGCTTAAGATCCGGACTATATATATATATATATATATATATATATATATATATATATATATATATATATATATATATATATATATATATACTAGGAATAATAATTGATATTAGAACATAATTTTTATTAATGACGAAGTATATAAATTAATTTCTAATATATAACATATAACAAACTCAAATTTTAAATTTAAAAAAAAAAACACTTCTTTAATTCACAAAAGGATATTGATAGAAATACATTACGAAAATTTAGAAAGATTATAAAATGAGTTTTAGTTTTACTTGGACCAAATTAAGTAATCTCAAGTACATGAAATTAAAAATAAAATTAAATTAAAAAATTAAAAAAAAACTAGTAGACTCGAGCGTAAATTAACTTTTAAGGGTTTAATACACTATTTGTACATTCCACATTTTATATTTGACATTGTACCATTGACATTTATTTTTTCGTGGGCAAATATTTTTATTATTATTAATTATTGTAATTTTTAGTGGATAAATTATTTTAATGTCTGAAATCTTTTTGGAGGATATTAAATATATCATTACTCATAATGATATTAAATATAGTGGGTGCGGATAATAGTAATGTTGGATAAAAAAATTTCAGGCATAACAAAGAAGAATATAAGTTATTGCATTAAGGTTCAATATTTTTTGTAAGAGTAATAATTGATATTAAAACATCATTTTTATTAATAATATTATTTTAAAATAATAAAAGAAAAGAGACTTAATTTGTAGCTTAATCTAAGAAAGGATATAAAATTGTAATATTATTTTAATTTATTTTACTTTTTTGAATAACAAATTTGTACTTAATTACTAGTGGGTCAATTAATTTATATTTCACAAATTTACTAATAAAATAATTAAATGATACTTTTTTTTGGTAGAACATAGGGTATATCAAAAGATAATTAAATCAAAAGAAATCTAAGCTAATTAAATTTAATTAAAAGATAATTAAACAAACAAAAATCTAAGCTAATTTAGTGGCATATTCCACTCATTTTGAAGCAATGGCGGGATCTCTCTTTCTATCTTTCATTTCAAGTACGATTATATAAATTTCCCCATCTTTTCCATTGGCGGCAAACTGAAACCCTACACCCATCTTCTACTAAAGTTGTGATCCCAGTTAAGGTTGTGATTTCGAAGGTAAGTCATCTCCTTGGGTGTTTATTCTCTCCCTCTTTCCTTTCTCTGTTCTAATTTTTCCCCAATTCTTATTTTAGAATTGTGATTATGCTTGCTCTGTTCGAATTTTGCCCCAATTCCTGTTTTTATAGAGATGTTTTACGAACTGTTATAGACAATTTGATTGTTCATGTGTTTGTGGAGATTTAACATATATATGTCCCTCGATTTATATATGTATGTTAATTACGTACGTATATGTATGCATGATTATATATGAAACTTTGTTAGTTAATTACTTTAGTTGAGAATGGAGTGTAGTTTGTAAACAAATCTGATATGAAACTGATTAGGAAAAGACTTAAATTGAAATTCTTCTTTTGTTGCTATGAAACTGATTTGGAAAAGACTTTAATTACTCTGATAAATTGGCTTATGTTATATATGCAAAACTACAAATTGAGGAGGTACGTTGATGTGATATTAATGATTGTAATTGGGTCGGGGTTAGGTCTATAATGTTCTTCCTTGTCCCAAATATCCATCTTTCCATTATGTGTCATAAAGAGTTAACTTTCTTGAAATAGATAGACAAAAAGAGACAAAATGTTCTGAATCACCCTTAATAAAAAGTGACTCCATCCAACTTTTATCTAAATATCAGTTTATTATTTTAATTGAATGAGGTGGTTAAATAAGAAGTTGGCAATTCTATTGTAAAAGCATGGTTTAATTTTGTAAATATTGGGATAGGAGTGTAAGATATTGAGTAGCACCTAAGGAGCCTTTTGAGTTTTAGACAGATGAAGGTGTTAGTAGAGCTTACCTGAGCTTTAATTGATTTTTAAATTTAGTCAGATTATTCTAACATGTCTCTTACTTTGTCGAAGTATGCATTGAACAGAACAAGTTATGGATGGTCTTCATAGAGCAGTAAAACAAATTAATGAAGCATGGGCAGTCCAACTAGTGGAGCATGGGCATTGACTCGGTTGAAGTTTTTAAAGTCTGATTCCTTGTATTTGTTAAATGTTGATTCCTTGTATTGGTTAGGCCTTGGTAGACTATAAAACATATATAGAGCACTGCTCTTGCTTGTAACCATGGCATGGTTAGGAAACAGACCATAATAAGAGTATTCCTATTCCTCTTCCGTATTTGTTCTATTACATGAGTATTCCTATTCCTCCTCCTCCTTATTGGTTCTTTTACATACTTACTTTCTTACAACAAATATATACACACAATCGAATTGTCATTATTAAACCTGAGGGTTATGTCTATGCTTTTACACTATACATTAAGTGTTCATGCACTTTCTTACAACAAATACATATACACAATTGAATTCTCTTTGCACTTTGTGTACTGCTTTTGCATATTTCCTTTTCCAATCTAAGTGCATGCATGAATAAGTATTGCTATAGAATCATACAGTATACAATCTGCTCATGTTAACTTAGGCTTGTGTTTTACTTTCGACTAAAAACAGGCACTTTTCTGGCTGCCTTTATCTCTCATTTAGCTTGATATATATTGGTAAAAATACCCCCTGCATATTTTGGCTCTAAACTTTGGGTTGGTGGAAATGGTTTTCTCTGCTTATAAACTTTGTTATGTAGTGTAGAAATTTGACTTATTTTGCATGACTGAGACGGGAAATTGTTGCAAACTCTATTTGTTTTTGGAGCTAGTAGAGTAGTGAATAATTTTGAAATTGCATTACAACATCATCTTGAATAATTTCTTTTATTTATCCTAGACTTAATTATAAGTTTTTTTTCTTCTCCAGCTATGGTCAGAACTAGAGGTGGGAGTAGTCTTTCCGGTAGGAGATCAACTCTTCCTCATAATAGTTGCGAGACTGTTAACATGGAGAGAATGAGAGATGAGCCTACTGTATCTCATAATAGTGGTGAGAGTGTTGATGGGGCTACACCGAATACTACACAAGCCGAAAGCTTATCTCGTAAGAAAAGGGGCCGACTCTAGGGATAATGAAGCCTAAAGCAGGCCAAACAAAGATGCTTGTCAATATCATTGGACAAAAGTAAGTTTTCACAAATATACTCGTGTTTGTAAATATGCAAGATACATACAATCAATTCTTGACACGTTTAAGATTCGTTTTCTGACACGTAATATAACGTCTGTTTTTAACTATAACAGGGTAACCTATGTAGCACAATGTAATCCAAAGAACATAAAAACAACTAATAAGATCATGTTACTATAATAGCAATTAATAGGGGTTCCATTTAACAAGATTTGATTAATCCTATTGTGACAGCTTTGTTTCTACTTTTCATTATTGTTGTACTAATAATATCATGCTATGTTACTATATCTTGTAATTAGCTTCCTTGAACCTGAAGCTCAAAGCAAGACTCACATATTATTTCAAAAACGTTTTAAAGAAGCTCGAACCAAATTCGAGCAATGGCCAAAACATGAAATTCAACTTCTGTGGGTAGAATATTTGGTATGTTTTAATGAACACAAATTTCAATTGTAGAAGAAATTTTACCAAAAAGTGTATTATTCATTATGTATTAATTAATATTTTTACTTGTGGATGGTGTTATAGAAATATTTTCATTTCTCTTCATCCGAGGAGGAGGGAAGGGGTCGAATCATATGGGAGGAAAATGCACGAAAAAGCTACGCAAACTATTTATGGAGATGGAAATATGATGCCATTAAGAAGTTTGGTTCCATTGAGGAAGCAAGGGATAAGAAGCCTAGTTGGACAACTCTTGATGTGTGGCAGGAGATGTGTGATTATTGGCTAGTAAAGAGTTTTTAGACTCTAGTGAGCTACGAAAAAAGAACAGAAACATAACTACATACGCTCCTCACACATCAGGCTCCATACCGTACGCCATTAGGAGGGAACAAGAGGTAAATAATAAGTTGATAAAATTAAATTAATAATATGCGTAGTTGATAAATGCACATTATAACGGTAAAAGATTCCTATCATGATGCTCTGTTTGGAGTTTTTAAGTGTTCATGTGGTATGTATTGCTTATTTTTAATGTTAATGTTTTCTATTAAAATAATTATTATTTTGTTTGTTTTGTCTTAGAAACAAAGACTGCATCGTCCGCCAACACAGTATGAGTTATATAAACAAACTCATATGAGGAAGGAGAAGGGTAGCGAGGAAAAAACATGGGTTTGTGATGAAGCAAAGAGGAAATTGGTATGATTTTCTCTCGTAAAATTATAAACTTTGTTTACTCATGTGAAAGTGAAGATTGTTGTTCGCTCTATTCGCAATTAGTTATGAGTATTGTTAATTATATATACATATTTTATGCATGGTATAGGATGATTATGAGAGAAGACTCTTAGCTAAACACGGTGATACAGATAAGCATGTGAATGAGTTAGATGATCCAAATTTGGAGACATGGCAGGAAACTGTTGGAGGCGTCAAAAAGGGTAGACTTATTGGTTGACTAGGGGAAAAATGGAGTTCTCGTCGTGGTTCGTATTGTCCATCTTTGGTTGCAGATGAGAATTACATTAAATTAAAGAAAATGGAAAGCTACATGACTTATCTTCATCAATATGCAAAGAATATGGCCGAAACACTTGCACTTGATCCTCCTATAGACCCAAATGATTTGTTTGCTTCATCAAATGCATCAGTTGATATTCCAACGAATAACTCAACCACACATGTTGAGAATGAGAACGAAGATGATGGCGACTCTCACGAGGACTCCATGGAGAATTCATGATGATTTAGCTTTTCTTTACTTATCTATTTTATTAGTTTAGGGTTCTTTGATAGATGTTGGGTTTGTTAATTGTTTGATGAACCTATGACATATAGCTACCTATTTAAGTAGTTGGTTATGAATTTATTTTTAATTAAATTGATCAGATTTATTCATTTTAATAAATTTGTATGATTTTACGTTTCAAATTTATTATAATTTATGGCATTTACAGATTTGAAATATAAAATTGGCAATTAAATATATTTTAATATAGGAATTTTGTGATGGCTTTACTATCACCAAAACGTATAAAAAAGTTACAAAAATAGGGACAATTGTGATTGCTTTAGCCATCACAAGAAACTTGTGTACCTGACTACTTTGGCCATCATAAAAACCTTAACAATTATGTGATAGTCGTGGCCATCACAAAAGGATGTGATTGCTTTGGCCATCACAAATAATTGGTGATTGTTTTGGCCATCACAAAAAGATGTGATTGCTTTGGGATCATCACAAAAAGATGTGATTGCTTCGGCCATCACATATAATTGGTGATTGGTTTTATCATCACAAAAAGATGTGATTGCTTTGGCCATCACATATAATTGGTGATTGTTTTGACCATCACAAAAAGATGTGATTACTTCGGTCATCACAAATAAGTATGTGCGCTAATGTGACTGATTTAGTCATCACAAAAGGATTGAATGTTTTGGTGATTGCCAAAACCATAACAAATAACCTTTCATGGTGGGCGTATACAAGACGGCCATCGTGATGCTTAAAACTATCACGTAAACCTTTTGTGATGGTTTTTTAAGTTTTTGTGATGGATTTTTGCCATCATAAATGATCATTTTTTCAGTAGTTACATACATGTGAATAAATAGGTATAAACATGTGAACTAATAGCAATTAATTACTTATTTATCCGATTAATTACCCGATTGGTTAATATAACCCCCAAAAATTAATTATTTTCGAAATAAATGTCGATTTTCATTAACACTAATAATCCCAACACAATGAAAATATCAATTTCATCTTTAATCAACACGAACTTATTCATCATTAATATTGTAACTCACAATATTTAACAACCAGATCATTCCCAGGAAAGAGAGGGCTTTCCGATAAAGATTTCTCCCTATTGGTGACCAAATCCCTTTTCTCGACAGAATTTTCTAGACATCATCAATAATGTAAATAATAATATGAATAACTTTGTCGTCTCAATTATTATTTAATAATATAAAATATTGTGCAGATGATACTGTGACAATAATTGAATCAATAATATGAGAGATACTATGCAGCAATTACCGTGACAATAATTGAGTATAACTGAGTGACTTCTCATGTAAGCATCAATAATCAATACCGTGTGCTACTATGCAACCACGCGTATTATTATACTTTTACCACCGGGTATTTCAACAGTTTAACGGTAAAACTTTCGCCGTTATTTTATAAAAAATATTTCTGTCGTTTTCTAACTCCGACAATACTTCCGTTGTGGGGTCCAACAATGATTGTGCCGTCGTACGAATATTCCCTGTTAAAGCGAATATTTCCCGACCAATCAAATATTTTATAACAACTTGCTTACTTTGCAAAAAATTTCACATATCACCCTTAACTTTAACATTTTATCAATTTAACCATTTACTAAATAGAATAATAATTATAAAAAAATTGAATACTTTTATTTCATAAAATTCGGGATCTCACACTTAAATTTTATAATTTATGATATAATTTATAATTTTCAATATTTAAGTTGTAAAATCTATACTTTTATGGATTAGAGGCTTTGATATAAAATGCAAGGACAAGAGTTAATTTGTCACACCACCATAAGGAATGACTCACTTATTTCGCTTTCAGTTTATACATATATATGCGTGTGTGTGTGTGTATATATATATATATATATATATATATATATATATATATATATATGTACTATATATTTTTATGCTTGATGATAATTTAAAAAGTTGTTAATACATTTGATCATATGTATATGCATATACCATATAGAGGTAAGATATATAGTGAAAATGAGGACAATTATAAAGATTGTGAAGAGAGAAGAAGTTGGATTCTTTTGAAGTCGACTTTTAAGGGCTTATAAATGAAAAAATATAAGTCACATATACAAGTCTTTTCGATAAAGGCCCAAAGCCGATCGACGAGGTGAGTTTCATAGAGTTTAGTGGGTCGAGCTCGCGCTTAGGAAACTAAATCACAATTTTAAGCAGTCTTGGGCCCAACTTACTAAATTCAATCGACAATCCTAACCCTAGATATATTTCCTAATGTTATTTTTCAACTATAAAAACTCCTATTCTAGTATCTTTCCTCTTTGCCTCTTTAGTCTCTCAAGTTCTCGATTCTTAAGCCCTAGCCACTGCAACAAAGAAGCTTATGGTGCTGCTTTTGGTCGTTGATAAGCATTTTTCGTGTAATGAGCTATGCGATGTACCACCATTTATTAGCATTAGGTAAAGAATTTATTTCTCTTTAATTATATATTGATCTCTTATTTGTTTTTCATTTTCTATACATCTCTATATCTCCCATTTTCATCTCTAATAAAAACTCTAATAATGGTAGGTTTAACTGTTATCATGTTCTTCCTTAAGAATGACAAGTTTGTCTTCTAATAAGAAAGTTCGTCGGTATTTCTGTCAAGAACTATTTCTTGTGAGTTTAACAATTTTTTATTCGATTTGTTTACAATTCTAAATGACTTGTCGATCTAATGTATTGAAAGTTTTTCTCTAGCCGATTGAGATTTAACTTGATCTCGACTATATTATATTAGTGTGGATATTGAAAGTAGTATACATTACATTTTAATTGTTAATTGCTAGATCTTTTCTTTAAAAATACATTTTAAATTAGCAAATGATTCATTTCCTGAATAAGGAATTTAGTAGTAAACGATATTTTAATTTTTAAATATTTTTTATCAATATTAAAAAGTTAATTTTGGTCTTTTAATGCGAAACGGAAGAAGTATATTATTTTGTCGGCTTGTTTATGCGAAAATTAATTTCTTAATATACATTTTTACATTAAGACTACATATATGTCCCTCCTTTCCTTCTCCAGCCTCTTCCGTCCCTTACTGTCTATCGTGCATAGCGGCTCTTTGTGTGTGTGTGTGTGTGTGTGTGTATATATATATATATATATATATATATATATATATATATATATATATATATATCAATGCCCTTTAACCCGTTGGCTTGTATATAAATTCAATTCAATACGTATATGGAAGTTTGTAAGATTTAGAGGAATAAGATACAACAACTTCACTGTTTTAACCCTAGTAAATATATATATTTCTCCATATGTCAATATATTTATCCATAGTGACCTATTTCATATTTTACAGGGCATGATCGATGTTCATGGCATTTCAATATTAGAAATAATGTTGCTGATTTTAAAGGTAAAATGTTGTTGCACTCTTTCTATATATTGCTGATATTTTCAAAACATTTCTTAACCTCTTATTTAATCAAACCTTAATACAAAAAAAATGTGGGCAACAATATGCTTAACATTATGTAAAACACAAATAAGAACTGTTCTTTAAAAGTGGAAAGGCCATGGTTATCCTTTATACAATGTATGCTAATTTTTCTAAGCAGAGAATTTAAACTAGTAAAAATGAGCCCAAATAGTTAAGGAATCTTCTACTGTGTTTTCCTCCCTGTAGATATAATTAGGTAATTAATTTGCCATATGGAACATAGAAAAATAGAAATTTTTGAGAAGCCCAGCTGATGTCACAAATAAAATGAGATAAAGAGCTTTACATTTAATCTTGAACCAAAAAATTCCAAACAATGTGTGTCGACGTCAAAGAGCTATGAATAAATAAATGGTCCATAAATTCTTAAGTAGGATATGCACAACATCATTTAGGCACAATTTGGATACTTAAGCCTAATTAACATGATTCTAAGATACTTATTTTGAATTCTTGTTTCATAACACAGGTCAGCCAAGAAACTTCCTTGATTGTGAAGAAATCCGAGACAATTAATAATGTAACAATGTCACGGCAGAAGGAAGGTATTTCTGAATATTTTTCAAAATTTCTGCAGACATTTCAAGGATGAATATAAACTAGATGATCGTGGCATAGGAAAGAACTCCAGCTAGCCTTCATCTTCTTGTAAAGAACACAATAAAAGTATTTGTTAGTATATCATCAAATGTGATTATGTCCTACATATAAAATTGCCCGTGATTCAGATATTTGTCAAGCATTGAAGTGGCAAAACCATAAGCCTATGCGGAAGTACTTCTACAGGGACAGACAATGAAGAATGAATTTTGTCCAAGTAACTATAGTATTAAAAAGAATACTTTGTTCAATGTATTTTAATGTTAAGAGTATTGTACGTTCAAGTATTTTCTTTTATTCAAGTGAATGTACTAGGATATATGTCAAGCTTATAAGAAATTGAACACATACTATTAAGAGTGTTGTTCGAACATTTTCTTTTTATGCAAATGGATGTACTTAGGATATATGTCAGCTTTACAAAAAAATTGAATAATGTGTATTTTCAAATTGAATAACTTATACAAATGGATGTATTTTCAATTGTATAAGTTAATTTATTTCTTCATTTATACGAAATGTGTTTCCATTTTTATGTATGATTTGATTAATTATTGCAATAGTAGTTATGTATTTGATTATGAGATTATATATATAACAGTACTTAAATTAGGGTTTCAATAAATAAATAAATAAAACAATATGTGAGGGCAATTCACTGAAGTTCCAAGAGAAAATAGTACTTTGTGATGTGAATGTATTGGTAGAAAATTTAGAGAGGAAGTGGAAATTCATAGTCCAATTTGTGTTCTTACAAAATATTCATCAAATTTATAAAATATATAATTGATAAATTTCAGTTACAATATCAATTAAGTCAACTGTTAATTATAATAATTCTATGTTTTACTCCCTACAATATGTAAATGAGAATTTGTAAGATTTGATTAGAGATATAACAAGATTAGATTGTGAGTACATGAAATGTGGTCGAAGATGAAGTCCACAGTTTGTGACCATGAATGTACATGAAACGTTTAGATTATCGGTTTTCGTCAAGTGAAAATTAGTTAACGTGGTATTTGTTGTGCAATTAAAATAAATAAGTATTTAAATAAAAGATAAAAATATGGGTGAGTAAAAGAGGGTTTTTAAGGATACACAGTGGGAGACAGAGAAAGAAAAGAAACTGATAAATCCATGTACAACAGAAAATGATATTTTCACATGAAAATCGTCGCTATAAATCTTATAGCGACGGTTTTCACCGTCACTATATATCTATAACAACACTTTTTATGTAAAAATATTAAAAAATATTGTGAAAATATCAATTTCCTAAAGAAATTAATATTTGAAGTAAAATTGTAACACAATTTCGAGGTGGTTATTTTTTTTTCTCTCCCTTTATGTACAAATATATATCTAAATTATTAAATCTTACATGCCGAAATTAAGGCCGTGGACAATGTCAAAGATAAGACAGATTTTTGACATCAAGGATGATTTTACTAAAAGAGGTTTGCAAGGATAATGCATGGGCATTTTAGGTATTTCATATATTTATTTCCCCAATGGAAATTTCTTTCCTCGATACAAATTTACTAAAATATATTCCCACCGTCCTTCAAAAACGTGCTTAATTTGTGTAGCGATTGTAAATTTTATAAATAGAATTATAAATATTTATCGAATAAAATAAATATTTTGATGATAATTATTTTTAAAATAATTTGTTTGATGTATTTATGTTACCCAAATATATGTGGGTTATTGATATAATTTAGTGCATAATTTTAGTACGCTAATGGATTAGGGATATAATTAATTCAATTGAAATAGTTAAATTTAATTTAGTTAGTAAATGATTAAACCGAAAATCTAATTAAAATGATAAAGTCCAAGTGAAAAGAATACAAATTTTCCAATATAGGGGAATTGAATATCCAATTTAATTTTATAATAAACCCAATATAAATCCAATTTGTAATATAAAAATTGGTTAAGTTTGTAGATAATGGGATGTAGTAAAATGGGTGTCAAAAGTGTGCAGGCAAACAAGCCTTTGTGCAATCATACTTTTTCCCTACCAATAACGTAAAACACCGGCCCTGGGCTAACGTCCAAGGTGCCCGGACTTTAGGCCCAAAATTTTTAGGGTCCCCTTAAATATTTTCTTCCTTTTATTAGTTAAATAGAATACTTAAATATTACAAATAGTCTCCTTCATCTGAAAAGCAAATAGTCTGAGTTTGTCTCCTTCATCTCAGATAGTCTCCTTCACAGTTCACACAAATAGTTCGTCTCCTAGACTCCTTCACACAAATCAATCAATCTGAAAAGTAAATAATCAATTGAGCTTCTCTAGCGGACTTTGTCTCCTTCAGTCCTTCATCACTGTTTAATTTCAAGTATTAATTCTATTTTTTAGGGTTTTGAAATTAATTGTTTTGTTTATGAGATTTAGGAACATTGTTTAATTTAATTGGGTTTGATGACTGATTGAGTAGATTTATTTATGCTACTATGAATTTGTTTATGCTATTATTAATCAAGTAAAAAATTTAATCTCTTTTCAATATATATATATATATACACACACACACACACACACACACACACACACACACACATAAAGGAGGCCCTATTTGTTTTGGATTTTTTTAATTGTTTGGGAGTACTGTTAGACTCTTAATAAAGGAGGCCCAATTTGGTAATTAATTTATAGATAATCACGAGATTATGCTGAAATTTTGCAGATTTTTAAATTTTAATTCATCATGGCTCCTAAAAAGTATATGTCTGGATCTGAAAAAAGAAAAAAGCGGATGAATTAGTTCAATCTCAAGCGGGTTCACTCGATAAATTTTTTGGTAGTAAGAAACAAAAGGAGAGTTCTAGTGTGGTTGAACAGTCAGAGAATGAAGAACAAATAGTAGATACGGGGAATGAAGAACAGGAAAATTTAGCGGAAGATACGGATGTCCTTGCAAAAGAACCAAATAAATGCGTGAATGAGAGAGACCATGACTGTGACGCCCCCGAAATAGGTATACATAACCCATCTTGGGTCGCCAAATATATGGTACAGAATACAAATACAAACTTAGTTATACAACAAGAGCTGAGAGTTTTTACACTAATATTGTCTCATAGTTAATATTCAAACTCAAATTCAATCATCATTACATTTATTATCACACTAAATAGTGAGGATTACTAAAACAGCCATCTCGGACCATCACTCCGTTCCCCGACTAGTCCTGGTTATGTTTTCATTTCCTGAAAAGAATAATGAAAGCAAAAGGGTGAGCTTAACTAGCCCAGTAAGAAAAATTATGACTAAGATAATGCAGAATAAGTTATCGTTAGCCTTCAACAATGTTAAACTGATAGAATATAATAGATAACAAGTTCAACTGCAGCAAAACAAGCAATCCATTAGAAGAGTCAAGTAGAGCATGATATCTACTATCTTCTATGATTTAAAAAGGTTTTCATCAACTTTATCGCTGAGACTCAGCTTAATAAATAAACCACATTATCGAATCATCCCTGCACTACGGGCCAATGATATTCATGTAATCATCAATGATCATGATTATACCGAATAATCCCTAGTCATAATCATATCAACCACTGTGCCTCAATGCACTACAGGCCGATGAGGATTTTTACCATATCATTTGTAATATTACGGGTCATGATTATACCGAATGATCTCTGGTCATAGTCATACTAATCAACAGTCCATCTATGCACGTAAGCCAAAGATGACTTTCATCATAATATAAGCATGAGGATGATGACAATGATATAAGAATTCAATTAAATGAAAACAAAGGATAAATTTTAAAGATTTATAATTTAATTTATTCAGAATACAATAATGTCCAAATTGTCAACATGATACTGCTTTGTGGAGTAAAATTCAAGAATAATATTCATGTATCAAAAATAATTTGGACAGAAAAAAAATAATTTTTTTGGTGAATAGTACCCTATGAATAGTACTTCAGGAATAGTACCCCGTGAATATTATCCCGATATAAAAAGTGTCTCGAATACCCGAATGAATAATATTTGAGTGAATAGTAATCGGGTGACTGATAAGCCGTGAATAGTAACTCGTGAATAGTACCACAGCATGAAAAGTGCCCCGAATATCCGAGTAAATAATATTTTAGTAAATAGTAACTGGGTGAATAGTAACCCGTGAATAGTATCCCGGGTGAAAATATTGATATTTAATAAGAAAGTTCAGATCAATATTCCAATTAAACGATACTGAATGAAGCGCAAAACTTCAAGGATATCCCATTAATTTTAGGGATTATAGAAGCAATACTTACCATAGTAAGTTTAGATTTAAGAATATAAAAAAAATAACATACAAAACAGCAAATGGATTTTCACATGTCATATGGTACGTAATCCGCGTAGACAATTTATTCCGACATATTAAAGGATGAATACGAAAAAAATAGTATTCCTTATGAATACGAAAGAAATAATACCCCTGACCTTAGTAGAAGACTGGATACTGCAATAGTGAAGTAGCAGAATACTCTTCTTCTTGTTATCTATAGTTTCTCTCTCTATAGTTTCTCTTATGAGTCTCAGTGAATTGGTGAGAATGAAAGAAGAATTAAGCTTCTATTTATAGGAGAAATGACTAAATAGTAACTAATTCACGAACGGTCCAGATTGATTTACTATTAGAATAGACGGTCCAGATTGATTACTATTAAAACTACAACCGACGGTCCAAATTGATTTACTTTTAAAACCACCACCGACGGTCCAGATTTATTTACTATTAAAATCACCATCGACGGTCCAGATTGATTTACTATTAAAACCACCACTAATGGTCCAGATTGATTTACTATTAAAATCACTACCAATGGTCCATATTGATTTAACTTATTACACTTTAGTACCCCTAAAGTTTTTCAAGTTTGCATTATTTCCCTCTAACTTTTGTAATTCACTTATCTTCAATAAACACATTCGTAATACTTCAATAATTATTCATCATTAATATTATAACCCACAATATTTAACAACCAGATCATTCCCAGGAAAGAGGGGGCTTTCCGATAAAGATTTCTCCCTATTGACGCGCAATTAGGTGACCAAACCTCTCCTCGACAGAACTTTCTAGACATCGTCAATATTACAAATAATAATATGAATAACTTTGTTGTCTCAATTATTGATTTAATAATATAAAATATTATGCATATGATACTGTGACAATAATTGAATCAAATAACGTTAGATACTATGCAATAATTACTGTAGCAATAATTGAGTAAACTGAGTGGCTTCTTACGCAAGCATCAATAATCAATACCGTGTGCTACTATGCAACCACGCGTATTACTATACTTTTACCACCAGATAGTTCAACAGTTTAACAGTAAAACTTTCGCCGTTATTTTTATAAAAAGATATTTCTGTCGTTTTCTATCTACGACAATACTTCTGTTGTGGGGTCCATCAATGATTGTGTCGTCGTACGAATATTCCCTGTTAAAATGAATATTTCCCGACCAATCGAATATTCCCCGACACAATGAATATTTTATATCAACTTGCTTACTTTGAAAATTTTTAAATATCACCCTTAACTTTAACTTTTTATCAATTTAACCATTTATTAAATAGAATAATAATTATAAGAAAATTGAATATTTTCATTTCATAAAATTCGGGGTCTTACAATCTCCCCTCCTTATGAAATTTCACCCTCGAAATTTACGTGCGTACCTGGTATGCCAAAGAGGTGAGGACACCTTGTTTAGATTCTAACACTTTATGTGACGCCCCCAAAACAGGTATTCATCACCCATCTTGGATCGTCAGATACATGGTACATAACTCAAATACAACTTAATAATACAACTATCGTGTAAAATACGACAAAATATAAACTGAGAGTTTTAGCACGAATATTGTCTTCTAGACAGTATTCAAACTCAAATAGAGTCCTCATTACATTTATTATCATACTATTTAACAGAATAGTGAGGACTACTAATGCTATCATTTGGACCGTCACTCCATTCCCCGACTAGTCCCAGCTATATTCTCATTTTCTGAAGAGAACAATGAAAGCAAAGGGTGAGCTCAACTAGCCCAGTAAGAATATCATGACTAAAGATAATTAAATTATCAATAGCCTTCAACAGTGTTAAACTGATAAAATATAATAAACATCAAGTTTAACTACAACGGAATAAGCAATCCATTAGAAGAGTCAAATAGAACATAATGTCTACTATCTCCTCTAGATTAAAAGTCCATCGTTAATATTTCATTCATGTAATATTCATCAACAGTTCTTTGTTATACCCAAGACAAAAAGAACTATCATCACCTGAACCACCAAAGATTATAGTTAAATCCATAATTCATATTTATAATCATGTAAATCAACAGTTTCTCCTTGCCACAAATGCTTAATAGAACGTTTACACAATATCCTTACCCCAAAGGCTAAAGATATTCAAATGTAATAACAATGATCATACCAATCAGTTGTCTACCTTTGCACTACGGGCTAAAGATATTCAACTATAAAATCAATGGTCATGATCATACCAATCAATTGTCTGTCAGTGCACTTCAGCCAAAGACATTCAACTGTTAACTAATGGTCATGATCCTGCCAATCACATCATTGAATTATCCATGCACTACGGGCCAAGGATATTCGTTATTATCACTGGTGGTTATGATCATGTCATACACATGTCCATCTTTGTATGTAAGCCAAATATATACAACTATAAAACCAATAATCAACAGTTCATCTTTACTTGTAAGCCAAAGATATACAACTGTAAAACCAATAATCAACAGTCCATCTATGCACGTAAGCCAAAAATATACAGCTGTAAAACCAATAATTAACAGTCCATCTATGCACGTAAGCCAAAGATGACTTTCATCACAATATAAGCATGAGGATGATGACAATGATATAAACATTAATCAAACGAAATCACGGATAAATATTAAAGACTTTAAATTTATCCCAAGTTTAAAAATATCCAAATTGTCAACATGATACTACTTTCTAGAGTAAAATTCAAGAATAATATTCATGTACCAAAAATAATTTGGACAGAAAAGAAATATATTTTTCGGGTAAATAGTATCTCATGAATAGTACCTCGTGAATAGTACCCCGACATGAAAAGTACCCCAAATACCCGAGTGAATAATATTCGGGTGAATAGTAATTTGGGTGAATAGTAACCCGTGAATAGTACTCTGACACGAAAAGTTTCCCGAATACCCGAGTGAATAGTAATCGGGTGAATAGTAACCCATGAATAGTAACTCGTAAAAAAATATCAAAGAAAATGATATTCCATGACGAGTACAAAAGAAATGATATCTCATACGAGTATAATAGAATATACGAAACTGCAAATAGATTTTTATCCGCCATGCGGTAATCCACGTAGACAGATCATTTTCACAATTTAATAAGGAATGAATACGAAGGATCATTCACCATGCATGTGGTAATCCACATAGACAAGTTATTCCAACAGAATAATAAATAATGGAATAACAGAAGAATTCACCAGGCATGCGATAGACCGCACAGACAGATTATTCTAATAGAATAATAAAGAATGGAACCAGGTCATGCGTAATCCGCACAGACAGGATATTCTAATAGAATAATAAAGAATGAAACCAGGTCATGCGTAATCCGCATAGACAGGATATTCCAATAGAATAATAAAGAATGGAATAATAGAAGAATTTCACCATGTATACGGTACTTCGCATAGACAGGTTATTTTAACATAATAATAAAGAATGGAATAATAGAAGCTCTCTTCATGAATACGAAAGAAATAATACCCCTTACCTTAGAAGAAAACTGAATACTGGAATAGTGAGGTAGCAGACTTCTCTTCTTCTTTCTCTCTATAATTTCTCTCTATAATAATTGATCTTGTTAGACTTAGTGAATTGGTGAGAAATGAAGAAAGAATGAGCTTCTATTTATAGAAAAATATAGTTTCAATAATTGCATATTTTGGGGCTCAAAATATTACAGTATAATACATTCCTCTTTTTTTTCATTTTTAATTTATTCCTGCAAGTATTATCAAACTTGCACCACCTCCCCTAATAGTAAATCATGTGAATTAATAGTAAATCATGTGACTCAATAGTTCTAAACATGTGAAAAAATTAATTATAGTATAGTACATTCATCTATACCTTCATTTTTAATTTAGTCATGCAAGTATTATCAATCTTGCACCAACTCCCCTAATAGTAAATTATGTGAATCAATAGTACAAACATGTGAACACATAGTTATAAGCATGTGAATTAATAGCAATTAATTACTCATTTATCCGGTTAATTACCCGATTGGTCAATATAACCTTCAGACATTAATTATTATCGAAATAAATGTTGATTTCCACTAACACTAATAATTCTCACACAATGGAACTATCAATTTCATCTTTAATCAACACGAACTTATTCATCATTAATATTATAATTCACAATATTTAACAACCAGATCGTTCTCAGGAAAGAGGGGACTTTCCGATAAGGATTTCTCCTTATTGGCGCGCAATTAAGTGACCAAACCTCTCCTTGACAGAACTTCTAGACATTGTCAATATTGCAAATAATAATATGAATAACTTTGCCGTCTCAATTATTGATTTAATAATATAATATATTATACAGATGATACTGTGACAATAATTATATCAATAATATGAGAGATATGATGCAACAATTACTGTAGCAATAATTGAGTATAACTGTAACGACCGAGAAATTCGGATCTTATTGTAAAATGATTTTATTAAATTAAATAATAATAAAATCTTATTCTATGTGTTATCAAGATGGTTGTCGTTATATAACCTAGTGACGTTGGAATGTCGTAGTATTTGAGCTACATGGATAAATTAAAGTGTTTGAATTTTCAAGACGAAAATAAATATTTTCCGAGAAATTTTCCGAAAAACACTATTCATTGGTATTAGCTCGGGGTATAATTTTGGATTTTTGAGAAATACGTAATGATGGAATAATAAGGTGAGATGGATTATGTAATAAAAATCTAGTTATGGAAAAAACGATATTTCGCTTGTGGACTTAATTTATAAACGTTAAGGAAGGCGAAATAGTAATGAATATGTAATAATGGTATGATACTTATGTATTGTACAAAGAAATGGAAATGAGTATAATATGAAGAATTATATGAGGTTGTATGAAGGGTGAATTATCGTATATAAATTCTATATGAATTAGAATACGAAAATAATACATAAACTATATGTATTATGAAATGTTAATAGACTTGGAAAGATTGATGGGAATTAATATAAGTCCAAGGGAATTAAAGGGAGAGGCCCAATTATTAATTAAGGAATCAACTAGTGGTTTGTTCATACGAAGCCCAATGATTTAATCTAATCTTAGCCCAAACTTAAGTCTAATAAAATGGGTTGACCCATTGGGCAAGCCATATCAATATGGTTAATATGTGATGACCAAGACTTAAGAGTAATGACCAAGTTAAATGAGTAATGACCAAGCAAAGGATAAGAGAGTGGTTAGTAAGTAATGAATAGTAAGGAGGTGGCTTAAGGAGGTGAGATGTTTTAAAGACCAAACTACCCTAACTTTGCAAGTTCTATAAATAGAGAAGACTTACAAGCATTTGTTGGTTGTTCAAATAATCTAGACTTCTCAAAGTGCTTAAGTGTTAGAGACAATAAGCTACAATAAGTCACTTCCATAAGCCAAGAAGAATAAGCAAGCTACTTACTGTAAGACCCCAACTTTTATAAATAAAGATGAATTTTTTATAAATATCATTTTTGAATATTATGGAGTTAATTTGATATAATGTTATAGTTGTGGGTAATATTTATAAATTTTGTAAAGTACGCAAGTTGTTATATAATATTCGATTGGTCGGGGAATATTCGTTTTAACAGGGAATATTCGTACAACGACACAATCATTGGTGGACCCCACAACGGAATTATTATCGGATTGAAAAAACGACAAAAATATTTTATTAAAAATAACGGCGGAAATTTTACCATTGTTACTGTTGAACTACTCGGTAGTAAAAGTACAGTAATACGTGTGGTTGCATAGTAGCATACGGTATTGATTATTAATGCTTATGTGAGAAGTCACTCAGTTTGATTCAATTATTGTCAGTTAATAATATGAATTATTTAGCGATAATGACGTTTTGTTTTATTCGTATTATTAACGTAATAAAATAGAAACATCTTTTTATATAAAACAGAATACTTTATTAAAATTATTCTATAAATAGAATATATTATATTTTATTTAAAAGATTTTTCTTTAAATATGGACCGTCAGATTAAAGTAATCAATCTGGACCGTTCATGGATTAGTTACTATGCATTCTATTTTTCTATAAATAGCAGCTCATTCCTTCATTATTTCTTACGAATTCACTGAACTCTAGAGAGAGAAACTATAGAGAGAGAGAAGAAGAGTATTCTGCTACTTAACTACTTCCTTATTTCAGCTCGTCTTTAAAACGGTAAGGGGTGTTATTCTTTCTTATTCATGAAGAGAACTGTTGTTATTCCATTTCTTATTATTCTGTTGGAATAACATGTATACGCGGATATACCCTATACTTGGTGACATTCTTCTATTATTCTGTTGGAACATCCTGTCTGTGTGTTTTACACCGGACCTGGTTCCGTTTTTATTATTATTCTGTTGGAACATCCTGTCTGTGTGTTTTACACCGGACCTGGTTCTGTTTTTATTATTATTCTGTTGGAACATCCTGTCTGTGTGTTTTACACCGGACCTGGTTCCGTCTTGTTATTATTCTGTCGGAATATCCTGTCTGTGCGTTTACGCCGGACCTGGTTCCATTATTTATTATTCTGTCGGAATATCCTGTCTGTGCGTTTACGCCGGACCTGGTTCCATTATTTATTATTCTGTTGGAATAACCTGTCTGTGCGGTCTATCGCATGCATGGTGATTTCTTTTGTTATTCCATTCTTTATTGTACTCAGTTGGTTAAGTTTTGACTTCTATACTCCATGAAATTTGTGGAATATCCTTGATAATTGCGGTTCATTCAGTATCTTTTCATGAAAATATTCTTCTAAGTATTCTTGAATTTTACTCCACAAAGCAATATCATGTTGACAATTTGGACGTTGTTAATTCTTGGATAAATTAATTTTTGAACTTGTTTTATTGAATTCTTATATCATTGTCATCATCCTCATGTTTATAAAATGTTGAAAGTCATCTGTGGCCTGTAGTGCATAGATGGACTTGGTATGATTATGACCAGGGATTATTCGGTATAATCATGACCGTAATGTTACAAATGATGTGGTAAAAGTCCTCATTGGCCCGTAGTGCGTTGATGGACAGTTGTTGGCATGATCATGACCATTAATGAATATACGAATATCCTTGGCCGTAGTGCAGGGGTGATTCGATGATGTGAATTATTTTATTAAGCTGAGTCTCAGCGATCACAGTGTTGGAAAATCTTTTAAATCATAAAAGATAGTAGAGTTTATTTTCTACTTGACTCTTTTAATGGATTGCTTGTTCCGCTGCAGTTAAACTTGATGTCTATTATATTTTATCAGTTTAACATTGTTGAAGGCTAGTGATAATTTATTCTGCATTATCTTAGTCATAATATTTCTTACTGGGCTAGTTGAGCTCACCCTTTCTTTCACTATTCTCTTCAGGAAATGAGAACGTAGCTGGGGCAAGTCGGGGAACGGAGTGATGGTCCGAATGATAGTATTAGTTAGTAGTCCTCACTATTCTATGTAATGGTGTGTTAATAAATTTAATGAGGACTCCTTTTGAGTATGAATACTTTCTAGAAGATAATATTTGTATTCAAACTCACAGTTTATGTTTTGTCGTATTGTATACGACAGTTGTATTAGTAAGTTGTATTTGTATTTTGTACTATGTATCTGACGACCCAAGATGGGTGATGTATACCTAATTTTGGGGGCGTCACAGTTGGTATCAGAGCTTAGGGATATGATCCCTGGCTAAGATGTGAGAATAGAACTAGGAGGGGAGAGACGGGGAATTCCTTCGCTAGTATGACCTACCTAAGTTTATTTGCATGGTATATAATTGGTCGGTCATAATATAAGGATAATATATGACATATCAATTAACTTTTATTTTGTGGCAATATCTGAAAATGGCATCTGAGAATGTTGAGAATAGCAATGGAGCACAGACGATTATTGATTCACCACATATCAATAATCAGGATAATGTTCATCAGGAAGGTGATAATCCTCATGCAAACAACAACACTGACCAGATGATGAATGATGGAATGTTCAGAGGTTTTATGCAATTCATGCAACAACAGGTGAAAGCGGCTCCTGTCCACAACGTAGGTGGAAATACTGGAAACTCTCAGGTGGTCACCGCTAAACAGTTTAAGGAGCTGGGACCACCAGAGTTTAAGGGAGAACCCAAACCACTTGTAGCTGAAACATGGATAAAGCAGATCACCAAGATATTTGATGTCTTGGGTTGCTCCGAGGAGCAAAAGGTTCACTTTGCCGCCTTTATGTTGCGAGGAGAGGCAAATTACTGGTGGGAATCGATAAAGCGTACTCAACCTGCCGCACTGAAGATGTCTTGGGAGAAGTTCCAAGAGCTGTTTAACGACAAATACTTTCCCGAGAGTATTCGTCACATGAAGGAGGTGGAGTTCATCAAATTGGAGCAGAATAATATGACCGTGTCGCAGTACGAGGCAAAATTTGCGGAGTTATCCCGGTTTGCGTCCCACCTGGTGGATAATGAAGAAAGAATGACGCGGATGTTTTTAAGAGGTTTGAAGCCGGAGATACGTCAACATCTTGTTTCTCATAAATTGTGTTTGTATTCAGATGTTGTAAATAGGGCTCAGTTGGTGGAGCGCGATAACGAGACAACGCAACCAAAAGAGAGCAGCCGACAAAATGATAATACTAGTGAAAGCAGTCATCGAAGCGGTGACAACAAGCGTGGAGGGAATCAACAAGCCAGAAATGGTAACCACTTCGGTGGTAATCAGGGTCAAAATAATAAGAATGGACATTTCAAGAAGAGGAGATTCAACAATGATGGAAAGACGTCAGCACCAGCACCTGTCATTAAGGAAGGAGAACGACCACCTATCATATGTTTCAAATGCGGAGGGGAGGGGCACATCAGTCCAAACTGCGCGATACCGTCCAAAGCATGTTATAATTATGGAAGAGAAGGTCATTTAGCCCGATTTTGTCGTTTACCGAAGACAAATTCAGCTAGGATAGAGGCACCAAAGGCCGTCCTAGAAAAGTCAAAACCGGTTGTGCAAGGGAGAGCGTTTGTGGTGAACTCCCAGAAAGCAAGGAACCCGAATGAGGTCATCACGGGTAAGCTTATCATAAACTCTAATGAAGTCTATACTTTATTTGATACCGGTTCTACCCATTCTTTTATTTCTCCTACTTGCGCTCATCGATTAAATTTGATTCCGGAGAAATTAGACTTTGACTTAGCAGTTGAAACTCCATCGGGAGAAACCTTCATTACATCCACGGTTTATAAGTCTTGTTTGGTTCAAGTTGGTACCCACACATTACCTGTCGATCTTATTTCATTAAAAATACTTGCATTTGACGTGATTCTAGGGATTGATTGGTTAACTACTCATCATGCAAAAAATTGATTATTTTCGTAAGGTTGTTAGCTTTCATATTCCTAATCGACCTATTATGCGAATTCAAGCAACCAAACCATTAAAATCAATCGCTGTCATCTCAAGCCATAAAGCTATTTGTTTATTGAAAAACGGATGTCAAGCTTTCTTAGCTCATGTCACAGATCTAAATAAAAATACGTCAGCTTTGAATGATATTTCTGTTGTTAATAAATTTCCTGACGTATTTCCCGAAGAACTTCCTGGCCTACCCCCAGAGCGTGAAATTGAATTTTGTATCGACCTTGAACCCGGTACAAAACCCATTTCCAAAGCCCCATATCGAATGGCTCCTATTGAACTTCAGGAGTTAAAGACCCAACTGCAGGAATTGTTAGACATTGGTTTTATTCATCCTAGTACTTCTCCTTGGGGTGCTCCTGTTCTGTTCGTGAAGAAGAAAGATGGGAGTATGTGACTTTGTATTGATTATCGGGAGTTGAATCATGTCACCATCAAAAATAGGTACCCATTGCCACGTATTGATGACCTGTTTGACCAGTTGCAAGGAGCACAATTCTTTTCAAAGATCGATCTTCGTTCTGGATGCTCCTGCTGCCTTCATGGATATGATGAACAGGGTATTTAAGGAATATTTGGATCACTTTGTGGTCGTCTTTATCGATGACATCCTTGTTTATTCCAAAAGTCGTGAAGATCATGAGCAACACTTGAGGCTGGTACTCCAAAAGCTTCGTGAATACAAACTTTATGCCAAGTTGAAGAAATGCGAGTTCTGGCTGGAAGAGGTAGCATTCCTTGGGCACGTAGTATCAAGTCGTGGAATATCTGTTGACCCGGCAAAGATTGAAGCTATTCAAAGCTGGGAACAACCTAAATCACTGTTCTCTTCAGGAAATGAGAATGTAGCTGGGGTAAGTCGGGGAACGGAGTGATGGTCCGAATGATGGTATTAGTTAGTAGTCCTCACTATTCTATGTAATGGTGTGTTAATAAATGTAATGAGGACTCCTTTTGAGTATGAAAACTTTCTAGAAGATAATATTTGTATTCAAACTCACAGTTTATGTTTTGTCGTATTGTACACGACAGTTGTATTAGTAAGTTGTATTTGTATTTTGTACTATGTATCTGACGACCCAAGATGGGTGATGTATACCTAATTTTGGGGGCGTCACACTTACCAAGACAACAAAGAGTAAGACTTCTTCTCCAATTATCTTCTATCTCTACCATGATAGGATGATAAAAAAAGTTGGATTAAGAAACATAAACGAGTAAGTAATGAACTTAAGCCAATTAAGTTGGCAATAAATCATTTAAGCTAACATAAGTTATAACTTATGAGAAAATAATATGAACTTATAAGAAGTTTATTAAAAGAGAATTGATATGAAGGTAAAAAAAGTTATATGATCATATGCATTATGTATACCTAAGTAAAGTTATATGTGAAGCACATGTAAAATATGATGATTAAGAAACTCTAATTGTCATAAGTCATGAATAATCCAATTTTAAGTAGTTTATAATTTGATGAGTTATAAGCTCATGAGGAGTTAAAGTCCAACAATGAAAATAAGTTATTGTATTATGTATGGGGAGATGTTCACATGATGAATGAAGTTCATTTGTAATGTTGAACAAATCGTAAGAATGAAGATTTGCCGAAAATTGCACGATTGGACGACGATCGTCGAATTCATAAAATTCTCGGAATGAAAGTCAAATTTTGTGTTTGATCATGGAATCATTGCTTTACAATGGAGTTAAGTCATATTTGGCATTTAAGAGTTGCGGACTCGAAAATGACCGTATTCTGACTTAGAACGAAGAAACGAGCGTTGAACGTTCACGAACGTTTATCGTTTCGTTAAAAAAAATGAACCAATAGGTGAATTTTTAGCAAACGAAGTCAAATAGATAAAATTCTTAGATGATCATGTAGATTACGAAATTTGTGAACCGTAGGCTTTTGAACGAGCCAATTCAGACTTATAACGAAGAAGTTATGCGTCCGGGAAGTTCACAAAATTTCAAAATTGAAATTTTATCTGGTGCACAGAGTTGGCGCCGCGGCGCCAACCCAAGGCAAATGGCCCGCGCCGCAGTGCGGAACAGTGTTCGAGTCTACTGCAAGAGTTTGCCGCGGCGCGAACTGTAGTGCAATTCGTGGCGCCGCAGCACCATGTATAGTACAATAAGTTGCTGGAGAGGCGCCACATCGCGGCCCATTAAGTAAGGACTCGCGCCCCAGCGCCAAGTCCGGGACATGCTAGAATAAGGTTCGCGCCGCAGCGCGAGATGTAAGTGTAAAGCTGGCGTTGCAGTGCCAGTCTCAGAACAAAAATAGTAATGAAGGTTTCTCAGTACAAAGAAAGGAAATGGAAATAAACACAAACTAAAGGAAGGTAATGTAACATTGTTTAAACTTTGTTAAACCTTAAGGAATTTAATGTAAAGGTTAAGATAACCTAGTCGAATATAAATGCAATGGTAATGTTAAACCGGAATGAATAGTAACTAAATCTAATACACAATTAGATTGAAATGAAGGGTATGATATAGTCATATACATATTTGATTATATGTGACCTAATGTAAAGTCATTATTTGATCATGTATTGTAGAGACTTGAATGACTTGAACATAAAGATAATTTATCGTAGCAGACGCTAAAGGCAAGTATTCTAACTCTTGTTTCAGTTCAATCTGAACAAGTTTAAAATTCATGTATTCTCTCGCATGAATTGAGGTATGTTGAGGTTAAAGCCAATTCCCTTTGGCTAGACTTGATAATCTACTCTTGCATTATCAAATGTTGCTATCTTTTGTCAACTACTTGATATGGTTTTCAAAAGAAGACTGAAATGTTAAACAAATGTTTTGTCGGTAAAATGACAGGCACGTGAGGTTGCCAAATGATTAAACGTACATACGTTTAATGGATGTAGTGTTGATCAACATAGAATACAATAGGCTGATCACCTAGAAGTGCTCGTAAGTAATATCGGACTTACATAATTCGTTCCGGGTTATCCTTTTCAATAAAGAATGAATACTCAAGGTCTTTGACCATGAGTGAATATTTTAACTAAATATTGTTGTTATTGTAAAACATTTTGAAAGAAAAGGTGAAGTGCTACTTGAATTATCAATAGTACTTCATAACTATTGTTCAGTTATTGAAGATATACGATTTGTATGTGTCAGGCATGTTGTTATTAAATTATTATACTTGCTGAGCTAGCCATGATCACTCTTGCTTGAACCATATGAATGCAGCTAAGACTGAACGTCCCGAAGGATCAAAAAGGGATAAAGAAAAAGCTAAGGCATATTGTTAAGCTGTCTTGTAATAGTATAGGTCTATTGTTGTAATGTAACTGATATTATGACAAAGAACCTTTGTAATGGGTATAGAACCTGGGAATTGTAAATATTACTTTAATATATAAAAGATATATTCGTTCTTTGAGACTTTTCAATTGAATGAATGTATGAATGTTGTACAGTATTGCACCATCTGTCGGGTTGGAAGATACCCGGATATGGGGCGTTACAATAACTGAGTGACTTCTTACGTAAGCATCAATAATCAATACCATGTGCTACTATGCAACCACGTGTATTACTGTACTTTTACCACCGGTTATTTTATGACAACTTACTTACTTTGAAAAATTTTCACATATCGCCCTTAACTTTAACCTTTTATCAATTTAACCATTACTAAATAGAATAACAATTATCAGAAAAATGAATACTTTTATTTCGTAAAATTCGGGGTCTTACACTTTAGGTATAACCTTTGAGTGTCGAATATGATCCTTCTTATCCAAGATTTTAACACGTATCTCCTCATACGTTAAATCTTCTGCTATCTCGTCTAGTTCTAATTTAATAATGTGGTTCGGGTCGTTCACATATTTACGTAACATCGATACGTGAAAAACGTTACGAACACACGACATACTTAGCAGTAAAGCGAGTCTATAGGCCACAGTTCCTACTTGATCGAGAATTTTAAATGGGCCAATAGAATTGAGGGTTGAGATTTCCTCTCTTCGTCGATTCTTGCTTTTAGAATAACGCCTTCTTGAACTTTATTCTTCATACGCATCAGCTCCAGGTCCGTAGCTTAAACAGCTTTAACTTTATCGATTAAAGTCGGTTCTAATCTTATATTCACTATCTTTACGTAGGTTCTTAGAGTCTTTAACTCTATCTCCATCTTTTATAAGTCGTACAAAATGAGTCTGTGTTAACAACGTCACACTCGTAACTGCATAATATCTTCTACTCAACTCGTCAGCTACCACGTTCGCTCTTCCACTATGATATTGAATAGAATGGTCGTAATCTTCAATAGCTTGAGCCAACGTCTTCGGCGCATGTTACGTTCGTTTTGGGTGAAAAATATTTGAGGGTTTTGTATCGGGTTCAAGATCGATACAAAATTTGATTTCACGCTCTGAGGGTAGGCCAAGAAGTTCTTCGGAAAATACGTCAGGAAATTTATTAACAATGAAAATATCATTCAAATCTGACGTATTTTTGTTTAAATCTGTGACATAAGCTAAGAAAGCTTGACATCCGCTTTTCAATAAACGAATAGCTTTATGGCTTGATATGACAATGATTGACTTTAATGGTTTGGTCGCTTGAATTCTCATAATAGGTTGGTTAGGAATATGAAATTTAACAACCTTACGAAAATAATCAATTTTTGCATAATGAGTAGTTAACCAATCAATCCCTAAAATCACATCAAACGCAAGTATTTTTAAGGAAATAAGATCAACAGGTAACGTACGGTTACCGATTTGAATCAAACAAGACTTATAAACAGTAGGTGTAATGAAGGTTTCTCCCAACGGAGTTTCATCAGATAAGTCAAAGTCTAATTTCTCCGTAGTCGAGTTTAAACGTTGAGCACAATTAGGTAAAAATAAAAGAGTGGGTAGAATCGGTATCGAATAAGGTATAAGCTTCGCAAGAGTTTATGATTATCTTACCCGTGATAACCTCGTTCGGGTTTCTCGTCATGAAAACGCTCTCTCTTAAACTATCGATTTTGACTTGTCTGGAACATCCTTTGGCGTTACCATCCCAGCTGGACTTGGCTTCACTACACGACAAAATCGAGATAAGTGACCTTCTCTTTCGCAATTGTAACACGCTTTGGACTGCATCGTGCAGTTTGGACTGATGTGTCCCTCTCCTCCGCATTTGTAACATACGACCGGCGGTCGTTCTCCTTCCTTAACAACAGGTGTTGGTGCTGACGTCTTTCCATCATCATTGAATCTCCTCTTCTTGAAATTTCAACTTCTATTATCTTAGCCATGATACCACCGGAGTGGTTACCATTTCTGGCATGTTGATTCCCTTCACGTTTGTTGTCACTGCTTCTATGACTGCTACCACTGGTATTATCGACTTGTCGGCTGCGCTCTCTTGGTTGGGTCGACTCATTATCGCGCTCCAATAATTGAGCCCTATTTATAACATCTGAATACAAACATAGTTTATGAGAAATTAGGTATTGACGTATCTCGGGTTTCAAACCTCTTAGAAACATCCGCGTCATTCTCTCCTCATTATCAACCAAGTGGGGCGTAAACCAGGACAACTCAGCAAACTTAGCTTCGTATTGCGACACGATCATATTGTTTTGCTCCAACTTGATAAACTCCACCTCCTTCATGTGATGATTACTTTCGGGAAAGTACTTGTCATTGAACAACTCTTGGAACTTCTCCCAAGACATTTTGAGTGCGGCAGGCTGAGTATGCTTTACTGATTCCCACCAGTAATCTGTCTCTCCTCTCAACATGAAGGTGGCAAAGGGAACCTTTAGCTCCTCAGAGCATCCCAAGACTTTGAATATCTTAGTGATCTGCTTTATCCACGTCTCTGCCTTAAGTGGTTCTGGCTTTTCCCAAAACTCCGATGGTCCCAGCTCCTTGAATTGCGTAGCGGTGACTATCTGTGAGATGCTAGTGTTTCTACCTGTATTTTGAACAAGAGCCGCTCTCGCCTGATGTTGCATGAATTGCATAAAGCCTCTGAACATCCCATTATTCATCATTTGATCGGTGTTGTTGTTTATTGGAGGATTATTGTCTACCTGTTGCACATTATCCTGGGTATTGATCGTTGGTGACTCAACGGTCTCATGTGCTTCATTATTGATCTTAACATTTTCAGATGTCATTTTGAAACACTACCACAAAATAAGGGTTAATTGACATGTCACATATTATCCCTATACTCTGATCGACCAATTAAATACCAAATAAACTTAGGTAGGTCATACAGGCGAAGGAATTTCCCGTCTCTCCCCTCCTAGTTCTTGTCTCACATCTCAGCCAGGGATCATATCCCTAAGCTTTGATACCAACTGTGACGCCCCCAAAATAGGTATACATCACCCATTTTGGGTCGCCAAATACATGGTACAGAATACAAATACAAACTTAGTTATACAATAAGAGCTGAGAGTTTTTACATGAATATTGTCTCATAGACAAACTCAAATTCAATCCTCATTACATTTATTATCACACTAAATAGTGAGAATTACTAAAACAACCATCTCGGACCATCACTCCGCTCCCCGACTAGTCCCGGCTATGTTCTCATTTCCTGAAGAGAATAATGAAAGCAAAAGGATGAGCTCAACTAGCCCAGTAAGAAAAACTATGACTAAGATAATGCAGAATAAGTTATTGTTAGCCTTCAACAATGTTAAACTGATAGAATATAATAGACAACAAGTTTAAATGCAGCAGAACAAGCAATCAATTAGAAGAGTCAAGTAGAGCATGATATCTACTATCTTCTATGATTTAAAAAGTTTTTCATCAACTTCATCGCTGAGACCCAGCTTAATAAATAAACCACATCATCGAATCATCCCTGCACTACGGGCCAAGGATATTCATGTAATCATCGATGGTCATGATTATATCGAATAATCCCTTGTCATAATCATACCAACCACTGTCCCTCAATGCACTACAGGCCGATGAAGACTTTTACCACATCATTTGTAATATTACGGGTCATGATTATACCGAATGATCCCTGATCATAATCATACTAATCAACAGTCCATCTATGCACGTAAGCCAATCATTGCTCCAGCTAGAAGGTTCACTAATTATTGGACGGGATTAGCATTGGTGCTATTGTTGTTATTCGTTGACTCTTCCTGAGCTGGTTGACGGTTTTGTCTTCTTCTCGGCGGCATATTTCTGTTAAGAATATACGCTTATTATGTCTTTATTAAATTCTCTAAATAGTTAAGGCTTAACTCAACAATTTAACATAATCACTTAACACATTATCTCAAACAACTTGATATACTTATTCAAATCTAATTGTGAATGATTCAACCAAATTGCTATAAAGAAATTAATTTCTTCTGCTCATTTCTATGATACGAGATAGAGATACCTGTAGCGATTACAGGATAAGCTATACTTTTAATGATTCTTAAATCTTGATAAATATGTGGAGTATGGCAGGATACACTTATTAAGAATCACCTATGTGAGTGTGAACTGGGTCAATTCTATGAGAAGGATAAGGCTATACTTCTCTAAAGCACTTATAAATTCAGGATTGTTCAGGGCCAAAATGAACAAAATCATGAGAACCAAATAATGTCTAGAAAGATTATGTGTGAATTACTATTGTCTCAATTTACACAAACGATTGGACAGTTAAAGACATCACGTTCACTGGACAACCAGTAAACCCGATAGTTTTTTACAAGGGAATGTTCAAAGCCAAAAGATACCGCTCTCGATACAAATGATTTTTAATTTTGTCTCTCTCTCTCTCTGAGTCTGCATTCGGAGTTTGACCTGTGATTTTTTTCCCTTTAAAGGTTTTTCACATTAAATTTTGAGTTGTTTTATCTCTCTTTATTTTATTATATGGTTTTCATTGACTTGATTCCCAATCCCAACCGTTAAGTGGTATTAAGGTGTAAAGAAACACCACCCAAGTAATAATAACATAGGAATACTATATAAAAAATAAAAAATAAAAAATAAAAAATAAAAAATAAAAAAAATTGAAGTCCAACTATGACAATTGCCATAGCAGGCCAAGTACTACATTAATTTAAAAAAAAAAATAGGATGACATACGTATTTTTACTTTTTAACTTTAGGCTAACAATCCAATGATCTTTTCTCATCTTTGGAGAAAAGAAACCCCCCCCCCCCCCCGCCCCCCAATCTTGGAATCTTGACCTTTACCGTTTTGCTCACTTCAAATATTAGTACAAAATGTGGTATCAATCATTTGGATTAAATTATTAAAATATACCTTCCACTTACTATTATTAAAATATTAGTACTCTTACTATTTTATAAAAGATTAGTAATTATCCGTGTATGACAGTACGGCGTAACGAAATCTTCATTCTCTCTTCGTTTTAACAATTCCACTTTCATTTTCTCTCTCTGCCCCTTCCTTGCCCACCACTTTTTCCCGCCCAAATCAATTAAAATAAATCTAAATTGTCTTTGTGCTTTTTCGCTCAATTTAATTAGAATGAATCTGAACCGTTCTTGTGTTTTTTCGCCCAAATTCAAAATGAGTTTTATCTTATTAATATAGATATTACAATTATCAAAAAATTAATTTTAAAAAGTAGGATCAGTTCTGTCTTGGTAACGGTTTAAAATAACACAATGTCCACAAATTTATCATCACAATTATACTATTCTATCATCCTTACTAAATTATAAACTCAACAAATGTAAAGTGATAAAGGTGCTACTTAGTTAACATTTCTTAATATTTGTAAATTTTGTAAATGTAGTTTTCAGTTTCTTCAAGCTATGTAGTACTTAATCTTAGTCCAAGTCTCTTGTATTAATCATTTTCAGAAATAAAATATTTTTGCCTTTTGCTAAAAAAATAAATTTTATACTCCTTCGGCCCTCAAAAAAATAAACAAAGTTCAAATTTCACATATATCAAATAAAAATAAAAGTAGAGAAACGAGAGTAAATAAAGTTCTAAATTTATCTTTAGTAGTCCCACATTATTCATAAAATAATGAGTAATTTTATTTTTTTTATACTAATGGACCCTATTAAATGACATAATTATCATTCACTTTATGTACTTTTATCTCATCCTTTTGTGGACAAAAAATAAGAATGATAATATATGCACAAACTGTACACAAAAAGTTGTACATAAAAAGTTGTACAGTATAAGTTTTTTTTAAGAATATCATCGCCCTACTAGTCAGAAATACTCTCTTTTTAAGGTAAGATATATTATTTTTGTTAAATATTTGTATGAAATAATATTTTCTTCCATACTCTGTAGTATATAAGTAATATTATTTCGTTTCAGATTCTGAATTCTACACTCATTTTGTTAAGTTTTCGCTTCTATACTCTTTGAAATTAGTAGAATATCCTTGAAATTTGCGTTTTATTTAGTATCTTTTTATGAAAATATTATTCTGAGTATTCTTGATAATTTTTAATCTTTTCATGCCGGGATACTATTCCCGAAATACTATTCACTCGGGTACTATTCACCCGGGTTACTATTCATGACAAAAATTGATTTTTTTCGGTCCAAATCATTTTTGATACAAAAATTATTTAAATTTTACTCCACAAAGTTGTATCATGTTGACAATTTGGACATTATTGAATTATGGATAAATTGAATTATAAATCTTTAAAATTTATACTTACTCTCATTTAATTGAATTCTTATATCATTGTCATCATCCTCATGTTTATATTATGATGAAAGTTGTCTTTGGCCCGTAGTGCATAGATGGACTGTTGATTGGTTTGATTATAACCGGGAATTATTCAGTATAATCATGACCTGTAATGTTACAAATAATGTGGTAAAAATCCTCATTGGCCCGTAGTGCATTGATGGATAGTTGTTAGCATGATCATGATCATTGGTGATTACAAGAATATCCTTGGCCCGTAGTGCATGAATAATTCGTGGACGTGATACTAATGAATATCTTTGACCCGTAGTGCATGGATAATTCAGTGATGTGGATTATTTATTAAGCCGAGTTTCAGCGATAAAATTGATGATAAACATTTTAAATCATAGAAGATAGTATATATCATGTTCTACTTGACTCTTCCAATGGATTGATTGTTCCGCTGCAGTTAAACTTGATGTTTATTGTAATTTATCAGTTTAACACTGTTGAATGCTAATGATAATTTAGTCTGCATTATCTTAGTCATAATATTTCTTACTGGGCTAGTTGAACTCACCATTTGCTTTCATTGTTCTCTTCAGAAAATGAGAACGTAGCTGGGACTAGTCGAGGAACGAAGTGATAGTCCGAGTTGGTGGCTGTAGTAGTCCTCTCTATTCTATGAAATAGTGTAATAATAATTGTAATGAGGACTCTATTTGAGTTTGGATACTGTCTATTAGACAATATTCGTGTAAAAACTCTCAGTTACGTTTTTGTCGTATTGTATAAAAAAGTTTGTATTTAAATTCTGTATCATGTATTTGACGATTCAGAATAGATATGTATACCTATTTTGAGGCGTCACAATAATAACATAGGTATACTATATCAAAAAAAAATTAAAA
The DNA here is from genome assembly GCA_016801055.1 of Panax notoginseng. NCBI lineage: Eukaryota > Viridiplantae > Streptophyta > Magnoliopsida > Apiales > Araliaceae > Panax > Panax notoginseng. The sequence continues at coordinate 78,111,899 of CM029013.1, forward strand.
AAAAAAAATTGAAGTCCAACTATGACAATTGCCATAGCAGGCCAATTACTACATCCGCCCACGAGAATCCCCTTCCCATTTCTCGCAACAAGGAGAACATAATAAATAACAACTAGTTCTACATTAATTTACAAAAAAATAGGGAGACATACGTATTTTTTGTCAAATACTAATTCTATACTAATTCAAAATAAAAATTCTTTTTAACTTTAGGCTAACAATCCAATGATCCTTGGAGCAAAGAAAAACCCCCCACAATCTTGGAATCTTCACCTTACCGTTTTGCTCACTTCAAATATTAGTACAAAATGTGGTGTCAATCATTTGGATTAAATTATTAAAATATACCTTCCACTTACTATTATTAAAATATTAGTACTCTTACTATTTTATAAAAGACTAGTAATTGTCCGTGCATGAAGGCACGGAGTAACGAAATCTTCTTTCTCTCTCCGTTTCAACAATCTCACTTTTATTTCTTCTCTCTACTCCTTTTTCCACCACCATTTCCCGCCCAAATCAATTAAAATGAATCTAAACTGTCTTTGTGTTTTTCCGCTCAAATTAATTAGAATGAATCTGAACCGTTCTTGTGTTTTCTCGCCCAAATTCAAAATGAGTTTTATCTTATTAATATACATATTACAATTATCAAAAAAATAATTTTAAAAAGTAGGATCAGTCCTGTCTTGGTAACGGTTTAAAATAACACAATGTCCACAAATTTATCATCACAATTATACTATTATATCATCCTTACTAAATTATAAACTCAACAAATGTAAAGTGATAAAGGTGCTGCTTAGTTAACATTTCTTAATATTTGTAAATTTTGTAAATGAAGTTTTCAGTTTCTTCAAGCTATGTAGTACTTAATCTTAGTCCAAGTCTCTTGTATTAATCATTTTTCAGAATTAAAATATTTTTGCCTTTTGCTAAAAAAATAAAATTTATACTCCTTCGGCCCTCAAAAAAATAAACAAAGTTGAAATTTCACATATATCAAATAAAAATAAAATTAGAGGAAAAAGAGTAAATAAAGTTCTAAATTTATCTTTAGTAGTCCCACATTATTCATAAAATAATGAGTTATTTTTTTTTTTTATACTAATGGACCCAATTAATGACATAATTATCATTCACTTTATGTACTTTTATCTCATTCTTTTGTGGACAAAAAATAAGAATAATTATATATGCACAAACTGTACACAAAAAGTTGTGCATAAAGAGTAGGACACATGTATTACTTACCAATGACAATATGTAAAGCGTCTAATCATAAGTCTCGCTTCCTATTTTTTCTCCTTTTTATCAATTTTTATCATATATTCTTATCAATTTTTGTGTATAGTTTGTGTCTAGATTTCTAGCATTGGGAGTCGAACATATGGATATTACTGTAGTTGCTATTGTTATAACTTTTATATATTTTCAGATATAATTACATTACCCGGCCCATTACTATGAAAACCCAGAATTTCTTGATTCTTTCCTCACGGTTTCTAGTACCTTTGCCACGGTCAATGGCATTTTCTAAGTGCTACTTACCAAAAATGTCATTGTCCCAATATTAATTAAATATTGTCATCAGTGACCATCACTTTTTTATTAATGTATTTTTTCTCAATCACACTTTCCATGTTCTTTCCTCAACTCACATTAAGAATTCAAAGTAAAAGCTAAACATATTTGAATGTTCAAAGTCCATCCCTCCTCCCCTCCCAAGTCCACCCTTCAAATATCCCTCAATAATCATATATGTTTTCCCCTCAACTGTTTATCCATAACCATTTCCATTCCCTCAAAAAAAAAAGGGAGAAACCCCATGGACAAAGAACAAGAAGAAATCCAGTTTCTTGGCTTCTTTGGCATCTTCAAAGAAACCTTTACCATCACAACCAGGCATAGGAAAATTTTCAGCCAAATCGCTCTTTCCATAATCCTCCCCCTCTCCTTCATCTACTTGGCTCATATCGAAATCTCCGATTTCCTATTTGGAAAAATCCTCCACAATGAGTACGCCTTGGATCATACTCAATTAGGCTCCCAAAAATATTCCAAGATTTCTGACATTATTTCATCCGAATGGACCGCCTTCTGGCTCTTCAAAATCGCCTATTTCATCTTCTTCCTAATCCTCTCCCTCCTTTCGACATCAGCAGTTGTTTACACCATCGCATGCATTTACACTGCCAAAGAAATAACCTTCAAGAAAGTGATGAGTGTGGTTCCAAAGGTTTGGAAAAGACTTATGGTCACTTTTATATGTAATTTCATCATTGTTTTTGTATGCAACCTTGTTGCCCTACTAGTACTCGTCTTGTGGGTTGTTTTATTGGGACCTAGTGTCATTGGATTGATCATTTTTACCATTCTTTCCATCATATACCTAATAGGGTTTGTGTATATTAGCATCATTTGGCATTTGGCTAGCGTTATATCGGTTTTAGAAGATGTTTATGGACTTCAAGCCATGTTCAAGAGCAAGGATTTGATCAAGGGAAACGTTGGAGTATGTATTGCTATATTTCTTCTACTTAACCTATGTTTCATTGGAATTCACCTCGGGTTTGAATGGTTAGTTGTGAATGGAGAGTCACTTGGGCACCAAATATGGTTTGCGTATCTCTGGTTTATGTTATTATCCATGTTAATTCTCTTTGGACTCGTCATCCAAACAGTGATCTACTTCATCTGCAAATCCTATCACCATGAAAATATCGATAAGTCCGCGCTTGCCGATCATCTTGAGGTTTATCTTGGAGATTATGTTCCTTTAAAGTCCAAGGATGTTCAACTAGAACATTTTGATGTCTAGATTGGTACTGTTGTTCCTGAATATAATTAATTTATTTTAATATTTTATGGTGGCTTTGATTATATATGTTAATATTTGCCATGAGAGCCATTAATTTTGATTTTCTTGCTCAGATTGTATCTGAATAATGACAATATTAATGGTTCATAATCACGATTAATTTAATTTTCATTTGGTTGTTTTATTGGAGATTAATTGGTTCTGAATTTTCTTAAAAGCAATTATATTGCTTTGATTATAAATTACGCCTAAAATGATTAATCTATAGCCATCATATGTAGCCTTGTTTTATAAGTTATGTGACGATTCAAAGGAAACCAGCCATTGAATTGGTCATGGTCACATTCAAAAAAAAATTAATAAATAAATAGTATTGGTCAATGATCTAGTTTGGTTAGTTGTAGGCATGACTCATGGACAACAACATCCAGCTAAATTAATTAGTTATGGAAATAAAATATGTGGTGATCTATTTTATTTAAATATATAAATGTTAATGAAATATGGGATAGGAGAAGATCTTAATTATAATATAAAATTATGCACCAGGAAACGACAGAGAAACAAAAGCCATAGACTAGATGGCCAACGAAATTCCCTATCAGTTATAATTGGGGTGGGGTTATTATGGTTTGGTAAGGAAACATTATAGGTAGATGTACTAAATTATGATGCATGTTAGTTGAACTCGAACTCGAACTCGAACTCGAAACCTTGCTTAAGAGATACCGAGCTCATTTCACTCGGCTCAACGAATGTTGGTTGTTTGTTGTGTTATTGTCTTATTGAATTTAGGAGTGAGTATTCGGATATAATCGAACCGAATTGTCTATTCCGTTATAACCGAATTATGAACTTATTTTTGCCAAACAAAAAAATTATTTCAAATTTCACACTAGAGTTTTCAAACAATATTTAACCACAATCCACAACTATAATAATTCTTATAAGTGTCTTTTAAAGTATAATAACTATTAAATTATATAAAAAATAATAATTTTGGCCCCCCTCCCAAAAGAAAAGCCTTATGCCAGCCACTGCATATAATTATGTATCTGCTAAAATAAAATTCGCACAAGGAAATTACTAAAGAACTCTTTTTAGAAGACTTATAAACTGGGATAGACATATTTTTAACTTTATTTATTTTTAATTTGACTTCTAAGCTGAGAATGGGTGAGCATGGTACGGTTTGAAGCTTAAATCGTACACGAAACCGCTTAGTTGCGATTTGACAAATCCAAAACTGCACATGAAATCATTTGTAATTGGTTTGGTGCGGTGTGGTGTGGTGCGATTTTCATTTGGTGCTGTTTCGGCTTTAAAACCAATTAAAATAAAAAAAAATCGTAAATTTGGTTACAAGTTACATACCAACTCCAGTTTGATCTCCCCTCTTGTGGCCATAGTTTAATCTGGGCAATAAATTTGGCTTTAAATCTCACAATCACCTCTGGACTTTAAACCACCAAATTTTCATGCAAAATCTGTTCAATGTGGTGACCACAACTCATGGACCTTTGATAAATCTAAGAATCTGCAAATGTATTACGCATTGAACACAATCATAGAGCTAACTTAGCAAAATAGTTGCAGGCATCAACAATTATATAGTTGAGTAATACTATGTTATCATATTTGATTTAGGAAATAGCAAGCCATTCTTGATTTGCAAACACAATTGATATTGTTGATTCTTCATTCAACCATGCAATATATGTCTTCTAAAATAAATTGAAGAGAATATGTTCTATTAGAGAAATTATATATGTGATGCCCCCAAATCCGAGTTATCATTAACTCGAGTTTGGTGCTCACGATACTAATATATTCATTCATACTAAAAGAAAACTGTCTTATATTACATAAACATCGAACTTAAATCCCAAGTTCTATAGACCTTTACATAAATTACAAACCAAATATTATTATACAACATAACACTAACAGTATTTATTATATTCACTACTTAAGTTCAATTAAGCACAGGCGCTTAATAAATGACTATTCAACAACTTTGCCTTTTCCCGTGTCTTTCCCAGATGGACCAGCAACCTCAGTTTTAACTGAAAATATTATATTTAACGCAAGGGTGAGCAACAATTTGCTCAGCAAGGAAATAAACAGTTAAATATAATGGAACATAAATATTATAACAATGAGGATACAATTCAATAGATACAGAACAAGATAATTCTTTAAAAGTGTTAGAGTCTGAAAATCAGGCTTTAGCATGCTGTAAGGTCAAATGACCAGTGAACTCTGTACTAGAATTGACAGTATTAATACAGCAATCCATGGATACAAACAGTTATAAAAGTTGTTCTATATCCTAGACTCGTACTTTAGGGGATCAGCCTAAGTACCTTACATTGTGCACAACATAACAGTCTAATGACACTTTACATGTCCTTCAGAATCATATGTTCGGTACAATATGCCCCTATAAAAGGGTTGTTCGTTCACAACATTATATAAGAATCCGTACCACAACAATATGGTTTAGAAAACATTAACTGATAATTTCATGAATAATATCAATATATCTCAACAGTTGTCTAACCGAAGTAATTGTATTGACATACTTTCAATGTAAACTCATTTAAGAGAGAAAAGTTCGATATACTATTCTTTTGAAGCTGAATGAAATAAAAAGGCTATTTAACCTTATATTATTCATAAATAAGGAGAGACAGTTCAAAAATTAGAGAACCTGTCTATTGTAGAATACTTGCTCAGTAAAGAGTAAGAGTTAGAAACTTGCCTTGTTTGTAGTCTATTGTTAAGAATTCAGCTTAATTGTAGTGTTCTCACAGATCCTACACAGTTATTTACATTAACAAGCATGTTAGCCACATAGCCAAGTCATATAGTTTGTAAGCTCATATATCACGTAGTTTCAGTGATCATGGTTGTAGTTTGATTCCTATATTTGATACATTTTTCAAATATCTCATCCATGTTCTTATTATCACCATTTTTCTCTTTAATGGGGTCTAGTATGACAATAACATGCACACACAACATATATATAGTTTACATCCTATTACGATTTTAACACATGAGTGTTTCATGCCTTGTTTACAGAAATTTCTAGCATACAAAATTCTTTTGTAGCTTATTTCATGTTTTAAAGATTTTTTCCAATTTGCATGGTTAACATTTGTTTATCCCATGATTTATAGCTTTTATTTCCATACTTAGGCATTATTATCTCTGTTTTTCTATATTATGCCAAAACAGTCCCAAATTGACCTATTGTGGCAATCAAGCTTTGCTTGGCCATTTGGGGCTTAGTCAGGCTTTGTGTACACAGTCACTTTGGTGATTCAAATTACATTCTGTGTCTAATTCTTCACATTTTATTGTCAAGGTCAACTAGCTAATTAAAACTGCCACAGTAGTTCCTTGTGTTGTGACCTGCTACTGCCTAAAGGCAGTAGCTCTACCTCCTTTTACCAATTTACTTATGTCCCTCTATACTTTACCAAGAACCTATATTACATCATGAGGCTATCAGTTACAAAGGTTGGATAATAAGGAATTTAATTATTCTCAACTTCAACTGAGTTTGGCAACCTGAACACTGCAATAGCAGTTAGTTGAGGCCACATTTTATTGTTGACTGCTAGCAGTCCCATGATCCCTTTTTTATCACATTTTTATTCTCAGGTTAACTATAAGTTGACATATCATATAATTTCCCCATTTTGGACATTTTAGGACTATTTATAGGAGATGTTTAATTGCCTACTGATATGGGTAACAGTTACTGTCCTTGGACAACAACTTGTTCTCTTAATTTTCCAACTTGGCTACACTTTTTACTTACCAATAGTACAACAAAAGGAATTCAGAAGAAGGCAGTTTAGTTGTCAATTTGGCACTGCAGCTACCTTTTGCTTCATATGGTTTTTAGGTTACCAAATTCTTGATTCCTTTTTCTTTAGTTTTGGGTGTTATACCATTTCATGAGGCTAACATGTTTCCATAACTCACCAAAATAGTTCCCTATTCTTCTCTCTTATTAGAAAGTAAGTTTGTTAAACTACTTTTGGATGTCAAAGAGGGTTCTACACTGCTACTGTAGCAGTTTCTTGCTACAGTTTGTAGCCAACTGCTGCTGCTAATAGCAGCAGCCCTTGCCCTTGCATTAAGTCATAATGTAGTATAATAATTATTCACAACTAGTAGCCTTTCTAGTGTCTTGACTGTAAATCACCAAGAGTCCTAGCTAGTGCTTTTTAAGCCTATTACTACTGTTGTTGTTGCTGTTGCTGCAAATGGGCAGCAATTATTATTTCTTGACTCTTGCTCCAAATAACTTACTATCTTTACATACCTATTTAATTACTATAAGCTTTTTAGTTTGCTATAAGTGCAGCAGTCACCTACTATCATGTTCCATCAACTGCAGTAAATAAACAAAAGGGCTGGGACTTAACTGGCTCATTTTACTTTTAATCCCAAGCATGCTAGATTCTTTTTATATGTGTGTTGTAGCAGCCACTACTGTCACAGATAGCAGTTCTTAAGCCTCACCCAGCCCTCAATTTGTTATATTTAGTAATCTTGCAACCAAAGTTAATCATTATCCCCATAGTAGTGTGATCTAAGTATAGCAATAACCTACTAACAACCATGCCAAGCTCCTAACCTGAACCTTCACAGCTGCCTTAAAACAGTGTGCACAAGGGCTTGATATGATAACTATTTCAAATTTGGTTTTAGCTAAGATTTGTTTTTCACTTTCATTTAGTGTGCTTATACATTTCAATTTTTCATTACTTGAAATACAAAATCAATTCCCAGCCTTATGTTGGCTTAATAATTGATTTTTTTGTTACTTGGGACTTTCGTCGAGCATGTGGTGTGCACGATGTAGAGTTACTGGTGTCATAGCAGTTTGTTTGGATTAGAAAGCCATTTTCATCCTCCTTATTACTTCTTAGTCCAACCTATCTCCTTGTGCCTAAATTAAATCCATAACAGTCCAATATATAATCGAATATAGGTATATTCAAGTAATTGACAACTATTAAGCTTATGATTTAGTTATTTACCAAGTTTCTTACCTTCAACCTTATTAACAACACAAATCCCAGCCACAACAACAAGCATACTGTCACAGTCTATTCTATATAACAGTTCAGGCATGGCAATATATTTTACAATCATAAGAAATCCACCATTACAACCTAGTTAATTTGTTTATGTAACAATTCCAACTCTTTGCATACACTTAGCAAGCAATAACTCAGTTTCCTTCTTGATGATTATTATACTATACGTAGTTACTAATATTTTAGTTAACCACTTTTATTACACTTAGATATACTAAGCATGTCATTAATAACTAAACTAGAAACAAGATGTACTCATCATGAAGAAACTTCTAATAACAGTCCATAGTAGCATTGCCATAGCTCAGTAGTGAATTTAAGACATAACAGTTAATATAGCATAACAGTCTTTCATGCTTATTCCAAGCTTTTTAGGCAAGGTTTGACACTAAATCACCAAAACAGCCATTAAGTTTGAAACACAAAGGTTACCACATCATGTATATGCTATATAATATATGTTTATGCTTTAAAGAGCCTCCGTACAAGGCTTCCAACTTTAGTTCAAAATAACCCTTCATAGGCTTCAAATTAATACAAGAAAGCATGATTTGTCAATTTTAGTTATCAAAATGACATGATTAAGCAACAAGTAAACATAAATTGGTTATTTACATAGTATCTAGTAGGTATGTCTTCCATCCAGAGGGCCTATCTTAGCTACTCCTTAGGCAGCTCATAAACAACCCTCTTAGACATTAACTTTCTTAAAGTGAGGCTTTAAAGTGTCCTTATTACCAACTTTTAAGACTGGATGTAACTATCCCTCAGTTATAACATAACAATCATATTAGAAATAAATCATATCCATCATAAAAAAAGTTTCTTAATAACAGTCACAAGGACTGATTTTTGGTTTATTGAAATTTCTCCTGTTTAAGCTTCAAAAGTATAGGTATTAGTGGTTTGGAGTTATAGATATCATGTTATAGTATACTAACCATATTAGAAGCAAGTGATAGTCATTGCAAGTTAAGCTTCAAATAACAGTCAATATGGAGCTCATTATCTCAGTCCATCTTTAGTTACTTTGCTCAAGTATTAATCTACCTTAGATTGTTAGTTATTTTGAGGCATGTTAAGGTCAAGCATAGAGTATACTTATATAAGCAATTTGACACTAGTTTGGACTCTAAATCATAATTAATATCCATAGATGCCAAATCAGTCCTTAGCTTGGCAATTTATCAAACAGGTGGAGTACAGTCCTTATATATGCATATATTACATAATATCTTAGCTTATTGTCCCCAGCAGTATGGCTTAAACAACAAGAAGCATATAACCATACTTAACAGTCCCAATCACAGCAGTTCACATAGCATTGAAACAGTCATCATATTGTACTAATTCAATATAATAGCCATACATGTTCCCTAGTCACTAACAGTTCAGTTGCTACCAATTAGAGAAACAGGAACGACTAGAAAAAGGATTGGGAGGCCAGAATTGGCTTACCTTGTTGATTCGAAGGTTACAAGTGGGTTGAGCTGCTCAGTTTCCTTTTCCTTCTCAACCGTAACCTTAACTGATCTCTCTCTGTGATTGCTAAATTTTTTTGGAGCTCAGTGAAGTAGTATGTCTATCTGAGCTTGAGATGTCTTATAGGGTCATATACGGTTGAATTCCTTATCTCTCAGTCCAACTACTTGACCCCTAGCTTACCTCTACATAGCCATCCTACCAAGCTGCAACACTCATTCCTAGTCTAGTTAATTTGGCTCCTACTTAGCCACCCTATCAGACCATAGCTCACTCTTCTATGCCTTATCCACTACAAGCCTATCTCACTTGCTAGTTGTCTGCTAACTAAATTAACTTACCAACTAAGAACTAACTTGGAGTCTGTATAACTTACTAATTAACTAACTAATGCAACTGATACAGCTAACTCCCTTCCTATATACTTTATTTGGGCTGAACAGCCCCTCTAATTTTTACTTCAAGTGGTCTGCCGGATGGACCAAGACATAAGGCAGTGATTAACTTTAATTTGGGCTCAAAACATGTAAATAGGCAATAGCCCCAAAAATAACTTGCAAGCTTACATAGAAAATTAAGGGAGCCCCATGGAATATAAATATTCATAATCTCTTATTTACCAATTTGATTAGGCTAACAAAATAGTACCCACATCATCAAAATAGTGGTTCCACATATTTTTAATAATTCTTGGTAGAACACCATTAACTTTATTTATCACCAAATAATACTTTTTGAATGAAATAGATTATTTCACAGTATAATTATTCCCAATACACAAATGTAGCTTCATGTAAAGAATATTTCATAACTAAGCCATATTGGCTTTCCTTTTCATTCTTGATGTTTATACAACATTATATTAATGTATATATCATCATCTCTTTATTTACCATTCATAATCTAGGATACTTAATAAACTAGTAAGTAAATAAAAATTTTGTCACAATGAGAAGTGACATAATAATAAAAAAAAATTATACGCTAAAATTGACATTATATTAAATGAATATTACATAGGATTTTCTGTGTCATTACATTCTCCCCTCCTTATAAGGATTCCGTCCTCGGAATCACAAGTACAAGGTTAATTAAAAAGATGGGGGTAACTTTTCTTCGAGTTCTCACGTAGCTTCCTCAGCACCGTGGTTCCTCCATATCTCCTTCACAGAAGGTATTATTTTGTTTCTTAAAATTTGTTCTTTCCTATCAATGATTTGAATAGGAACTTCTTCATAGGTTAGATCTTTTTCAACCTGAATAGGTTCATATTGAATTGCATGCTTGTGATATGGTTTATAAAGTCATAGTATCGATACATGAAACACATTATGAATGTGCCCTAATTCCGGAGGTAAAGCTACTTCATAAGCTACCTCACCTATTTGCTTCAGTACTTCAAAAGGTCCCTATGAATTTTGGACTCAATTTTCCCTTCTTTCTAAATTTGATTTTTCATTTCCAGGGAGATACTTTTAAAAACACAAACGACCCTATTTCAAAATCTCTCTTTTGGCGGTGTAGATCTGCATACTTCTTTTGCCTGTCTTGAGCTGCTACCAATCTTGCTCGAATTACTTGGACAATTTCTGCAGTTTATTGAACCATTTCTGGTCCCAACAGTTTACGTTCTCCTACCTCGTCCCAATAGAGTGGGGTTCTACATTTTCTTCCATACAATGCCTAGTAAGGCGGCATCCCTATACTTGCGTGATAACTATTATTATACGCAAACTCGACCAATGGTAGGTGATCATCCCAATTGCCCTTGAAATCTATGACGCATGCTCTCAGCATATCTTTCAGTGTCTGAATTGTTCTTTCACTTTGGCCGTCAGTTTGAGGGTGATATGACGTACTCAATTTCAATTGCGTCCCCATACGTTATTGTAGACTTCGCCAGAAATTAGATATGAATCGTGGATCTCGATCGGATACGATTGATAATGGAACACCATGTCTTGATACAATCTCTTTAACGTATAGTTTAGCCAATTGATCTAGATTAAATCTAATCTTAATTGGTAAGAAATGCGCTGACTTTGTCAATTCTCTATGATCAATACACAGTCGTAACGATTCATCCTTCTTTTTAAAAATAACATAGGTGCTCCCCAGGGAGACACACTCGGTTGAATGTACTTTTTATCTAATAATTCCTGTAACTGAATCGTTAGTTCTTTCATCTCTACCGGAGCCATTCGGTATAGAGCTTTTGAAATTGGGTTTGTACCAGGCACTAAGTCTATCACGAATTCGATCTCCCGATCTGGTGGTAACCCTAGCAACTCATTTAGAAATACATCCGGGAATTCCCTCACTATTGGTATTTGTTCTATTTTCGGTTCCATTCTTTGGGTGTCAACTACATGGGCTAAATAATCAACACATGTGAGACCCCAGATTTTATGAATAAATATTTAATATTCTCAAAATATTTTTATTTATTTATTTATTTATTTTATATTATGGTATTGATTTGATATAATGTTATAGTTGTGGGTAGTATTTATAAATTTTGTAAAGTATGCAAGTTGTTATATAATATTCGATTGGTCGGAGAATATTTTTTTTATCAGGGAATATCCGTACGACGGTATAATCATTGGTGGACCCCACAACAGAATTATTATCGGATTGAGAAAATGACAAAAATATTTTATGGAAATAACGGCGGAAGTTTTACCGTTAACTGTTGAAACACCCGGTGTTAAAAGTACAGTAATACGCGTGGTTGCATAGTAGCACACGGTATTGATTATTGATGCTTATATGAGAAGTCACTCAGTATTGTTCAATCGGGTATTCGGGACACTTTTTGTGTCGGAGTACTATTCACGAGTTACTATTCACGGGTTACTATTCACCCAAATTACTATTCACGAGTTACTATTCACGAGTTACTATTTATGAGTTATAATATTAATGATGAATGTTGTTTGGAGTTGAATTTGGAGACGCGGACGTGATATTTGAGTCCGGAACGTCGAAATTAGTAAAAATAGTCTATAAACACAAAATTTTCCGAAATTCACTATTTGGTCAAAAAGTCAACAGTTGACTTTTTCGAAAAAAGTCAAATTTTGAAATTTCAAAATTTTTATTTTTGATAAAAATGGTTTCATTATGTTGGAATTGTTTGTGTTAGTGAAAATCGATATTTATTTCGATAATAATTGATATCTGGAGGTTATATTGACCAATCGGGTATTTAACCGGATAAATGAGCAATTGATTGCTATTATTTCACATGATTATAACTATTTATTCACATGTTATACTATTGACTCACATTCTTGTTACTATTAGGGGAGTTGGTGCAAGATTGATAATACTTGCATGACTAAGTTAAAAATGGAGGTATAGAGGGAGGTACTATATTGTAATTAATTTTTCACATGTTTAGAACTATTGAGTCACATAATTTTACTATTGATTCACATGATTTACTATTAGGGGAGTTGGTGTAAGTTTGATAATACTTGGATGATTGAATTAAAAATGAAAGAAAAGTTGGAGGTATTGTACTATAATATTTCGAGCCCCAAAACGTGCAATTATCGAAACTATGTTTTCCTATAAATAGAAGCTCATTTTTTCTTCATTTTTCACCAATTCACTAAAGCTTTAGAGCCATTATTATAGAGAGAAGCTATAGAGAGAAAATCTATAGAAGAAGAGAAGTTTGCTCCCTCACTACTCCTATATCCAGTTTCTTTCAAAGGTAGGGAATATTATTTCTTTCTTTCATCTTCATGAAGAGAACTTCTGTTGTTCCATTCTTTGTTATTATGTTGGAATAACCTGTTTATGCGAAGTACCGCATACTTGGTGAAATTCTTCTATTATTCCATTCCTTATTATTCTGCTGGAACATCCTGTCTGTGCGTTCTACGCCGGACCTGGTTCCATTATTTATTATTTTGTTGGAACATCCTGTCTATGCGTTCTACGCCGGACCTGGTTCCGTCTTTACTATTCTGTTAGAATATCCTGTCTGTGCGTTCTATGCCGGACCTGGTTCCATCTTTACTATTCTGTTGGAATATCCTATCTGTGCGGTTTACGCCGGACCTGGTTCCGTTATTTATTATTCTGTTGGAATAACCTGCCTATGCGGTCTATCGCATGCCTGGTGATTTCTTTTGTTATTCCATTCTTTATTATACTCAGTTGGTTAAAGTTTTGACTTCTATACTCCATGAAATTAGTGGAATATCATTTATATTTGCGCTTCATCCAGTATCTTTTCATGAAAATATTCTTCTGAGCATTCTTGAATTTTACTCCACAAAGCAGTATCATGTTGACAATTTGGACGTTATCAGTTCCTGGATAAATTAATTCTTGAACTTGTTTTATTGAATTCGTATATCATTGTCATTATCCTCATGATTATATTTTGTTGAAAGTCATCTGTGACCTGTAGTGCATAGATGGACTTGGTATGATTATGACCAGGGATTATTCGGTGTAATCATGACCGTAATGTTACAAATGATGTGGTAAAAATCTTCATTTGCCGTAGTGCATTGATGGACAGTTTTTGGTATGATTATGGCTATGGATTCTCTTTGGCCGTAGTGCAAAGATGAATTGTTTTATGGCATAATCAGAACCATTGATGAAAACATGATTATCTTTAGCCGTAGTGCATGGATAATTCGTGGTCGTGATACTGAAGAATATCCTTGGCCGTAGTGCAGGGGTGATTCGATGATGTGGATTGTTTATTAAGCTGAGTCCTAGCGATAAAAGTCATGAAAAACCTTTTAAATCATAAAAGATAGTAGATTTTATTTTCTACTTGACTCTTTTAATGGATTGCTTGTTCTACTGTAGTTAAACTTGATGTCTATTATATTTTATCAGTTTAACATTGTTGGAGACTAATGATAATTTATTCTGCATTATCTTAGTCATAATATTTCTTACTGGGCTAGTTGAGCTCACCCTTTTGGCTTTCATTGTTCTCTTCAGGAAATGAGAATATAGCTGGGACGAGTCGGGGAACGGAGTGATGGTCCAGAGAATAGCATTAGTAGTCCTCACTATTCTGTGAAATAGTGTGATAATAATTGTAATGAAGACTCCTTTTGAGTTTGTATAATCTCTAGTAGACAATATTTGTATTCAAACTCACAGTTTATGTTTTGTCGTGTTGTACACGACAGTTGTATTAGTAAGATGTATTTGAATTCTATACCATGTATCTGGCGACCTAAGATGGGTGATGTATACCTAATTTTGGGGGCGTCACAGTTGGTATCAAAGCTTAGGGATATGATCCCTGGTTAGGATGTGAGAATAGAACTAGGAGGGGAGAGACGGGGAATTCCTTCGCTAGTATGACCTACCTAGTTTATTTGGTATTTAATTGGTCGGTCAGAATATAGAGATAATATGTTATATGTCAATTAACCTTTGTTTTGTAACAGTGTTTAGGAATGGCAGCTGAAAATGTTTACAATGGAGTGAATGAGACCGTGAAGACACCTATAATCACCAACCAGGTTAATGTGATTAGAGATATCCATGTGGTGATTGAGGAATTAAAAGTTGCACTCAAGATAGTCGCAAAGGTAGCAACTGAGAGTGAGGAAGAAGAGGAACCTGAGGTTAATTTATTAGAAGAACTTATTGATCAAAATGTAGAATTACAAAATCGTATTCATGAGATAGAAGAGCAGGCTGAAGAACGACAGGCGGTCGTAGAACAAAGGGATGCAATAATTCAAAATTGTATTACCCGATGTGCGATGGTTGAACAGAAGCACTCTTTGGCAGAGTATACGATATTAAAGCTGGAATCTGAGAATTCAAATGTCAAGGAGCAGCTGAAAGAAGAAATAACTGAACGAGTGAGAATGAAAGATGCATGGGTGAAAGCCGCACGACGCGTTAATATTATGAAAAGAGAAGTCCGATCCAAGAAAGCTAAAATAGATGATATGTAATTTTTTTTTCGACAGTAATTGGGAAAATCCAGCATCGAGTTTTGAATTACCCTAACGAGGAATCGAACGAAGTTATCACGGGTTAGTTAATTATAAATTCTTGTGAAGTTTATACCTTATTAGATACCGGTTCTACCCATTCTTTTATCTCTCTTGATTGCACTCAACGTTTAAATTTGACTTCGAAGAAATTAGACTTTGACTTATTGGTTTAAACTTCGATAGTAGAAACCTTCGTTACATCCACTATTTATAAATCTTGTTCAAATCAACACTTTCACGTTACCTGTCGATCGTATCTCTTTGAAAATACTTGCCTTTGATGTGATTTTAGGAACGATTAGTTAACTACTCATCATTCTTTTCGTAAGGTGGTTAACTTTCATATTCCTAACCAACCTGCTATGCGAATTCAAGCAACCAAACCACTAAAGTCAATCATTGTCATATCAAGCCATAAGTAAAGAACCCCGAGCCTTTCGCTGGTGACTTCCTTGTGTGGAATGCACCAAAGCCGAACTTTCCGTAGGGGACGTTGTGAATGACGATGTCAAGTTGATAGGTATCAATGTGACATACTATCCAAGTCTTGGATGAGAGTCACAGTTTTGAATGATATTTCTATTGTTAATAAATTTCTTAACGTATTCTTGAAGACTTCTTAGCCTACCCTTAGAGCGTGAAATCGAATTTTGTATTGACTCCAGTACAAAACCCATTTCTTAAACCTTCAAATATTTCTTTAACCAAAACAAACGTATAATGCGCCAAAGACGTCGGCTCGAGTTGTTGAAGATTATGATCGTACCATGCAATATCATCGTGGAAATGCGAACGTGGTAGCTGACGCGTTTAGTAGAAGATTGTATGCGTTTACGAGTGCGATGTTGTTAACACAAAGACCCATTTCGTTCGACTTACAAATGATGAAGATAGAGTTAAAGACTCTAGCAACCCATGTGAAGATAACGAATATACGAGTAGAATCGACTTTAATCGATAAAGTTAAAGCCGCTCAAGCTACAAACCCGGAGCTGATGAATGTGAAGAAGAAGGTTCAAGAAGGCGTTATTCTAGAAGCAAGAATCGATGAAGAGAGGAAATCTCAACCCTCGATTTAATTGACCCATTTTAAATCCTCGATCAAGTAAGAACTGTGGCTTATATACTCGTTTTACTGCCAAGTATGTCGCGTGTTTATAACGTTTTTAACGTGTCGATGTTATGTAAAAATGTGGACGACCCGAACCACATTATTAATTTAGAACCGGACGAGATAGCAGAAGATTTAACGTATAAGGAGATACATGTTAACATCTTGGATAAGAAGAATCGTATTCAACACTCAAAGGTTATACCTCAAGAATTAGAATCTGACGAGGTATCCTCACCTCTTCAGCATTCCAGGTACGTACGTAAATTTCGAGGGCGAAATTCCATAAGGAGGGGAGATTGTGAGACCCCAGATTTTACGAATAAATATTTAATATTCTCGAAATATTTTTACTTATTTATTTATTTATTTATTTATTTTATATTATGGTATTGATTTGATATAATGTTATAGTTATGGGTAGTATTTATAAATTTTGTAAAGTATGCAAGTTGTTATAATATTCGATTGGTCGGGGAATATTTTTTTTGTCGGGAAATATCCGTACAATGGTATAATCATTGGTGGACCCCACAACGGAATTATTTTCGGATTGAGAAAATGACAAAAATATTTTATGGAAATAACGGCGAAAGTTTTACCGTTAACTGTTGAAACACCCGATGTTAAAAGTACAGTAATACGCGTGGTTGCATAGTAGCACACGGTATTGATTATTGATGCTTTTGTGAGAAGTCACTCAGTATTGTTCAATCGGGTATTCAGGACACTTTTTGTGTCGGAGTACTATTCACGAGTTACTATTCATGAGTTACTATTCACAGGTTACTATTCACCTAAATTACTATTCACTCTAGTATTGTTCACTCGGGTATTTGAGACACTTTTCGTGTCGGAGTACTATTCACGAGTTACTATTCATGAGTTATAATATTAATGATGAATGTTGTTCGGAGTTAAATTTGGAGACGCGAACGTGATATTTGAGTCCGGAACGTCGAAATTAGTAAAAATAGTCTATAAACACAAAATTTTCCGAAATTCACTATTTGGTCAAAAAGTCAACAGTTGACTTTTTCAAAAAAAGTCAACCTTCAAAATTTCAAAATTTTTATTTTTGATAAAAATGGTTTCATTATGTTGGAATTGTTTGTGTTAGTGAAAATCGATATTTATTTCGATAATAATTGATATCTGGAGGTTATATTGACCAATCGGGTATTTAACCGGATAAATGAGAAATTGATTGCTATTATTTCACATGATTATAACTATTTATTCACATGTTATACTATTGACTCACATTCTTGTTACTATTAGGGGAGTTGGTGCAAGATTGATAATACTTGCATGACTAAGTTAAAAATGGAGGTATAGAGAGAGGTACTATATTGTAATTAATTTTTCACATATTTAGAACTATTGAGTCACATAATTTTACTATTGATTCACATGATTTACTATTAGGGGAGTTGGTGTAAGTTTGATAATACTTGGATGATTGAATTAAAAATGAAAGAAAAGTTGGAGGTATTGTACTATAATATTTCGAGCCCCAAAACGTGCAATTATCGAAACTATGTTTTCCTATAAATAGAAGCTCATTTTTTCTTCATTTTTCACCAATTCACTAAAGCTTTAGAGCCATTATTATAGAGAGAAGCTATAGAGAGAAAATCTATAGAAGAAGAGAAGTTTGCTCCCTCACTACTCCTATATCCAGTTTCTTTCAAAGGTAGGGAATATTATTTCTTTCTTTCATCTTCATAAAAAGAACTTCTGTTGTTCTATTCTTTGTTATTATGTTGGAATAACCTGTTTATGCGAAGTATCGCATACTTGGTGAAATTCTTCTATTATTCCATTCCTTATTATTCTGCTAGAACATCCTGTCTGTGCGTTCTACGCCGGACCTGGTTCCATTATTTATTATTCTGTTGGAACATCCTTTCTGTGCGTTCTACGCCGGACCTGGTTTCGTCTTTACTATTCTGTTGGAATATCCTGTCTGTGCGTTCTATGCCGGACCTGGTTCCGTCTTTACTATTCTGTTGGAATATCCTGTCTGTGCGGTTTACGTCGGATCTGGTTCCGTTATTTATTATTCTGTTGGAATAACCTGCCTATGCGGTCTATCGCATGCCTGGTGATTTCTTTTGTTATTCCATTCTTTATTATACTCAGTTGGTTAAAATTTTAACTTCTATACTCCATGAAATTAGTGGAATATCCTTTATATTTGCGCTTCATCCAGTATCTTTTCATGAAAATATTCTTCTGAGCATTCTTGAATTTTACTCCACAAAGCAGTATCATGTTGACAATTTGGACGTTATCAGTTCCTGGATAAATTAATTCTTGAACTTGTTTTATTGAATTCGTATATCATTGTCATTATCCTCATGATTATATTTTGTTGAAAGTCATCTGTGACCTGTAGTGCATAGATGGACTTGGTATGATTATGACCAGGGATTATTCGGTGTAATCATGACCGTAATGTTACAAATGATGTGGTAAAAATCTTCATTTGCCGTAGTGCATTGATGGACAGTTTTTGGTATGATTATGGCTATGGATTCTCTTTGGCCGTAGTGCAAAGATGAATTGTTTTATGGCATAATCAGGACCATTGATGAAAACATGATTATCTTTAGCCGTAGTGCATGGATAATTCATGGTCGTGATACTAAAGAATACCTTGGCCGTAGTGCAGGGGTGATTCGATGATGTGAATTATTTATTAAGCTGAGTTCCAGCGATAAAAGTCATGAAAACCCTTTTAAATCATAAAAGATGGTAAATTTTATTTTCTACTTGACTCTTTTAATGGATTGCTTGTTTCACTGCAGTTAAACTTGATGTCTATTATATTTTATCAGTTTAACGTTGTTGGAGACTAATGATAATTTATTCTGCATTATCTTAGTCATAATATTTCTTACTGGGCTAGTTGAGCTCACCCTTTTGGCTTTCATTGTTCTCTTCAGGAAATGAGAATATAGCTGAGACGAGTCGGGGAACGAAGTGATGGTCCAGAGAATAGCATTAGTAGTCCTCACTATTCTGTGAAATAGTGTGATAATAATTGTAATGAGGACTCCTTTTGAGTTTGTATAATCTCTAGTAGACAATATTTGTATTCAAACTCACAGTTTATGTTTTGTCGTGTTGTACACGACAGTTGTATTAGTAAGATGTATTTGAATTCTGTACCATGTATCTGGCGACCTAAGATGGGTGATGTATACCTAATTTTGGGGGCGTCACAACACACCCTTTTCTTAACAGCTTATTGGCCTGCATCATTGTAAGACCCCGAATTTTATGAAATAAAAGTATTCAATTTTTCTTAAAATTACTATTCAGTAAATAGTTAAATTGATAAAAAAGGTTAAAGTTAAGGGTGATATATGTAAATATTTTAAATAAGCAAGTGGTTATAAAATACTCATTGTTGTCGGGGAATATTCGTTTAGTCGTGGAATATTCTTACAGTCGGAGAATATTCGTACGACGGCGCAGCTATTTGTGGGCCCCATAACAGAATAACTGTCGGATGAAGAAAACGACAAGTTTGAATTTTTATAAATAACGGCGTAGTTGTTACCGTTAACACTGTTGGATTACCTAGTGGTTAAAATACAGTAATACGCGTAGTTACACAGTAGCACACGGTATTGCACGGTATTTTTAAATTATTGATTCTTACATAAGAAGGCACTACTCAATAATTGTTACAGTAATTACTGTTCAATATTTTATTTTATTGATTCAGTATTTGCTGCGTTGATATTTTATATTATTGTTGTTTCAATTATTGTCAATGCACAATATCTCCATTATCAGATCAATAATTCATATTATTTGAATAATATTGTTAGATAACATTATTGGCAATGTCTAAGGAAGTTCTGTCTAAGGAGAGGTTTGGTCATCTAATTGAGCGCCAGTAAGGAGAAATTCTTATCGAAAAGCCTCCTCTTTCTTGGAACGACCTAGTTGCCATAATTGTGATTCTTTAATATTATTTGTGAATAATTAATTATTAATTTATATGATAAGGAAATATATATTTTTATATGGATATAAATGAAGGAATTAATGCTGAGGTATTTTATCAGTATTTTGTCGAAATGAAGAACGAAATTTGGAAATTTTCAAAAAATTAGTTTATTACTTGATTTTATAAAATTTATAACTCTTTGGGTATAATGAGTTAGGAGATGAGCCATATATCAAAAGAAAGACCTGGAAGTAAGCTAAACGCAGAAATTTGAATAACCCAAATATTCTTTGTGGATTTTTTTCGTGGTGACTGTTTGAGTGAAACTGGTACGAGGGACTTATAGTTCGAAAATCAAATTAGTATTCTTAAAGCTCTATTGCGTGAGTTATAATTTTAATCCGACCATTAGATCGTTCTGATTTTTGGATATGTTATATATATATAAGTTGAGTATATGTCCACAAATTTTGAACCGTTAAAAATTAACGTATAATTTGTTATGAATTTTAAGAGGTGTTGAAAAACGTCCGTATGTGAATTTCGGACATTTTTTGTTTAGAATTTGGAAAAACTTAAAGCTGCAAAGTTGTAGAGAATTCAATTTAGTATGGAATGGACATAAAATTCGTATTTTTCTGATGAAAGGGTTATTTATTATGAATTGTTGAAGTTTCAGAAATTAAATATTTTTATTAAAATTATGGGTGGGACCCACTTTTGTTAAAAACATGTGGGCTATAAAAATTTTTAGAAATGGCATGCTGGCTTATACAACAAAGCATGCGTAGAAAGAAAAAATAATTATACTAATATTTTATTAATTTAGTTTCCTTTGGCGTTCTAGCATTTTTTTATAAATAGGGTGCTTAGTTAGAATGGAAAATCACACCTGAATCATAAACTTTCTCTCGCTATATTATCGAGCGTATTTTATGAGTATTTAGATCCTTTGAGTGTTACTATTCAGTGCAAGTTTTCTTCAGCATTACATCCGATATTCCAGTCAGAAATACTGCTCTTTTAAGGTAAGAGATTGTAAGGGTTATTATATTTTTCATATTCTAAAGAGAAATTATTCAATACTCGTAAGGGGTATTATTTCTTTCGTATTCAAGAAGAGAGTTATTTTTTTCAATACTCATAAGAGTTATTATGTTTTTCATATTCTGAAGAGATATTATTTTTCGTATTCATATGAATATTATTTTCGTTCAACCGTTGTAAGTAAGGGGTTTCTACCAGGGGCAGTTTCATAATTTTTTTGAATCTTAAAAATTCTGAAAAAATTTAAAATAAAAATCTTATGAGTTTTCTAGATTGTGTCCAAAAATGGCGATTTTTGGATGTATAGATTAGGAGTTATGACTTTTATGGGAAAAGACTATTTTAAAATTAAACTTTTATAACTCCTTGTGGTTAACTCCAAAATTGGTAAAATTTTTATTGGGAGTACATGTATATAACAGCAGTATACTCTATAAATTTTGAATTTTTTGGATAAAAGTACAATTTATGATAAATGTCTAAATATTCGGCAATTATGACCATATGAAAAATAGTAAATGAATTTTAAAAATTCCGAGAAAAATATATGTTCAATATGGGACTATATGCTGCTAATCCCAGAAAAAAAAATTTCTGGGACTGATTTGGTATTTTTCATAAAAATAGACTAGTTATGAGTAAATGAATTAAATATGTTATATGAAGTAAGAAAATTGAAAAATAGGATTTTATGGCTTGAGAATCCTATATAAGGTATATACAGATTTTTGATGAGAGTTTTGGTTATTGGTGATGAAATCTTACGAGTTTGGCATTTTAGGATGATTAAATGCATTAATTAGTAAAGTGTAAACAATTAAAATAAATTGTTTATAAGTTTAAGAAATGATTAAAATATTGTTGTAATATTAATAATATTAGATTATGAGATTATTAAGTGATTTACAATATTTGGATTAAGGTGTTATGAAATTATTGATTTAAAATATTATTTAATGATTAATAATATTAGTAAATGAATTTAATATTATTATATAATGAATAATATTAAATGGAGTTTATAATATAATGAATAATGTTATTATCTTCGTTAAATATTCGTTGAAATATTATTTTCTGTTCAAATCATTTTTGATATAATATTATTCTTGAATTTTACTCCACAAAGCAGTATCATGTTAACAAATTGGATATTATTAAATTCTGGATAAATTAAATTGTTAAAGTCTTTAAAATTTATCATTTATCTCATGTGATTGATTCTGTATATCATTGTCATGATCCTCATGCTTATATTGTGATGAAAGTTATCTTTGGCCCGTAGTGCATAGATGGATTGTTGTTTATTAGTTTTACAGTTGTATGCCTTTGGCCTGTAGTGCAAAGAAGAATTGTTGATTGATATCTTTGGCCTGTTGTGCAAAGATGACCTGTTGTTAAATATCGTTGGCCTGTAAAGATGACTTGTTGTTGAATATCTTTGGTTCGTAGTGCAAAGATGACCTGTTGTTGAATATTATTGGCCTGTAGTGCAAAGATGACCTGTTGTTGAATATCTTTGGCCTGTAATGCAAAGATGAATTATTAATGAATATCTTTGGCCCATTGTGCAAATATGAACTTATTAGTATGATTATGAACATGAACTGTGATTTGGTATAACCATGATCTTTGATGTTTCAGGTAAAGACAGGTGATAAAAATTATCTTCGTCCTGAATGAGAAGAGGAATTTAGAACTACAATTATGATTATGAGTTATTCATATGATTGTGAACCAGAACTGTTGATTGATGTTACAGGGATAAAACATTGTTTGTGGACTTTTAACATGGAGAAGATAATAGACTTTATGGTATATTTGACTCTTCTAATGGATTGATCATTCCGCTGCAACTATGGTTGAAAAGTTTTATCACCTACCATATGTTCTAAATCTCTGATTCATTACTGACGAAGGCTATTGATAATTTAAATATCTTTAGTCATGATATTCTTTATTGGGCTAGTTGTGTTCACCCTTCTGCTTTACAATTCCTTTCAGGTAATAAGAGTGTAGCCGGGTCGAGCGGGGGTAACAGGAGAATAGAACGGTGGTCTCTAGCTGTGGAGGTTCTCCCTAAACAGTATAAAAATAATTTTATTAAGAACTTTAAAATAGTGTGTTGTATTTTATACATCATTTAGTAGTTATATTTAGTTAATCAAATAGGGTGAGGCGAACCCAACGTTGGAAGGGTGTTTTGCCACTATCATACAAGATGTCTAATGACCTACGACTTCGTGTTATCATAAGATAGAGTTGTGCACTTCCACTCACTAAGTATATCTGTGACGTCCCCAAAATAGGTATACATCATCCATCTTGAGTCGCCAAATACATAGTACAAAATTCAAATACAACTTAATTAGACAACAGTCGTGTAAAATACGACAAAACATAATCTAAGAGTTTCAATAAGAATATTATCATCTAGACAATATCTACACTCAATGGAGTCCTCATTACATTTATTGTCACGCTATTTAACAGAATAGTGAGGACTACTAATGCTATCATCTGGACCGTCACTCCGTTCCCCGACTAGTCCCAGCTATATTCTCATTTCCTGAAGAGAACAGTGAAAGAAAGGGTGAGCTCAACTAGCCCAGTAAGAAATATTATAACTAAGATAATGTAGAATAAATTATCATTAGCCTTCAACAATGTTAAACTGATATAATATAATAGACAACAAGTTTAACTGCAGCGAAATAAGCAATCCATTAGAAGAGTCAAGTAGAGCATGATATCTACTATCTTCTATTATTTAAAATATTTTCATCAATTTTTATCGCTGAGACTCAGCTTAATAAATAAACCACATCATCGAATCATCCATGTACTACGGGCCAAGGATATTCATTAAATCATCAATAGTCATAACTATACCGAATAATCCCTGGTCATAATCATTCCAAAAACTGTCCATCAATGCACTGCAGGCCACTGAGGACTTTTACCACATCATTTATAACATTACAGTTCATGATTATACCGAATGATCCCTGGTCATAATCATACCAAGTCCATCTATGCACGTAAGCCAAAGATGACTTTCATCACAATATAAGCATGAGGATGATGACAATGACATAATAATTCAATAAACAAGTTCAAGAATAAATTTCAAAGATTTATAAGTTAATTTATCCTGAAATCAATAACGTCCAAATTGTCAACGTGATACTGCTTTGTGGAGTAAATTCAAGAATGCTCAGAAGAATATTTTCATGAAAAGATATTGGATGAAGCGCAAATATCAAGGATAATCCACTAATTTCATGGAGTATAGAAGCCAAAACTTTAACCAACTGAGTATAATAGAATATATGAAACCGTAAATGGATTTTTGCCCGCCATGCGGTAATCCACGTAGACAGATCATTTCCACAATTTAATAAGGAATGAATATGAAGAATCATTCACCATGCATGCGGTAATCCACATAGACAAGTTATTCCAACAGAATAATAAAGAATAGAATAACAGAAGAATTCATCAGGCGTGTATAATCCGCACAGACAGGTTATTCCCACAGAATGATAAAGAATGGAACCAGGTCATGCGTAATCTGTACAGATAGGATATTCCAACAGAATAATAAAGAATGGAACCAGGTCATGCGTAATCCGCACGGACAAGATATTCCAATAGAATAATAAAGAATGGAATAACAACAAAATTCACCAGGCATGCGATAGACCGCACAGACAGGTTATTCCAACAGAATAATAAAGAATAGAATAACAACTTTTATGAGTATTGAAAGAAAATAACTCTCTTCATGAATACGAAAGAAATAATACCCCTTACCTTAGAAGAAAATTGGACATTGGAATAGTGAGGTAGCAGACTTCTCTTCTTCTTTTTTTTTCTATAATTTCTCTCTATAATAATTGCTCTTGTGAGACTTAGTGAATTGGTGAGAAATGAAGGAAGAATGAGCTTCTATTTATAGAAAAATATAGTTTTAATAATTGCATATTTTGGGGCTCAAAATATTACAGTATAATACCTCCCTCTTTTTCTTCATTTTTAATTTAGTCCTGCAAGTATTATCAAACTTGCACCACCTCCCCTAATAGTAAATCATGTGAATTAATAGTTCATTCATGTGACTTAATAGTATAATCATGTGAAAAAACTAATTACATTATAGTACCTTCATCTATACTTTCATTTTTAATTTAGTCATGCAAGTATTATCAATCTTACACCAACTCCCCTAATAGTAAATCATGTGAATCAATAGTACACACATGTGAACACATAGTTATAAGCATATGAATTAATAGCAATTAATTGCTCATTTATCCGGTTAATTACCCGATTGGTCAATATAACCTCCAAACATTAATAATTATCGAAATAAATGCCGATTTCCATTAACACTAATAATTCTCACACAATGGAACCGTCAATTTCATCTTTAATCAACACGAACTTATTCATCATTAATATCATAACTCACAATATTTAATAACCAGATCATTCCCATGAAAGAGGGGGCTTTTCGATAAGGATTTCTCCTTATTGGCGCGCAATTAGGTGACCAAACCTCTCCTTGACAGAACTTTCTAGACATTGTCAATATTGTAAATAATAATATGAATAACTTTGTCGTCTCAATTATTGATTTAATAATATAACGTATTATGCAGATGATACTGTGACAATAATTGAATCAATAATATGAGAGATATGATGCAACAATTACTGCAGCAATAATTGAATATAACTGATTGACTTCTCACGTAAGCAACAATAATCAATACAGTGTGCTACTATGCAACCACGCGTATTACTGTACTTTTACTACTGGGTAGTTCAACAGTTTAACGGTAAAACTTCCGTCGTTATTTTTATAAAAATATAATTATGTCGTTTTCTAACTACGACAATACTTCCGTTGTGGGGTCCATCAATGATTGTGTCGTCGTACGAATATTTTCTGTTAAAACGAATATTCCCCGACCAATCGAATATTATATAACCACTTGCTTACTTTACAAAATTTGTAAATATTATCCACAACTATAACATTATATCAAATCCACACCATAATATTAAAAAAAATATATTTCTAGAAAATCATTCTTTATTCATAAAAGTTGGGGTCTTACAATATCTACGAGTACTGCCTATATAATCTTGGAGTTTGGTTGAAATATAATTCTCAATTGGAGACAATGAAGATAATTATATGTCAAGAGAAGACTCACCATTGAAAAGAACATGATAGCAATCTTCTCATTTTTCTTTGGGGTCTATTGGGTCAACCAAGGATAATTCTCCAGTCATATGATATTTATTATAACTTAGATGTATGGCCTCCCATGTACGAAGGTTTCCTTGAATATTTTCTAAATATTTTAATTTCTAAAACAGTTATTGACTGTATCTTTATGTAATATGCCATTGTGATGTGCTATCCAAGGTTGGGATGAGAGTCACAGTTGATATATAATTATATTAAAACTCACAGCATATGTGTTGTTATATTTTGCACGACAATTGTAATAATAAAGTTATAGTTATTTTATGTACCATGTATTTGGCGACTCAAAATGGGTTGGGTGGATTGAACCAATTTTGGGGTTGTCACAATCATCGCCAGACAACATGACTGTCTCGGGGATTTGCTACCATAAAACATGATTTTTTTTATTAGAAGTATTAAGGTTTATGCATTTCTTTTGGCAATCAATTACCGCCCCATAGTTATACAACCAATCCATTCATATCATTACGTCGAATTCACCTAATCGGATGGGAATTAAATCTACCACAATTTATGATCCCGTATGTCCATATTACAATTTCTATGAACATGAGTCACGTGAATTACTTCTTTATTTGCGACCTCTATATTCAAAGAACGATCCAGTCTTTCAGGAGTTAATTCTAATCGTTGAGCAAATTCTTCAAATATAAAGGAACAGGTAGTACCTGAATCAAATAGTATAAAGGCATTAACGTTATTGATGGGAATGATACCTGACACCACCTCCTTTGATGCCACTGCATCCTGCACTGTCATATTGAACATCCTCGCAGTTGGTTGATTGGATGGGGTTGGTCCCCCGATTGTCAGCTTCCCACCGTTATTTTCTTTCTTTGGACAATTCTTGATCTGGTGATCCGCAGCTCCACATGCAAAACATCCTTGAATGGGTTGTTGCAGTTAGGAGAGATGTGGCCCTCCTGCCCACATTTGTAACAAACCGTCTTCCCCTTCATACAGATTCCCAGATGATTTTTCTCGCACTCCTTACATGCTTCTATCTTCCTTCTTGGTTCTTCCTGCTTGTTGCTAAATTTATCGCTCTTATTGTTCCACTTTTTTTGTTAAAATTATTTCCTCTGCTACTTCCCTTTTAAGGTCCTCCAGCTATCTTCTTAGTCTTTTTCTCTTGGTGAAATTTGGCCAGTGCTTCAGTTCCTCCTTCAGCGATTATGACTTTTTCCAGCATGTCAGAAAACGTATTTATCTGAAACATCAAAACCTTGCTGAAAAGTACCGGCTTCAGTCCTTGTTCAAACCTCCGTGCTTTTCGTTCTTCAGTGTCAACCTGATGCGGCGCAAACCTCGACAGTTCATTAAATTTCGTAGCATAATCAGGTACAGTCATACTTCCTTGTTTAAGTTCGAGAAATTTGACTTCCATCTTATTTTTCATGATACGGGGAAAGTAGGCTTCGAAGAATAGTTCTTTAAACCTGTCCCACATTACGACTCCTACTCCAGCTCTATTTTTGTTGGCTCCCCACCAGTAGCTTGCTTCCCCTTTCAGCATGAACGTGGCGAAAGCTGTCTCATGATCCTCAGCAACTCAGACAACTTCGAAGACCTTTTCCATTTCATTTACCCAAGTTTGGGCTTTTATCGGATTGTTGGTTCCCTTGAACTCTGGAGGTCCTACCGCTTTAAATTCCTTAAAGGTAGTCAAACGACCTTCAGGAGGGTTTGGGTTTACGGGCGGTGCGGCATTCCTCCCTTGAAGTGCTTGAGTTAACAAGTCAATAAACTGCTGAATAGGATTTTCAGGTCCTACCGAGTTATTCACGAACTTTTCTTAAGTAGATGGGGTCTGTGACCCAAGTCTTCCTCTTCCTCTTCATCTTAGTGGTATTTTCTGTATAATATAAGTTTTATATCTTTATCATTTAATCGATATAATAATGCACATTGTATCAAATATATAGATCCTTCTATAACAGAAAACATTCATGTTTATATGCCTCTTTAAAGTTGTGCCAAGCACATTACATCTTGTTGCATACGGCTAAAAACATCTTAATCCCTTCTTGACTACATATAGTCGGGATTTACATTTAAACTGCCCTTATCTACAAAAGTCGAGCTCCAAAAGTATCATCCCCGTAGTATACAAAAGAGGGGTACATCTAACTACTAAAGACATAATACTAAAATACTCATACCAAACAGTCACATCATAAAAACTTAGTCAGACTACTGGAGAAGTATGCCTCACTTTTTGGCGCTGCGAAGCTCCTCATCCCCGATGTCCAACACCCTTTTTCGAGTTAGGACCAACTCGCTTCCACCTTCATCTTATGCTTCCAGCGTCCAAATGCAGATTCAAACGCATAGTCCATTTTATCCATCTTCACCTCTCTGCCCCTAACCTCAATTTCCAACTCATAAGCTCTGCCTAAGGCCCTATCCCTTTGTTGTTCAGCCCTCATCTAGTCGGCCTTCAGCACTTCTTTCTCATGCCTGAGGATCACATTCTTCTGTCGTAAGGCCTCTTTCTGGCAGGCAGTGCCATAGAGTGCATGGCCCATCTCCACATTTTTTGCTATTGTGTGCCCGACCAGGGACTCAAACAACTCTATAGAAGCTTACTATTTTTCTTTCTCCCCTTCTAAGTCTTAGACTCGGTTCTCCAACTCAAAATTTTTAAAGGTCAGTTCCATTAGAGCATCGGCCTCTTCTATGAAAGGCTCTTCGGAGAAACTCCCCATCTGCTCCACTGGCTCTTCCTGTTTTACCTCCTCCTTGCCCCTACTGGATTCGATTATCTCAGGCATCTACAAAATATATTAACAAACTTAATAAGTTTTTATACAACATTATCAAGCAATCACATTTAAACCTTTTATTTTCTTTAACAATGAATTCCCCGAATTCATTTCTTATACTCGAAATGAGTTAACTATTTCTCTTAAGGTCATAATCCTAAGGTGTTTCCCCATTCCTAAGGTTTATAACCTAACCGCTTTGATATCAACCTGTGACGCCCCCAAATCCATGTTATCTTTAACTCGAGTTTGGTGCTCACGATACTAATATACCCATCCATACTAAAAGAAAACTGTCTTATATTACATAAACATCGAACTTCAATCCCAGGTACTATAGACCTTTACATAAATTACAAAACAAATATTATTATACAACATAGCACTAACAGTATTTATTACATTCACTACTTAAGTTCAATTAAACACAGACGCTTAATAAATGACTATTCAACAACTTTGTCTTTTCCCTTGTCTTTCCCAGATGGACCGTTAACCTCAGTTTTAACTAAAAACATTATATTTAACGCAAGGGTGAGCAACAATTTTCTCAGCAAGGAAATAAGCAGTTAAATATAATGGAACAAAAATATTATAACAATGAGGATACAATTCAATAGATATTGAACAAGATAATTCTTTAAAAGTGTTAGAGTCTGAAAATTAGGCTTTAGCATGTTGTAAGGTCAAATGACCAGTGAACTCTGTACTAGAATTGACAGTATTAATACTGCAATCCATGGATACAAACAATTATAAAAGTTATTCAATATTCTAGACTCGTACTTTAGGGGATCAACCTAAGTACCCTACATTGTGCACAACACAACAGTCTAATGACACTTTACATGTCCTTCGGAATCATATGTCCGGTACAATATGCCCCTATAAAAGGGTTGTTCGTTCACAGCATTATATAAGAATCCGTACCACAACAAAATGGTTTGGAAAATATTAACTGATAATTTCATGAATATTATCAATATATCTCAACAGTTGTCTAACCGAAGTAATGGTATTGACATACTTTCAATGTAAACTCATTTAAGAGAGAAAAGTTTGATCTACTATTCTTTTGAAGCTGATTGGAATAAAAAGGCTATTTAACCTTATATTATTCATAAATAAGGAGAGACAGTTCAGAAATTAGAGAACCTGTCCATTGTAGAATACTTGCTCAGTAAAGAGTAAGAGTTAGAAACTTACCTTATTTATAGTCTATTGTTAAGAATTCAGCTTAATTGTAGTGTTCTCACAGATCCTACACAGTTATTTACATTAACAAGCATGTTAGCCACATAGCCAAGTCATATATTTTGTAAGCTTACATATCACGTAGTTTCAGTGATCAAGGTTGTAGTTTGATTCCTATATTTGATACATTTTCAAATATCTCATCCATGTTCTTATTATCACCATTTTTCTCTTTAATGGGGTCTAGTATGACAATAACATGCACGCACAATATATATATAGTTTACATCCTATTACAATTTTAACACATGAGTGTTTCATGCCTTGTTTACAGAAATTTCTAGCATACAAATGCTTTTGTAGCTTATTTCATGTTTTTAAAGGTTTTTTCCAATTTGCATGGTCAACATTTGTTTATCCCATGATTTATAGCTTTTATTTTCATACTAAGGCATTACTATCTCTGTTTTTCTATATTATGCCAAAACAGTCCCAAATTGACCTATTGTGGCAATCAAGCTTTGCTTGGCCATTTGGGGCTTAGTCAGGCTTTGTGTATAAGGTCACTTTGGTAATTCAAATTACATTCTATGTCTAATTCTTCACATTTTATTTTCAAGGTCAACTAGCTAGTTAAAACTGCCACAGCAGTTCCTTGTGTTGTGACCTGCTACTGCCTAAAAGCAGTAGCTCTACCTCCTTTTACCAATTTACTTATGTCCCTCTATACTTTACCAAGAACCTATATTACATCATGAGGCTATCAGTTAATAAGGTTGGACAATAAGGAATTTAATTATTCTCAGCTTCAACTGAGTTTGGCAACCTAAACACTGTAATAACAGTTAGTTGAGGCCACATTTTATTGTTGGCTGCTAGCAATCCCATGATCCCCTTTTTATCACATTTTTATTCTCAGGTTAGCTATCAGTTGACATTTACTTACCAATAGTACAACAAAAGGAATTCAAAAGAAGGCAGTTCAATTACCAATTTGGCACTGCAGCTACCTCTTGCTTCATATGGTTTTTAGGTTACCAAATTCTTGATTCCTTTTTCTCAAGTTTTGGGTGTCATACGATTTCATGAGGCTAACATGTTTCCATAACACACCAAAATAGTTCCCTATTCTTCTCTCTTATTAGAAAGTAAGTTTGTTAAACTACTTTTGGATGTCAAAGAGGGTTCTACACTGCTGCTGTAGCAGTTTCTTATTGCAGTTTGCAGCCAACTGCTGCTGTTAATAGCAGCAGCCCTTGCCCTTGCCCTTGCATTAAGTCATAATGTAGTATAATAATTATTCACAACTAGTAGCCTTTCTAGTGTCTTGATTGCAAATCACCAAGAGTCCTAGCTAGTGCTTTTTAAGCCTATTACTACTGTTGTTGTTGCTGTTGCTGCAAATGGGCAGCAATTATTATTTCTTGACTCTTGCTCCAAATAACTTATTATCTTTACATACCTATTTAATTACCATAAGCTTTTTGGTTTGCTATAAGTGTTGCAGTCACCTACTATCATGTTCCATCAACTGCAGTAAATAAACAAAAGGGTAGGGACTTAACTGGCTCCTTTTACTTTTAATCCCAAGCATGCTAGATTCTTTTTATATGTGTGTTGTGGCAGCCACTGCTGTCACAAACAGTAGTTCTTAAGCCTCACCCAACCCTCAATTTGTTATATTTAGTCATCTTGCGACCAAAGTTAATCTTGATCCCCATAGTAGTGCGATCTAAGTATAACACCTACTAACAACCATGCCAAGCTCCTAACCTGAACCTTCACAACTGCCTTAAAACAGTGTGCATAAGGGCTTGACATGATAACTATTTCACATTTGGTTTTAGCTAAGATTTGTTTTTCACTTTTATTTAGTGTGCTTATACATTTCAATTTTTCATTACTTGAAATAAAAAATCAATTCTCAGCCTTAAGTTGGCTTAATAATTGATTTTTTTGTTAAGGCGGTCCACTTGGGACTTTCGTCGAGCATGTGGTGTGCACAGTCTAGAGTTACTGGTGTCATAGCATTTTGTTTAGATTAGAAAGCCATTTTCATCCTCCTTATTACTTCTTAGTCCAACCTATCTCCTTGTGCCTAAATTAAATCCATAACAGTCCAATATACAATCGAATATAGGTATATTCAAGTAATTGACAACTATTAAGCTTATGATTTAGTTAGTTACCAAGTTTCTTACCTTCAACCTTATTAACAACACAAATCCCAGCCACAACAACAAGCATACTGTCACAGTCTATTCTATATAACAGTTCAGGCATGGCAATATATTTTACAATCATAAGAAATCCACCATTACAACCTAGTTAATTTGTGTCATTACAATATATACTCGTAGCAAAATTGAGAAAACATGATGATTATTTGGTGCGATTTCGATTTTATGCGTGTGGTTTTGACTAGTAACCAAACCGAAACTATAAATTTAGTTTTTCAACCCACCTAAAACCGTCACATACGTCGAAACTGTTGGTGTGGTTTTAATTGGTGCGGTTTGTGCCATTTTTTGGTGCGATTTCGATTTCAATTTGATATTTTGCTCAGCCTTAGCTGAGATAGACATATTTTTATCTCCTACCCCATCATCCCTACCACACTATGAAATTGCCAATTTAAGGAATCGAATAAAATATAAAAAGATTCCATACTCAGTACTCTCTGTGTTCTAGAGAATTTTAAAATAAATTTTATTTTTAGTTTGTTGTAAAATTAGAGATAAATTTTAATTTTTAAATCATAAAATAACATGAAAATTTTAAAATACTATTATTTAAATTAAACATTATCATA
The DNA here is from genome assembly GCA_016801055.1 of Panax notoginseng. NCBI lineage: Eukaryota > Viridiplantae > Streptophyta > Magnoliopsida > Apiales > Araliaceae > Panax > Panax notoginseng. The sequence goes on from CM029013.1 coordinate 78,145,504, forward strand.
CGTTATCACTATTATATTTTTACCTATAGAATAATTGAATTGAGTTTGTTCGTTTATTAGTATTTGGTGAGTTTAGAGCATTTTGATGTCCATGTGTTATGTTTGGACTCTAAACATTACGTTTATAAGTTAAATAAATTATATTTAAATTAATTTATTATTAAACTAATAAAATTATACAACTCTCAAGTCAAATGCACTAAAAATTCCAAACCTCGTAGCATGGTTTTAAAAACTGAACCGGATCAGCACTCGGATCGATAAAAATCGGAACCATTCCACACTCTGGTTTGATTTGGACCACTTAATCAGTTTTGGTCAAAAACTGAATGACCATCGGTCGAACCGATGATTCAACCGGTAAAACCGGTTAGTTGACCCGGTTTTTAATTTTTAATTTTTTTTACCAAGAAAATTTTAATATTAAAATTAACTACTTTTAGTAATATTTAACTCAACTTTATTATGTTTTAGTTCATAAAAACGAGATTTTTTAAAATTTTATTAATTACTAATAATATATATTTTTATATATTAATGACGTCACTCGGACAATAACGGTTCAACTACTTGTTGGACCAGTGACTCATTCACCTGGTACCTTTTCCGTTTCAATGACTGATCTGAGTCGAAAAACCATATTCGACAAAAAAGCACTATACATAGTTTCTCCATACCCCTATGCCCCAAAGAAAGAGTTAGCTATCCACTTGCTCTTTCTTAACCAAACACCCAGATATATGTTGGCGTCTAATTAGTAATCTCATCCTAAGTAGGCCTGCAAACGAATCAACCGTTCGTGAACTAGTTCGGTTCGAGTTCGAGTAAAAATGTCTTGCAGAGTCGAGTTCGCACATGGTGTTCAGTTCGATTGCTTGATCGAACATGTTCGTAAACCATATGGTTCGGTTCGTCTGTGTTCGCGAACAGTTCAAGTTCGATTCGGATTGATAAGTTTGAGTTCGAGATCGATTCGAGTAGTTCGAGATCAGTTCGAGTTCAAGATTTATTCGAGTAGTTCGATTTCTTACATGTTTAAATTGTTTCTAAAATTCTAAATACAAAATAATTGGTTATTTCATATTAAATTCTAACGTTTGTCTTATCAATAATTGTTAAATTTGTAGTAATTTTCTTTTTTTAATACTTAAACAACTTTTTGTTTTTTAATAATTGATTATAAGTAAACATTTTTATTAAATAATTAATAAATAATAATGTGTAGTTCTTCACCTCTAATTTAATTAAAATAATTTTAATATTTTCATAAAAATTTTAACAATGATTGTTGGATTATTACAATTTACATCCCTAATAATTTAATAAATTAGAATTTATGTCATAAATCACATAAATAAAATCATTAATAATCATGCAATGACAATTTGACATTAATTAAATAATGATACAATACAATTACTTACATTTACATGGTTTATTAAAATTATCAAATTGAGATAGAGAATAGATAAATCAAGTCATCAATGTATTAAAACTTCACTAATAGAGTAATAGTCATTGTACAATTACTATTGCATATTAAATCAACTATAAACTATATAATTAAACGTGCAAACTTGATTTTATCAATTTTTAATTTTTTTTGTGTTACAAACTTATGATTTATATGTGAGACAGTAAGAGAAGGTGACTTGCTAACTTTGATGTATCATTTATGCAATCAAGTAATCATATTTAGTGTAAAAATTATTGTTTAATAATCCAATTAAACAATATGTCACAGTACCATTTGCATTAAATTAAAATGAGTTATTAATTTAAATTAAAATAAGCATTTAAAAAATGAAACAAAGTATCTAAATAGCTTTGAGCCTTTGTGTAAGACCCCGAATTTTATGAAATAAAAGTATTCAATTTTCTTATAATTACTATTCAGTAAATGGTTAAATTGATAAAAGTTTAAAGTTAAAGGTGATATATGTAAATATTTTAAATAAGCAAGTGGTTATAAAATACTCATTGTTGTCGGGGAATATTAGTTTGGTCGTAGAATATTCTTCCTGTCGGGGAATATTCGTATGACGGCGCAGCCTTTTGTCTTTTGTGGGCTCCATAACGGAAAGCGATTGGATGAAGAAAATGACAAGTATAAGTTGTTTATAAATAACGGCGTAGTTGTTACCGTTAATACTGTTGGAATACCCGGTGGTTAAAACACAGTAATACGCGTTATTACACAGTAGCACACGGTATTGCACCAATTATTAATTCTTACGTAAGAAGGCACTACTCAATAATGGTTACAGTAATTACTGTTTAATATTTTATTTTATTGATTCAATAATTGCTACGTTGATATTTTATATTACTGTTGTTTCAATAATTGTCACTACACAGTATTTTCTATTATCGGAGCAATAATTCATATTATCTGAATAATATTATTAGATAACATTATTGGCAATGTCTAGAAAGTTCTGTCTAAGGAGAGGTTTGGTCACCTAATTGCGCGCCAATAAGGAGAAATCCTTATTGAAAAGCCCCCTCTTTCCTAGGAACGGCCTGGTTGCCAGTACTGTGATTCTGTAATATTATTTGCGAATAATTAATTATTGATTTATATGATGAGGAAAATATTGATTTTATGTGGATATAGATTGAGAAAATTTTTAATGTGACAATTGTTGAAAATTAATATTTTATCTTTTTTTGATAAAATAATTCATTTAAATATATTATTATATTTTAATAATACAATAATGGTGATATTTTTATAATAAATGTGGGATATATGAGTATATGAGGAGAAAGAGTATTTTTGTTGCATTAAATGATTAACACATATTTTGTGTGTCGGTTGACCCCATTTCTTGACTGAAATTTGATTATAGCTTGTAAAATCGTCCGTATGTGAATTTCGGTCAATTTATGTTTGGAATTTGAAAAAATTTTCTTCTACAAAGTTGTAGAGAATTGAATTTCCTATAAAAATTTGTGAGATTCGAATTTTCTGATAAAAGGGCTATTTATTATGAATTATTGAAGTTCTGAAATTCCGAAATAATTAATATTTGGAAGTTTTAATTATTTTTATTAAGAAAAACGTTTTTTCCATTTGAGTGGCACATGTTAATGGTTGAAATTAGCTGGTGTGGTGTGCTAAAGAAATTAAGAAAATTATATTATTAATTTATTAAATTTTCTGTTTTGGTGTTCTAAGCAATTTCCTATAAATAGAGTGCTTAGGTTAGAATTAAAAATCACACCAGAAACTGAAATCTTCTCTCTCTTTCTCTCTCGATATGTTGAGCGTATTCTTGTGAGTATTTTGATACTTTGAGTGTTGTTATACGGTGCAACTTCCCTTCAGCACTATATCCAGTATTCCAGTCAGAAGTACTGTCTTTTCGAGGTAAGGGATGTTATTTTATTCGAAAATGATATTATTTCTTCAATATCATTATGCCAAAATATTGGTTGAAAATTTTTATCAAATTTAAAATTTTTCATGTCGAGATTACTATTCACGAGTTACTATTTATGAGTTGCTGTTCACGAGTTACTATTCATGAGTTACTATTCACGAGTACTATTCACGAAGCATGATAATTTTTTTATGAAATTTCTATCTTTTAGTGTCGGAGTTACTATTCACGTATACGGCACTATTTACGAATACGACACTATTCACAAAAAAATTAAATTTTCTTTTCTGTGTCCAATATTGTTTATTATGATTCCTATCTTTGATTGGATCTATGTTTTGGTCTTCATTTTTGAATTTTACTCCACTCTGGTTATTTATGAAGTATTTTTGAACTTGGATTGTTTAAAGTACGAATCCTTAATATTTATTCTTTTGATTCACTGGATTCATTTTTTTTAAAATATATTTTTCATCATCCTCAGTCCTAAATGATGATATTACTGAATATCTTTGGCCTGTAGTGCAAAGATGAATGATTTCTTGATGAATATCTTTGGTCCGTAGTGCAAAGATGAACAGGTGTTGAGATGAACATGACCGACTGATTAATATCTTTGGCCTATAGTGCAAAGATGACTATTTGATTCAAGATGTATATTGATTGATGTTACATGGATAAAATATCGATAATGGACTTTTAAATTCATATATGATAGTAGATTTCATTCTCTACTTAACTCTTCTAATGAATTATTTTTTTCGCTGCAGTTGTTAATCTAAAACTTGTTGTCTATTGTATTCTATCAGATTTTTTTTCCTGTTGAGGACTAACGATAATTTGTTCTATATTATCTTAGTCATAATATTCTTTACTGGGCTAGTTGAGCTCACCCTTTTTGTTTTTGTTCCATTTTTCTTCTCAAGAGGCGAGAATGTAGCGGGTACTAGTCGGGGTATAGAATGAAGGTTCAAGATAGTTATTTTAGTAGTCCTCACTATTTTGTAATATTGTGTATCAATAAGTATAATGAGGACCCCATTTGAGTTTGAATATTGTCTAGATGACAATATTTATATTTAAACTCACAGTATATGTGTTGTCGTATTTTGCACGACAATTGTAATAATAAAGTTGTAGTTATTTTCTGTACCATGTCTTTGGCGACTCAGAATGGGTTAGGTAGAATGAACCTATTTTGGGAGCGTCACACTTTGATCTTAAAATCGTAGTTAATTTATTTAGTTTTAAACAATATAAATATGAAAATTATAAACTTTTTATAAAGTAATTATGAAGATTTATTGTATTCAAAAGTTAATTATCACATCCCTTCTGAATTAAAAATATTTCCTATTGACTTTGAAAATTCATAATTGATCAGTTGATCTTGTTTCTTATATTTCAGAACATAGAAAATATTTGGTACTAACACATTTCAAGATTAATAATATTAGTATATTAGATATTGAATTAATCTAAATTAACTAAATTCACATTATTTTAAATCTTTGAATTTTACAATTTCATTATAAAAAATATTAAATAAGACTTTTTTTATGAAATAGATGAAATATTTTTTTATGAAATAGATGGTGTATATTTTTATGTTTGTGAACTTGATCACATTCGCATGTTCATGAGTTGTTCGCGGACAAGTTTGTGTTCGCGAACACCAAACAATCTGAACTCATACATAGCTCTTGGTTCAATTAAGTTACTCGAACAGGTTTGAGTTTTACTAAAAATGATTGATTGAGTTCGACAAAGTTCGGATCGAATCGTTTGTAGTCCTAATCCTAAGGGACATTTCAGACATCTGTCCACCTGAGGGCATCATAGTCATTTCACTAGCAGAACATTTATATAAATATTCCCGTATGCCTTCGTTTATAATTAGAGTAAACTGCAGTGACACCCTCTCTAGTTTTTTAAGTAATAGTTAGTATCCCTACAAATTTTTTAGGGTTAACCAAATACATAAATTATATATTTATCCTTAAATGTTATCAAATTATAATTCAAGAATAATATATATTTTTTTAATTACAAAATTATCCTATTTTAATACAATACATTTTAATTATAGTTTTGTTTGTAATTAACATCTCATTCATATTGTTGGTAACTTATAAAAAAATTAATTTGGTCTAATTAATACACATTTTGGGTAGATGGTATAAATATTTAAACTTGTAAATTAAATTATTAATGGAATAGTTGTAATTAGATTGAATATGTTGATGTTTATTTTTAATATTTAACAACAAAATTATAATTTGATTTTTGAGTTACATATTATGATTGTAAGACCCCAACTTTTTATAAATGAAATTGAATTTTCTCTATTTATTATTTTGAAATAGGAAGGGTTGATTTGATTAATGTGGTTAGTTATGGGTAAAATGCACAAATATTTTAAATAAGCAAGTGGTTATAAAATATTCTTGCTGTCGGAGAATATTCGTACGACGGCGCAGCCTTGTATGGGCCCCATAACGGAAAGCGATTGGATAAAGAAAATGACAAGTATAAGTTGTTTATAAATAACGGCGTAGTTGTTACCATTAATACTGTTGGAATACCCGGTGGTTAAAACACAGTAATACGCGGTGTTGCACAGTAGCACACGGTATTGCACCAATTATTGATTCTTACGTAAGAAGGCACTACTCAATAGTTGTTACAGTAATTACTGTTTATTGATTCAATAATTGATGCGTTGATATTTTTTATTATTATTGTTTTAATAATTGTTACTGCATATTATTTCTATTATCAGATCAATAAATTATATTATTTTAATAATATTATTAGATAGTATTATTGGCAATGTCTAGAAAGTTCTGTCTAAGAAGAGGTTTGGTCACCTAATTGCGCGCCATTAAGGAGAAATCCTTATTGAAAAGTCCCCTCTTTTCTGGAAACGGCCTGGTTGTCGATATTGTGATTCTGTAATATTATTTGTAAATAATTAATTATTGATTTATATGATAAGAAAAATATTTATTTATGTGGATATAAATGGAGGAATTTTTAGAAAAGTGACAATTATTAGAAATTGATATTTTATCTTTTCTGATAAAATAATTCATTTAAATATATTATTATATTTTAATAATATAATAATGTTGATATTTTTACAATGAATGTGTAATATATGAATAAATGAGGAGGAAGAGAATTTTTATTACAATAAATGTTAAAAACATGTTAAACATGTTGATGGACCCTATTTTTGACTGAAATTTGATTATATCTTGTAAAATCGTCCGTTTGTGAATTTCGGTCAATTTCTGCTTGGAATTTGAAAAAACTTAAACTTACAAAGTTGTAGAGAATTGAATCTTCTATGGAATGAACATAAGATTCAAATTTTTCTGATAAAAGGCTATTTATTATGAATTATTGAAGTTCCGAAATATTGGGTCTGAATTGATTTTGTTACAAAAAAATGTTTAAAATATGTTTTTCATTTTGGTGGGCCCCACTAGCATGTGTAAAATTCTGAATTCTAAATTCTAAGGTGTGCGTAGAAAAAATTTAATAAACAATATTATTTTATTAAATTTTCTGTTTCGGTATTCTAAACATTTTCCTATAAATAGGGTGTTTAGGTTAGAATTAAAAATCACACCAGAAACTGTAGTTTTTCTCTCTATATTATCGAGCATATTCTTGTGAGTATTTTGATACTTTGAGTGTTTCTATACGGTGTAAGTTCCTTCAGCACTATATCCAGTATTTCAGTAAGAAGTACTGTCTTTTTGAGGTAAGGGATGTTATTTTTTCGTAAATGATATTATTTCTTTCAATATCATTATATCGGAATATTGGTATGAATTTTATTCTGAAATTCTTATCTTTTCATGTCGGAGTTACTATTCATGAGTTACTATTCACGAGTTACTATTCACGAAGTATGATGATTTTTCTTGTGGAATTTCTCTATTTTAGTCAAGGTTACTATTCACGTATACGACACTATTCACGTATACGACACTATTCACGAATACGACACTATTCACAGAAAAATTAAATTTTCTTTTCTGTGTCCAAGATTGTCTGTTATGGTTCCTATCTTTGATTGGATCTATGTTTTGATCTTCATTTTTAAATTCTGCTCCACAATTAATTATTATAGAGTATTTTTAAACTTGGATTATCTAAAGTATGAATCCCTAATCTTTGTCTTTTTATCTCTCTGGATTCGTTTTCTTGAAAATATTTTTATCATCCTCAGTCCTAAATGGTAATATAACTGAATATCTTTGGCCTGAAGTGCAAAGATGAATGATTACTTGATGAATATCTTTGGCCCGTAATGCAAAGACGGACAGGTGTTGAGATGAACATGACCAACTGGTGATACAAATGAATATCTTTGGCCCGTAGTGCAAAGATGAATATTTGATGATTGATGTTACAGGGATAAAATATTGATGATAAACTTTTAAATTTATAGATGATAGTAGATTTCATTCTCTAATTAACTCTTCTAATGAATTATTGTTTCCGCTGCAGTTGTTAATTTAAAACATGTTTTCTATTGTATTTTATCAGATTTTTCCCTATTGAAGACTAAGGATAATTTGTTGTATATTATCTTAGTCATAATATTATTTATTGGGCTAGTTGAGCTCACCCTTTTCCTTTTTGTTCTATTTTTCTTCTCAGGAGGCGAGAATATAGCGGGAACTAGTCGGGGTGTGGAGTGATGATTCAAAACAGTGGTCTTAGTAGTCCTCACTATTTTGTAAGATAGTGTATCAATAATTGTATTGAGGACTCCATTTGAGTTTTAATACTGTCTAGATGACAATATTTGTGTTGTCGTATTTTGCACGACAATTGTAATAATGAAGCTGTAGTTGTTTCTGTACCATGTATTTGGTGACTCAGAATAGGTGATGTATACCTATTTTGGGGACGTCACAATTGGTATCAGAGCTTAGGGATATGGTCTTTAGCGAAGATCGGGGAATAGAACTAGGAGGGGATAGACAATTAAATCTTTCGCTAGTGTGTCCTACCTAAGCTTATGCGTTGGTCGGTCATAATATAGAGATATTATGTGATATGTTAATTTATTTAATTAACCCTTGTTTTATGGCAGTATTTGAGAATGGCAACCGAGAATGTTAACAGTGGAGTAAATGAGATAGTGGAGACACCTTTACTCACCAATCAGGAGAATGTGCAACAGGAAGACAATGTTCCTCCTGTAAACAACACTACCGAACAAACGATAAACGATGGGATGTTTAGAAGCTTTTTGTAGTTCATGCAAAATCAGATGAGGGAGACTCGTGTACAAAATACGGGTGGAAATAATAGCAACGCGCAGCTTGTTACAGCCAAGCAGTTCAAAGAGTTGGGACCACCAGAGTTTTTGGAAAATCCGGATCCGATCACGGCGAAAACGTGGGTTAAGCAAATTACCAAGATATTTGATGTCTTGGGATGCACGGAGGAACAGAAGGTTCCATTCGCCACCTTTATGTTTGGTGGGAATCTGTGAAGCGTACCCAACCAGCTGCACTCAATATGTATTGGAAAACATTTCAGAAACTGTTTAATGACAAGTACTTTCCTGAAAGTATTCATCATATGAAAGAGGTAGAGTTTATTAGACTGGAACAAAACAACATGACAGTGTCCCAGTACGAGGCGAAGTTGGCGAAGTTGGCGAAGTTATCCAAGTTTGCACCATATTTGGTTGAGAATGAGGAACGTATGACGCGGATGTTTCTGAGAGGTTTGAAACCCGAGATTCGGCAATATCTTATTTCTCACAAAGTTTCTCTATATTCAGATGTTGTGAACATGACTCAATTATTAGAGCGAGATAATGAGTCTGTTCAACCGGGCGACCAGCAACACGATAATAATCGTACCGGTGGCAACGGCCATCGGGACAATGATAATCATCGTGGAGGAAATTACCATGCCAAAAATGGTTAGCACTTCGGTGGTAATCATGGCCAAGATAATAGGAAAGGTGAGTCAAGTGGAAATTTCAAAAAGAGAAGATTTAACAATGATGGGAAGACGTCGGCACCAGCATCAGCAACAAATTCTAGGGGAGGAGAAAGACCGCCAGTTAGATGTTACAGATGCGGAGATGAGGGACACATAAGTCCAAACTGTTCACAGTCTTCCAAGGTATGTTTTAGTTGTGGAAAAGTCGGTCATATCGCTCGAGATTGTACTGTAGTGAAACCAAGTCCAGCGGGGATGGTGACTCCAAAGGTTGTTCCAGACAAGTCAAAGTCAGCAGTTCCTAGAAGAGCGTTTGTCATGACTGGCCAAAATGCGAAGAATCCGAACGAGGTGATCACGGGTAAGTTAATCATAAACTCTTGCAAAATTTATACCTTACTAGATATCGGTTCTACCCATTCTTTTATCTCTCCTGCTTGTGCTCAACATTTGAACTTGACTCCAGAGAAATTTGACTTTGACTTATCTGTTGAGACTCCGTTAGGAGAAACTTTCACTACATCCACTGTTTATAAATCTTGCTTGATTCAAGTTGGAACCATCACATTACCTGCCGATCTTATTTCTTTAAAAATACTTGCATTTGATGTGATTTTAAGGATTTATTAGTTAACCACTCATCATGCTAAAATTGATTATTTTCGTAAGGTTGTTAGTTTTCATATTCCTAACCAACCTGTTATGCGAATTCAAGCAACCAAACTACTAAAGTCAATTACTTTCATATCAAGCCATAAAGCCATTTATTTATTGAAAAACGGATGTCAAGCTTTCTTATCCCATTTAATGGATTTAAAAATACGTCAGATTTGTATGATATTTCTGTTGTTAGTGAATTTCCTGACGTATTTCCTGAAGAACTTCATAGCCTACCCCCAGAGCGTGATATTACATTTTGTATTGACTTTGAACCCAGTACAAAACCCATTTCTAAAATTTCATATCGAATGACTCCTATTGAACTTCAGGAGTTAAAAATCCAACTACAGATGTTGGTACCCGAGCCTGTAAAGCCCCCAAATCCGGGTACTTGAAACCCGAATTCAGTGTTTCACGATACCATTTCTATGAGCGGAATAATACTAATAATAATAACAATAATATAAATATTAAACTTAATTTACATAACTATCAAAGTCTAGCTCCCAAGTACGTAACATTTAATCATTACTTACAATACATGATAATAAATATATAACATTATCTTAATAATATTAAACTATTACATAAGATATCATTAAAATCATTCAGCAACCTTTCCCTTTCCTTTGTTTCTAGCAGAGCCTTCAAATTGTTCACACTTAGCTGAAAACATTTAAATTAAGCAAGGATGAGCATTTAGGTGCCCAGCAAGTAATAACAATTATATACATATAAGCTGAAAGAATTTAAATATTTTCTTTATACTACCCTTCTACAACAAATCAATAGCTGTGAAGTAATCTGAACCGATAATAATAACATAACAACCCTCTTTCAAAAAAATATTTTTGAAACTACGTTTTGACTATAAATAGGGTTAAAGTGACATACTATGAACATTATTTTTATTTTCGAAAAGGTTAAACAGAACTTCATCTGTAAACCGTCATAACTTACGGGCACGGGGGTGATTAACCCGTTGTACCCTGTATTGATCAATACTACATGCAAGAACGATATGATCGTTCACTCTGTCCGCCTTGGGCGCATAAATGTTTTCCCTTGATCGGGATGTTCATACTTGTCGGGGTTCCAAACCAAAGGTTTTATCTTGTTCAACAATAATCTATAATTCAACATATATATATACGGGTAATTAACAAAGATGTATCAACATGTGATTAAATGCAATGATTATCCAAGTGGGGACACTTGTATAACTATTTATAGAAATTAACGACAGAATATATATCTAAATTACCATATACTAACATGTTGACAATTAATGAGCGTATATAATATAGGGTTAATAATATGTACAGTAATAATATAATTCTGAAACATTCTTACTCATGTCCATTGCATAAAGAAAATGCAAAGGTAGGATACTTGCCTGATCTACTGCTTACAATACGCAACTTAGTTCTTATCTTTTGTATAACAACCTATCAGTAATAAGATCATTTTATTGATTAGAATTATATATCGTAACACATAATACTGCCTATTGCAGTCAGGACATAACCTAATCACATTGTCACATATGTTTAACAATCATTGTGTAAGACCCCGACTTTTATAAATAAAGATGAATTTTCTATAAATATCATTTTTGAATATTATGGAGTTAATTTGATATAATGTTATAGTTGTGGGTAATATTTATAAATTTTGCAAAGTACGCAAGTTGTTATATAATATTCGATTGGTCGGGGAATATTCGTTTTAACAGAGAATATTCGTACAACGACACAATCATTGGTGGACCCCACAACGGAATTATTGTCGGATTGAGAAAACGACAAAAATATTTTATTAAAAATAACGGCGGAAGTTTTACCATTGTTACTGTTGAACTACTCGGTAGTAAAAGTACAGTAATACGTGTGGTTGCATAGTAGCACACGGTATTGATTATTAATGCTTATGTGAGAAGTCACTCAGTTTGATTCCATTATTGTCAGTTAATAATATGAATTATTTAGCGATAATGACGTTTTGTTTTATTCGTATTATTAACGTAATAAAACAGAAACATCTTTTTATATAAAACAAAATACTTTATTAAAGTTATTCTATAAATAGAATATATTATATTTTATTTAAAAGATTTTTCTTTAAATATGGACCGTCAGATTAAAGTAATCAATCTGGACCGTTCATGGATTAGTTACTATGCATTCTATTTTTCTATAAATAGCAGCTCATTCCTTCATTATTTCTTACGAATTCACTGAACTCTAGAGAGAGAAACTATAGAGAGAGAGAAGAAGAGTATTCTGCTACTTAACTACTTCCTTACTTCAGCTCTTCTTTAAAACGGTAAGGGGTGTTATTCTTTCTTATTCATGAAGAGAACTGTTGTTATTCCATTTCTTATTATTCTGTTGGAATAACCTGTATACGCGGTCTACCCTATACTTGGTGACATTCTCCTATTATTCTGTTGGAACATCCTGTCTGTGTGTTTTACACCGGACCTGGTTCCGTTTTTATTATTATTCTGTTGGAACATCCTGTCTGTGTGTTTTACACCGGACCTGGTTCCGTTTTTATTATTATTCTGTTGGAACATCCTGTCTGTGTGTTTTACACCGGACCTGGTTCCGTCTTTATTATTATTCTGTCGGAATATCCTGTCTGTGTGTTTTACACCGGACCTGGTTCCATTATTATTATTCTGTCGGAATATCCTGTCTGTGCGTTTACGCCGGACCTGGTTCCATTATTATTATTCTGTTAAGAATAACCTGTCTGTGCGGTCTATCGCATGCATGGTGATTTCTTTTGTTATTCCATTCTTTATTATACTCAGTTGGTTAAGTTTTGACTTCTATACTCTATGAAATTTGTGGAATATCCTTGACATTTGCGCTTCATCTAGTATCTATTCATGAAAATATTCACCTGATCATTCTTGAATTTTACTCCACAAAGTAGTATCATGTTGACAATTTAGACGTTGTTAATTCTTGGATAAATTAATTCTTGAACTTATTTTATTGAATTCTTATATCATTGTCATCATCCTCATGTTTATATTCTGTTGAAAGTCATCTGTGGCCTGTAGTGCATAGATGGACTTGGTATGATTATGACCAGGGATTATTCGGTGTAATCATGACCGTAATGTTACGAATGATGTGGTAAAAGTCCTCATTGGCCCGTAGTGCATTGATGGACAGTTGTTGGCATGATCATGACCATTAATGAATATACGAATATCCTTGGCCGTAGTGCAGGGGTGATTCGATGATGTGGATTATTTTATTAAGCTGAGTCTCAGCGATCACAGTGTTGGAAAATCTTTTAAATCATAAAAGATAGTAGAGTTTATTTTCTACTTGACTCTCTTAATGGATTGCTTGTTCCGCTACAGTTAAACTTGATGTCTATTATATTTTATCAGTTTAACATTGTTGAAGGCTAATGATAATTTATTCTGCATTATCTTAGTCGTAATATTTCTTACTGGGCTAGTTGAGCTCACCCTTTCTTTCACTGTTCTCTTCAGGAAATGAGAACGTAGTTGGGGCAAGTCGGGGAACGGAGTGATGGTCCGAATGATAGTATTAGTTAGTAGTCCTCACTATTCTATGTAATGGTGTGTTAATAAATGTAACGAGGACTCCTTTTGAGTATGAATACTCTCTAGAAGATAATATTTGTATTTAAACTCACAGTTTATGTTTTGTCGTATTGTACACGACAGTTGTATTAGTAAGTTGTATTTGTATTCTGTACTATGTATCTGACGACCCAAGATGGGTGATGTATACCTAATTTTGGGGGCGTCACAGTTGGTATCAGAGCTTAGGGATATGATCCCTGGCTAAGATGTGAGAATAGAACTAGGAGGGGAGAGACGGGGAATTCCTTCGCTAGTATGACCTACCTAAGTTTATTTGCATGGTATTTAATTGGTCGGTCATAATATAAGGATAATATATGACATATCAATTAACTTTTATTTTGTGGCAGTATCTGAAAATGGCATCTGAGAATGTTGAGAATAGCAATGGAGCACAGGCGATTATTGATTCACCACATATCAATAATCAGGATAATGTTCATCAGGAAGGTGACAATCCTCATGCAAACAACAACACTGACCAAATGATGAATGATGGAATATTCAGAGGTTTTATGCAATTCATGCAACATCAGGTGAAAGCGGCTCCTGTCCACAACGTAGGTGGAAATACTAGGCGGTCACCGCTAAACAGTTTAAGGAGCTGGGACCACCGGAGTTTAAGGGAGAACCCAAACCACTTGTAGCTGAAACATGGATAAAGCAGATCACCAAGATATTTGATGTCTTGGGTTGCTCCGAGGAGCAAAAGGTTCCCTTTGCCGCCTTTATGTTGCGAGGAGAGGCAGATTACTGGTGGGAATCGATAAAGCGTACTCAACCTGCCGCACTGAAGATGTCTTGGGAGAAGTTCCAAGAGCTGTTTAACGACAAATACTTTCCCGAGAGTATTCGTCACATGAAGGAGGTGGAGTTCATCAAATTGGAGCAGAATAATATGACCGTGTCGCAGTACGAGGCAAAATTTGCGGAGTTATCCCGGTTTGCGTCCCACCTGGTGGATAATGAAGAAAGAATGACGCGGATATTTTTAAGAGGTTTGAAGCCGGAGATACGTCAACATCTTGTTTCTCATAAACTGTGTTTGTATTCAGATGTTGTAAATAGGGCTCAGTTGGTGGAGCGCGATAACGAGACAATGCAACCAAAAGAGAGCGGCCGGCAAAATGATAATACCAGTGAGAGCAGTCATCGAAGCGGTGACAACAAGCGTGGAGGGAATCAACAGGCCAGAAATGGTAACCACTTCGGTGGTAATCAGGGCCAAAACAATAAAAATGGGCATTTCAAGAAGAGGAGATTCAACAATGATGGAAAGACGTCAGCACCAGCACCTGTCGTTAAGGAAGGAGAACGATCACCTATCATATGTTTCAAATGCGGAGGGGAGGGGCACATCAGTCCAAACTGCGCGATGTCGTCCAAAGCATGTTATAATTGTGGAAGAGAAGGTCATTTAGCCCGATTTTGTCGTTTACCGAAGACAAATTCAGCTAGGATGGAGGCACCAAAGGCCGTCCCAGAAAAGTCAAAACCGGTTGTGCAAGGGAGAGCGTTTGTTGTGAACTCCCAGAGAGCAAGGAACCCGAATGAGGTCATCACGGGTAAGCTTATCATAAACTCTAACGAAGTCTATACTTTATTTGATACCGGTTCTACCCATTCTTTTATTTCTCCTACTTGCGCTCATCGATTAAATTTGATTCCGGAGAAATTAGACTTTGACTTAGCAGTTGAAACTCCATTGGGAGAAACCTTCATTACATCCACGGTTTATAAGTCTTGTTTGGTTCAAGTTGGTACCCACACATTACCTGTCGATCTTATTTCATTAAAAATACTTGCATTTGACGTGATTCTAGGGATTGATTGGTTAACTACTCATCATGCAAAAATTGATTGTTTTCGTAAGGTTGTTAGCTTTCATATTCCTAATCGACCTATTATGCGAATTCAAGCAACCAAACCATTAAAATCAATCGTTGTTATCTCAAGCCATAAAGCTATTCGTTTATTGAAAAACGGATGTCAAGCTTTCTTAGCTCATGTCACAGATCTAAACAAAAATACGTCAGCTTTGAATGATATTTCTGTTGTTAATAAATTTCCTGACGTATTTCCCGAAGAACTTCCTGGCCTACCCCCAGAGCGTGAAATTGAATTTTGTATCGACCTTGAACCCGGTACAAAACCCATTTCCAAAGCCCCATATCGAATGGCTCCTATTGAACTTCAGGAGTTAAAGACTCAACTGCAGGAATTGTTAGACATTGGTTTTATTCGTCCTAGTACTTCTCCTTGGGGTGCTCCTGTTCTGTTCGTGAAGAAGAAAGATGGGAGTATGCGACTTTGTATTGATTATCGGGAGTTGAATCATGTCACCATCAAAAATAGGTACCCATTGCCACGTATTGATGACCTGTTTGACCAGTTGCAAGGAGCACAATTCTTTTCAAAGATCGATCTTCGTTCTGGATATCATCAGCTGAAGGTTAGAACTGAGGATATTCCAAAGACTGCCTTCAGAACTCGGTATGGGCATTATGAATTCTTAGTTATGTCTTTTGGATTGACTAATGCTCCTGCTGCCTTCATGGATATGATGAACAGGGTATTCAAGGAATATTTGGATCACTTTGTGGTCGTCTTTATCGATGACATCCTTGTTTATTCCAAAAGCCGTGAAGATCATGAGCAACACTTGAGGTTGGTACTCCAAAAGCTTCGTGAATACAAACTTTATGCCAAGTTGAAGAAATGCGAGTTCTGGCTGGAAGAGGTAGCATTCCTTGGGCACGTAGTATCAAGTCGTGGAATATCTGTTGACCCGGCAAAGATTGAAGCAATTCAAAGCTGGGAGCAACCTAAATCAGTAACCGAAGTACGTAGCTTTCTCGGTCTAGCTGGTTATTATCGGAGATTCGTGGAAGGATTTTCTCGAATCGCTACTCCATTAACTCAGCTGACTCGGAAAGATACAAAGTTCGGTTGGAGCGAAGAATGTGAGCAGAGTTTTCAAGAACTCAAGAGGAGACTCATTTCAGCACCTGTTCTAACAATACCATCTGGCTCAGAGGGATTTGTCATCTACAGTGATGCTTCGAGCAAAGGGTTGGGATGCGTTCTCATGCAACATGGAAAAGTCATAGCCTATGCATCAAGACAACTCAAGGAATATGAGAGGAATTATCCTACTCATGATCTAGAGTTGGCAGCTGTTGTCTTTGCACTTAAAATTTGGAGGCATTACTTGTATGGGGAGAAGGTGGAGATCTTTACGGATCATAAAAGCCTCAAATATTTCTTCACTCAAAAGGAACTCAACATGCGACAACGACGTTGGCTTGAACTGTTGAAAGATTATGATCATACCATTCAATACCATCCTGGAAAAGCGAACGTGGTAGCTGACGCATTGAGTAGAAGATCATATGCGGGTACAAGTGCGATATTGTTAACACAAAGGCCCATTTTGTGTGATTTGCAAAGGATGGAGATAGAGTTAAAGACTCCAGGGACCCATGTGATGATGGCGAATATACGAGTAGAACCGACTTTAATCGATAAAGTTAAAGCTGCTCAAGCTACAGACCTGGAGCTGATGCGTATAAGGAAGAAAGTGCAAGAAGGTACTATGCCGGAAGCAAGAATCGATGAAGAAGGAATACTTCGAGTCAACTCCAGACTTTGTGTTCCTAACAACCCTGATTTAAAGTATGAAATCATGATGGAGGCGCACAACACACCGTTTGCAATCCATCCTGGAAGTACCAAAATGTATCATGATCTTCGTCATACATTTTGGTGGAGCAATATGAAGAGAGAGATAGCGCTGTTTATCTCAAGGTGTCTAACTTGTCAACGAGTCAAAGCGGAGCATCAAGTACCAAAAGGTCCATTGCAACCACTTGAAATTCCAGAATGGAAGTGGGAGCACATTACCATGGATTTCGTTACCGGTCTTCCTAAGGTTTCTCAAGGTATAGATGCGATTTGGGTCATTGTTGATAGATTGACCAAGTCTGCTCATTTCTTACCGATACGAGAAACTTATACACTTGAACGTCTTGCTCGTATGTACATAAACGAGATTGTAAGACTGCATGGTATGCCAGTATCCATAGTTTCTGATCGAGACCCAAGATTCACTTCACGATTTTGGGTTAGTTTACAAAAAGCTATGGGCACGGATTTACGATTTAGTTCGGCATATCATCCTCAGACGGACGGACAATCAGAGAGGACTATTCAAACTCTAGAAGATTTATTAAGACTCTGTGTCTTTGACTTCAAGGGAAGTTGGGACAAGTTCTTACCATTGGTGGAGTTTTCCTACAACAACAGTTATCAAGCAAGTATTGGCATGGCTCCATTCGAAGCATTGTATGGAAGAAAATGTCGTTCTCCAGTATGCTGGGATGAGGTGGGTGAAGCAACGTTGTTGGGACCGGAGTTGGTACGTATGACTACAGAAAAGATTCAAACGATCCGACAACGTATAAAAACCTCACAAGATCGACAAAAGAGTTATGCTGATCTTCATCGAAAGGACGTGGAATTTGATGTAGGAGATCATGTGTTCTTACGTGTTGCTCCATGGAAAGGAGTTACGAGATTTGGAAAGAGAGGAAAGCTCAATCCTCGATTCATCGGTCCATTTTTAATCCTCGATCGAGTAGGAACTGTGGCTTATAGACTCGCTTTACCGCCAAGTATGTCTCGTGTTCATAACGTTTTTCACATATCCATGTTACGCAAATATGTAGAAGACCCGAACCACATTATTGAGTTAGAACCGGACGAAATAGCGGAGGATTTGACGTATGAAGAAGTTCCTGTTCAAATCTTGGATAAGAAGGAACATATTCTACGCTCCAAGGTTATACCTCAAGTCAAAGTTTTGTGGAGAAACCACGATGTTGAGGAAATGACTTGGGAGTTAGAATCTGAAATGAAATCAAGGTATCCTTATCTCTTCGACATACCAGGTACGTACCCTAATTTCGAGGGCGAAATTTCATAAGAAGGGGAGGTTGTAAGACCCCAACTTTTATAAATAAAGATGAATTTTCTATAAATATCATTTTTGAATATTATGGAGTTAATTTGATATAATGTTATAGTTGTGGGTAATATTTATAAATTTTGTAAAGTACGCAAGTTGTTATATAATATTCGATTGGTCGGGGAATATTCGTTTTAACAGGGAATATTCGTACAACGACACAATCATTGGTGGACCCCACAACGGAATTATTGTCGGATTGAGAAAACGACAAAAATATTTTATTAAAAATAACGGCGGAAGTTTTACCATTGTTACTGTTGAACTACTCGGTAGTAAAAGTACAGTAATACGTGTGGTTGCATAGTAGCACACGGTATTGATTATTAATGCTTATGTGAGAAGTCACTCAGTTTGATTCCATTATTGTCAGTTAATAATATGAATTATTTAGCGATAATGACGTTTTGTTTTATTCGTATTATTAACGTAATAAAACAGAAACATCTTTTTATATAAAACAAAATACTTTATTAAAGTTATTCTATAAATAGAATATATTATATTTTATTTAAAAGATTTTTCTTTAAATATGGACCGTCAGATTAAAGTAATCAATCTGGACCGTTCATGGATTAGTTACTATGCATTCTATTTTTCTATAAATAGCAGCTCATTCCTTCATTATTTCTTACGAATTCACTGAACTCTAGAGAGAGAAACTATAGAGAGAAACTATAGAGAGAGAGAAGAATAGTATTCTGCTACTTAACTACTTCCTTACTTCAGCTCTTCTTTAAAACGGTAAGGGGTGTTATTCTTTCTTATTCATGAAGAGAACTGTTGTTATTCCATTTCTTATTATTCTGTTGGAATAACCTGTATACGCGGTCTACCCTATACTTGGTGACATTCTCCTATTATTCTGTTGGAACATCCTGTCTGTGTGTTTTACACCGGACCTGGTTCCGTTTTTATTATTATTCTGTTGGAACATCCTGTCTGTGTGTTTTACACCGGACCTGATTCTGTTTTTATTATTATTCTGTTGGAACATCCGTCTGTGTGTTTTACACCGGACCTGGTTCGTCTTTATTATTATTCTGTCGGAATATCCTGTCTGTGTGTTTTACACCGGACCTGGTTCCATTATTATTATTCTGTCGGAATATCCTGTCTGTGCGTTTACGCCGGACCTGGTTCCATTATTATTATTCTGTTAAGAATAACCTGTCTGTGCGGTCTATCGCATGCATGGTGATTTCTTTTGTTATTCCATTCTTTATTATACTCAGTTGGTTAAGTTTTGACTTCTATACTCCATGAAATTTGTGGAATATCCTTGACATTTGCGCTTCATCTAGTATCTATTCATGAAAATATTCTCCTGATCATTCTTGAATTTTACTCCACAAAGTAGTATCATGTTGACAATTTGGACGTTGTTAATTCTTGGATAAATTAATTCTTGAACTTATTTTATTGAATTCTTATATCATTGTCATCATCCTCATGTTTATATTCTGTTGAAAGTCATCTGTGGCCTGTAGTGCATAGATGGACTTGGTATGATTATGACCAGGGATTATTCGGTGTAATCATGACCGTAATGTTACGAATGATGTGGTAAAAGTCCTCATTGGCCCGTAGTGCATTGATGGACAGTTGTTGGCATGATCATGACCATTAATGAATATACGAATATCCTTGGCCGTAGTGCAGGGGTGATTCGATGATGTGGATTATTTTATTAAGCTGAGTCTCAGCGATCACAGTGTTGGAAAATCTTTTAAATCATAAAAGATAGTAGAGTTTATTTTCTACTTGACTCTTTTAATGGATTGCTTGTTCCGCTACAGTTAAACTTGATGTCTATTATATTTTATCAGTTTAACATTGTTGAAGGCTAATGATAATTTATTCTGCATTATCTTAGTCATAATATTTTTACTGGGCTAGTTGAGCTCACCATTTCTTTCACTGTTCTCTTCAGGAAATGAGAACGTAGTTGGGGCAAGTCGGGGAACGGAGTGATGGTCCGAATGATAGTATTAGTTAGTAGTCCTCACTATTCTATGTAATGGTGTGTTAATAAATGTAACGAGGACTCCTTTTGAGTATGAATACTCTCTAGAAGATAATATTTGTATTCAAACTCACAGTTTATGTTTTGTTGTATTGTACACGACAGTTGTATTAGTAAGTTATATTTGTATTCTGTACTATGTATCTGACGACCCAAGATGGGTGATGTATACCTAATTTTGGGGGCGTCACACATTGAATCACGAATAAACACTTATCAAGTCAACCTATCTAGGTCCAGATCTATTTCTGAAATATGTCGGTGTACCGACGGCTTTATCGGGTAATTATCGAGTCTAAGACTCTATCTCGAAGTTCAATAACTGTAATTATCAGTCATATTATTTTTAAATGACTTATAATAATTTTTAAATATTTATTATAATTTATCATGAATTTTCAAATGCCGGAATCATTATTAAATGATTTAAATACTAAACAATTCTATTATCATTAACATTTAATTAATATTAAACTATTAATGAAACCATTGCCAAAATATTAAAGTTATTTATAATAACTTAGAATATTTTTAAAGTATTAATATTACCCTTAAATGATTTTTTTTAAAACATTCAAAATCATTCATAATTAATTACCATTAATATTAAAATATTAATATGTTATTTATCCAGTCATTAATTATAACTTAAAATATTTTTAATTCATTTATATCATTTTTAAATAATTTTTAAATCAATAAAACCATTTTTGAACTATTTATTTAATACAATTATTAAATAAATTTAATATCATTAATATTAATTATTAATAAAATTATCCTTTAAATATTAAAAGTTATATTTTATAACTTAAAATATCTTTAAACACTTTATTTTTATTTAAAATAATTTTTATAATAATAAAATCATTTTTAAACTAAATTATTTAATATAATTATTAAATAACTTTAATATCATTAATTAATAAAATTTACCTTTAAATATTGAAAGTTATATTTTATAACTTAAAATATTTTTAAATACCTTATTATTATTTAAAATGATTTTTAATACAATAAAATAATTTTTAATCTATTTATTTAATTCATTTATTAAATAACTAAAATATCATTAATAATAATTAATTAATGAAATTCATCACAAAATATTAAAAGTCATTAAAAATAACTTAAAATATTTTCTCATTCCATAATATAATTTTTAAATGATTTTTAAAGTATTAAAACCATTTTTAAATAATTTATATAATATATAATTAGATAAATTAAATACCTTTGATATTCCAAAAATATTAAATATTTGTGAAATATATCTAAAATAATTAAAATATAATTTTTGGACTTTAAAATAATTTTTAGTAATTTAATATGTATTTTTAATAATTAAAAACTAATGATTTAATAAAAATATGATTTTTATAAATAATCTGTCGCTAAAGACCACCTATAGCGACAGAACCGTCGCTGTAGGTGTTCTTCGTGTTCTTCATACAAACTCAGATCTTCAAGCCAATTACCGAGTGGGTGGGTTTGACCAAGTGTAAATCAATGTGTGTTGTGTTTTTTGACTTATTTTTGGTCAGATCGTATAGTACTAATACAAGACTACAAGATCCAACAACAAACAAAATCATAACATGCATAACAAAGGAGATCTATGGGCCTAAAATAGTTGTCAGAGGTTGTTCTTCATTTCTGGGTTACCCAGAAATGAAGAACAGTTCGAGGGTCACACTTTGGGCTCCCACTGCATGCTAATCGTGTATTGATTTTATGATCTATAAGCTGCAGTGTGTAACCAGCATGTAAATGAAGAGATCTAACACAAAATATCAACAAAACATCAACAGATCAAGAAAATATAGCTCGGTCAAAGCATGTTAGAGGCAGTGTTCATAGGTTTTCTAGGTTAACCAGAAAACCGTTTTCAAGCTTGACCATGTTACTTTGACCGGCCACTACTTTCATCCAGTTTAATGTTTAAGAGCTTTCAAGGCATAACCATGGAATTCATATACCAGACTACAATCTAGATGCAACACAAACAACAAATAGAAAGATCAAAGGCCAACAAAACTTGTCAGACATGATCTGGGCAATTTCTGGGTTACCCAAAATTGCCCAGTCATGCTCGGTCAACCAAGTTTGACCCAGAATAACTTGAAATATAGAACTGATATAAGCTTTATTCTTGCTACAGATCAAAGAGTACATACCAGACTACAATTATAAGCTTTCAAAACACAAAA
Organism: Panax notoginseng; assembly: GCA_016801055.1. NCBI lineage: Eukaryota > Viridiplantae > Streptophyta > Magnoliopsida > Apiales > Araliaceae > Panax > Panax notoginseng. The sequence goes on from CM029013.1 coordinate 78,168,428, forward strand.
ATCTTTAAAGATCACAAAGATAGAAGGCCTGACATTCGTTGTCAGACCACCAAACACAAATTTTCCAGATTTTGTAGATCTTCAAATCCGAGCCCCTAGATGTTATGGATCTAACATCTAGCAACCCAGATCATCATTATACATCATATACAATATATTTAACACAAAAATTTTAACATCAAACAACAGATCAAATGTCAGATTTCATGGCTAGGGTTTATACCTTTTCTTTGATCTATCTTGTATTTGGGCTTCTGATTTGTTAGTGAATTTCGTGGGGCTGGTTTTAGGGGCTGAAATGCTTATAAATTTCGGAGGTGAGAGCTTGAGAGAGTTAAGATGGGTGTTGTGCATAATATGGCCTAACAAATGATTATTTCTCTCTCTTAAGTCTATTTATAGAACTTATGTGCAAATGTGGGATTTAGCTATTATCCCCCATATTTGTGTTGTCCATTAGACAAAACTCCTTATCTTGATCTTAAGTATGCTTAGTGAGATTTCCACCAATGAGATGTAGACAACATTGTACTTTGTGTAAGAAAGTAAGGTCATTAGCTATTTAAGGAAACTTGATTAGCCTAATTTGTTGCCTTAAAAGGCCTTTTGTGGCCAGCTATATATATACCACTAATTCCTTTATTTAGCTTTTATTTTAATGCATAAATTAGATAAATCAAATGTCTAAAATACCCTTAATTATGTGGGCTAAGTTTGGGCTTGAATTTGATTTCTTTTGGGCTTCTCCCATAATTGTTTTGGGCTATGTAATAATCATAGTCTAACAATTTTAATATATGTTACCCAAATTGTTTATTTACGATTTAAAATAAAATACAACTAGTTTGCAAAATTTATAATTAGGGTTTTCTTAATTTGATTAGGGTTCTAATCATACATGAACATTTGGGTTTATTATATAATAATTATAATTATCCTTGCTAATTTAGCAATTAGGATTTATAATTTTGGTAATTAGGATTACCAAATCACAATTAGGGTTTATACTTAATAATTAGGATTTCAAGAACTTAATATATAAATGCTAATTAGGATTGACATAGTTAATCGCAAAATCATATAACACAGTTATATAATAGTCTTAAACTCACAATTGAGTTTCAAATTAGGGTTTCCCACAGTAAAAATAGGGTTGACATAATGCACCATAACTGACCAATCATTGTCAATCCATATACATATAGTATATAATTATATTGTTGAAAAAATCAAAATATAAATAATATTATATTATTGTTCTCATTCCTTGATTAAAATCTCAAAATTAGGGTTTGGATTCCATATCTGATTTATTCTTCCATATTTAACCTTAATAATTAAGGTAACATAATTAACTTAATAATCTGTACTAACATTCATACAATAAAATAATTATTATAATTATTCTAAAAATCATTTCATATATTATTTAAATAATATATAATTATATTTTTATGGAAAATAATTAATGAAAATATTTTTGCTATAAAATTAATTATTATAAGAATATAATTTATAATAATCAATAACTCTAAAATAAAATTATTTGTAAATATTCATGTAATAAATATATTTTTATTTATCACATAAATACATATACTCCTTATCTTAGCACACATTCACCATATTTAAAAAAAAAAAAATTATACGCAAAAATTTCTAATTTATTTGTATAGAGAATATTGGGTTGTTACAGAGCCTCTATCTGGTGACTTCCTTTGTGGAATGCACTGAAGCCAGATTCTCTGTAGGGGACGTCATATTCGTGTGGTAGAAAACTGATAGGTGTCATTGTGACGTGCTATCCAAGATTGGGATATGAGTCACAGTTGAGAGCAACCTAAGTCAGTAATGAAAATATGTAGCTTTCTAGGCTTAGCTGGTTATTATCGGAGATTCGTGGAAGGATTTTTTTTTTTGAATCGCTACTCCATTAACTCAGCTAACTCGTAAAGATACAAAATTCGAATGGAGCGAGGAATGTGAGACGAGCTTCCAAGAACTCAACATGCGACAACGACGTTGGCTCGAGCTGTTAAAAGATTACGATCATACCATCCTGAAAAAGTAAACGTGATAGCTGACGCATTGAGTAGAAGATCGTATGCGGATACGAGTGCGATATTGTCAAACACAAAGATCCATTTTATATAACTTACAAAGGATAAAGATAGAGTTAAAGATTCTAGGGACCCACGTGATGATATACGAGTAGAATCGACTTTAATCGATAAAGTTAAAACCGTTCAAGCTACACACCGGAGCTGATGAATATAAAGAAGAAGGTGCAAGAAGGCGTTATTCTAGAAGTAAGAGTCGATGAAGAGAAGAAATCCCAATCCACGATTTGTTGGTCCATTTAAAATTCTCGATCGAGTAGGAATTGTGGCCTATAGACTCGCTTTACCGCCAAGTATGTCGCGTATTCATAACGTTTTTCACATATCGATGTTACAAAAATACGTGGACGACCTGAGCCATATTATTGAGTTAGAACCAGATGAGATAACCAAAGATTTAACGTACGAGGAGGTACCTGTCAAGATCTTGGATAAGAAGGAGCATGTCCTACGCACAAAGGTCATACCACAAGTCAAAGTTTTGTGGAGGAACCATGCTATTGAGGAAATGACCTGGGAGTTAGAAACGAAAATGAAAGCGAGGTATCCTCACCTTTTCGAAACACCAGGTACGTACGTCAATTTCGAGGATGAAATTTCATAAGGAGGGGAGGTTGTAAGACCCCAACTTTTTATAAATGAAATTGAATTTTTCCTATTTATTATTTTGAAATAACAAGGGTTGATTTGATTAATGTGGTTAGTTATGGGTAAAATGTGTAAATATTTTAAATAAGCAAGTGGTTATAAAATATTCTTGCTGTCGAGAAATATTCGTACGGCGGCGCAGCCTTGTGTGGGCCCCATAACGAAAAGCGATTTGGATGAAGAAAACGACAAGTATAAGTTGTTTATAAATAACGGCGTAGTTGTTACCATTAATACTATTGGAATACCCGGTGGCTAAAATATAATAATACGCGGTGTTGCACAGTAGCACACAGTATTGCACCAATTATTGATTCTTACGTAAGAAGGCACTACTCAATAGTTGTTACAATAATTACTGTTTATTGATTTAATAATTGATGCGTTGATATTTTCTATTATTATTGTTTTAATAATTGTCACTGCACAGTATTTCCATTATCAGATCAATAAATTATATTATTTTAATAATATTATTCGATAGCATTATTGGCAAAGTCTATAAAGTTCTGTCTAAGGAGAGGTTTGGTCACCTAATTGCGCGCCAGTAAGGAGAAATCCTTATTGGAAAGCCCCCTCTTTTCTGGGAACGGCCTGGTTGTCGATATTGTGATTCCGTAATATTATTTGTGAATAATTAATTATTGAATTATATGATAAGATAAATATTTATTTATGTGGATATAGATGGAGGAATTTTTAGAAAAGTGACAATTGTTGAAAATTGATATTTTATCTTTTCTGATAAAATAATTCATTTAAATATATTATTATATTTTAATAATATAATAATGGTGATATTTTTACAATAAATGTGTGATATATGAATAAATGAGGAGGAAGAGAATTTTTGTTACAATAAATGTTAAAAACATGTTAAACATGTTGATGGACCTTATTTTTGACTGAAATTTGATTATAGCTTGTAAAATTGTCCGTTTGTGAATTTCGGTCAATTTCTGCTTGGAATTTGGAAAAACTTAAACTTATAAAGTTGTAGAGAATTGAATTTCCTATAGAATGAATATAAGATTCGAATTTTTCTGATAAAAGGACTATTTATTATAAATTATTGAATTTCTGAAATATTGGGTCTGAATTGATTTTGTTACAAAAAAATGTTTAAAACATGTTTTTTATTTTGGTGGGCCCCACTAGCATGTGTAAAATTCTGAATTCTGAATTCTAAGGTGTTCGTAGGAAAATTTTAATAAATTATATTATTTTATTAAATTTTTTATTTTGGTGTTCTAAGTATTTTCCTATAAATAGGATGTTTAGGTTAGAATTAAAAATCACACAAGAAATTGAAATTTTTCTCTCTATATTATCGAGCATATTCTTGTGAGTATTTTGATACTTTGAGTGTTGTTATACGGTACAAGTTCCTTCAGCACTATATCCAGTATTTCAGTAAGAAGTACTGTCTTTTTGAGGTAAGGGATGTTATTTTTTCGTAAATGATATTATTTCTTTCAATATCATTATATCAGAATATTGGTATGAATTTTATTTTGAAATTCTTATCTTTTCATGTCAGAGTTACTATTCACGAGTTACTATTCATGAGTTACTATTCACAAAGTATGATGATTTTTCTTGTGGAATTTCTCTATTTTAGTGTCAGGGTTACTATTCACGTATACGACACTATTCACGTATACGGCACTATTCACGAATACGACACTATTCATAGAAAAATTAAATTTTCTTTTCTGTGTCCAAGATTGTCTGTTATGGTTCCTATCTTTGATTGGATCTATGTTTTGATCTTCATTTTTGAATTCTGCTCCACAATTGATTATTATGGAGTATTTTTGAACTTAGATTATCTAAAGTACGAATCCCTAATCTTTGTCTTTTTATCTCTCTAGATTCGTTTTCTTGAAAATATTTTTATCATCCTCAGTCCTAAATGGTGATATAACTGAATATCTTTGGCAGTGCAAAGATGAATGATTACTTGATGAATATCTTTGGCCCGTAGTGCAAAGACGGACAGGTGTTGAGATGAACATGACCAACTGGTGATACAAATGAATATCTTTGGCCCGTAGTGCAAAGATGAATATTTGATGATTGATGTTACAAGGATAAAATATTGATGATGAACTTTTAAATTCATAGATGATAGTAGGTTTCATTCTCTACTTAACTCTTCTAATGAATTGTTATTTCTGCCACAGTTGTTGATCTAAACCTTGTTTTCTATTGTATTCTATCATATTTTTTCCTATTGAAGACTAAGGATAATTTGTTGTATATTATCTTAGTCATAATATTCTTTACTGGGCTAATTGAGCTCACTTTTTTCCTTTTTGTTCCATTTTTCTTCTCAGGAGGCGAGAATATAGCGGGAACTAGTCAGGGTGTGGAGTGATGATTCAAAACAGTGGTCTTAGTAGTCCTCACTATTTTGTAAGATAGTGTATCAATAATTGTAATGAGGACTCCATTTGAGTTTTAATACTGTCTAGATGACAATATTTATGTTGTCGTATTTTACATGACAATCGTAATAATGAATCTGTAGTTATTTCTGTACCATGTATTTGGCGACTCAAAATTGGTGATGTATACATATTTTGAAAGCGTGACAATGATTTTTATGTTAAATTTATCTTTAGTATATGACAAAATTTAGAATGTTTATTATTTTGATTATATTTTTTAGTGTATAATGTGACGCCCCCAAAATTAGGTATACATCACCCATCTTGGGTCGTCAGATACATAGTACAAAATACAAATACAACTTACTAATACAACTGTCGTGTACAATACGACAATACATAAACTGTGAGTTTGAATACAAATATTATCTTCTAGAGAGTATTCATACTCAAAAGGAGTCCTCATTACATTTATTAACACACCATTACATAGAATAGTGAGGACTACTAACTAATACTATCATTCGGACCATCACTCCGTTCCCCGACTTGCCCCAGCTACGTTCTCATTTCCTGAAGAGAACAGTGAAAGAAAGGGTGAGCTCAACTAGCCCAGTAAGAAATATTATGACTAAGATAATGCAGAATAAATTATCATTAGCCTTCAACAATGTTAAACTGATAAAATATAATAGACATCAAGTTTAACTGCAGCGAAACAAGCAATCCATTAAAAGAGTCAAGTAGAAGATAAACTCTACTATCTTTTATGATTTAAAAGATTTTTCAACACTGTGATCACTGAGACTCAGCTTAATAAAATAATCCACATCATCGAATCACCCCTGCACTACGGCCAAGGATATTCGTATATTCATTAATGGTCATGATCATGCCAACAACTGTCCATCAATGCACTACGGGCCAATGACGACTTTTATCACATCATTTGTAACATTACGGTCATGATTATACCGAATAATCCCTGGTCATAATCATACCAAGTCCATCTATGCACTACAGGCCACAGATGACTTTCAACAGAATATAAACATGAGGATGATGACAATGATATAAGAATTCAATAAAACAAGTTCAAGAATTAATTTATCCAAGAATTAACAACGTCCAAATTGTCAACATGATACTGCTTTGTGGAGTAAAATTCAAGAATGATCAGGAGAATATTTTCATGAAAAGATACTAGATGAAGCGCAAATGTCAAGGATATTCCACAAATTTCATGGAGTATAGAAGTCAAAACTTAACCAACTGAGTATAATAAAGAATGGAATAACAAAAGAAATCACCATGCATGCGATAGACCGCACAGACAGGTTATTCCAACAGAATAATAAATAATGGAACCAGGTCCGGCGTAAACGCACAGACAGGATATTCCGACAGAATAATAATAATGGAACCAGGTCCGGTGTAAAACACACAGACAGGATATTCCGACAGAATAATAATAAAGACGGAACCAGGTCCGGTGTAAAACACACAGACAGGATGTTCCAACAGAATAATAATAAAAACGGAACCAGGTCCGGTGTAAAACACACAGACAGGATGTTCCAACAGAATAATAATAAAAACGGAACCAGGTCCGGTGTAAAACACACAGACAGGATGTTCCAACAGAATAATAGAAGAATGTCACCAAGTATAGGGTAGATCCGCGTATACAGGTTATTCCAACAGAATAATAAGAAATGGAATAACAACAGTTCTCTTCATGAATAAGAAAGAATAACACCCCTTACCGTTTTAAAGACGAGCTGAAATAAGGAAGTAGTTAAGTAGCAGAAACTCTTCTTCTCTCTCTCTATAGTTTCTCTCTATAGTTTCTCTCTCTAGAGTTCAGTGAATTCGTAAGAAATAATGAAGGAATGAGCTGCTATTTATAGAAAAATAGAATGCATAGTAACTAATCCATGAACGGTCCAGATTGATTACTTTAATCTGACGGTCCATATTTAAAGAAAAATCTTTTAAATAAAATATAATATATTCTATTTATAGAATAACTTTAATAAAGTATTTTCTTTTATATAAAAAGATGTTTCTGTTTTATTACGTTAATAATACGAATAAAACAAAACGTCATTATCGCTAAATAATTCATATTATTAACTGACAATAATGGAATCAAACTGAGTGACTTCTCACATAAGCATTAATAATCAATACCGTGTGCTACTATGCAACCACACGTATTACTGTACTTTTACTACCGAGTAGTTCAACAGTAACAATGGTAAAACTTCCGCCGTTATTTTTAATAAAATATTTTTGTCGTTTTCTCAATCCGACAATAATTCCGTTGTGGGGTCCACCAATGATTGTGTCGTTGTACGAATATTCCCTGTTAAAACGAATATTCCCCGACCAATCGAATATTATATAACAACTTGCGTACTTTACAAAATTTATAAATATTACCCACAACTATAACATTATATCAAATTAACTCCATAATATTCAAAAATGATATTTATAGAAAATTCATCTTTATTTATAAAAGTTGGGGTCTTACAACCTCCCCTTCTTATGAAATTTCGCCCTCGAAATTAGGGTACGTACCTGGTATGTCGAAGAGATAAGGATACCTTGATTTCATTTCAGATTCTAACTCCCAAGTCATTTCCTCAACATCGTGGTTTCTCCACAAAACTTTGACTTGAGGTATAACCTTGGAACGTAGAATATGTTCCTTCTTATCCAAGATTTGAACAGGAACTTCTTCATACGTCAAATCTTCCGCTATTTCGTCCGGTTCTAACTCAATAATGTGGTTCGGGTCTTCCACATATTTGCGTAACATGGATATGTGAAAAACGTTATGAACACGAGACATACTTGGCGGTAAAGCGAGTCTATAAGCCACAGTTCCTACTCGATCGAGGATTAAAAATGGACCGATGAATCGAGGATTGAGCTTTCCTCTCTTTCCAAATCTCGTAACTCCTTTCCATGGAGCAACACGTAAGAACACATGATCTCCTACATCAAATTCCACGTCCTTCCGATGAAGATCAGCATAACTCTTTTGTCGATCTTGTGAGGTTTTTATACGTTGTTGGATCGTTTGAATCTTTTCTGTAATCATACGTACCAACTCCGGTCCCAACAACGTTGCTTCACCCACCTCATCCCAGCATACTGGAAAACGACATTTTCTTCCATACAATGCTTCGAATGGAGCCATGCCAATACTTGCTTGATAACTGTTGTTGTAGGAAAACTCCACCAATGGTAAGAACTTGTCCCAACTTCCTTTGAAGTCAAAGACACAGAGTCTTAATAGATCTTCAAGAGTTTGAATAGTCCTCTCTGATTGTCCGTCCGTCTGAGGATGATATGCTGAACTAAATCGTAACTCCGTGCCCATAGCTTTTTATAAACTAACCCAAAATCGTGAAGTGAATCTTGGGTCTCGGTCAGAAACTATGGATACTGGCATACCATGCAGTCTTACAATCTCGTTTATGTACATACGAGCAAGACGATCAAGTGTATAAGTTTCTCGTATCGGTAAGAAATGAGCAGACTTGGTCAATCTATCAACAATGACCCAAATCGCATCAATACCTTGAGAAACCCTAGGAAGACCGGTAACGAAATCCATGGTAATGTGCTCCCACTTCTATTCTGGAATTTCAAGTGGTTGCAATGGACCTTTTGGTACTTGATGCTCCGCTTTGACTCGTTGACAAGTTAGACACCTTGAGATAAACAATGCTATCTCTCTCTTCATATTGCTCCACCAAAATGTATGACGAAGATCATGATACATTTTGGTACTTCCAGGATGGATTGCAAACGGTGTGTTGTGCGCCTCCATCATGATTTCATACTTTAAATCAGGGTTGTTAGGAACACAAAGTCTGGAGTTGACTCGAAGTATTCCTTCTTCATCGATTCTTGCTTCCGGCATAGTACCTTCTTGCACTTTCTTCCTTATACGCATCAGCTCCAGGTCTGTAGCTTGAGCAGCTTTAACTTTATCGATTAAAGTCGGTTCTACTCGTATATTCGCCATCATCACATGGGTCCCTGGAGTCTTTAACTCTATCTCCATCCTTTGCAAATCACACAAAATGGGCCTTTGTGTTGACAATATCGCACTTGTACCCGCATATGATCTTCTACTCAATGCGTCAGCTACCACGTTCGCTTTTCCAGGATGGTATTGAATGGTATGATCATAATCTTTCAACAGTTCAAGCCAACGTCGTTGTCGCATGTTGAGTTCCTTTTGAGTGAAGAAATATTTGAGGCTTTTATGATCCGTAAAGATCTCCACCTTCTCCCCATACAAGTAATGCCTCCAAATTTTAAGTGCAAAGACAACAGCTGCCAACTCTAGATCATGAGTAGGATAATTCCTCTCATATTCCTTGAGTTGTCTTGATGCATAGGCTATGACTTTTCCATGTTGCATGAGAACGCATCCCAACCCTTTGCTCGAAGCATCACTGTAGATGACAAATCCCTCCGAGCCAGATGGTATTGTTAGAACAGGTGCTGAAATGAGTCTCCTCTTGAGTTCTTGAAAACTCTGCTCACACTCTTCGCTCCAACCGAACTTTGTATCTTTCCGAGTCAGCTGAGTTAATGGAGTAGCGATTCGAGAAAATCTTTCCACGAATCTCGGATAATAACCAGCTAGACCGAGAAAGCTACGTACTTCGGTTACTGATTTAGGTTGCTCCCAGCTTTGAATTGCTTCAATCTTTGCCGGGTCAACAGATATTCCACGACTTGATACTACGTGTCCAAGGAATGCTACCTCTTCCAGCCAGAACTCGCATTTCTTCAACTTGGCATAAAGTTTGTATTCACGAAGCTTTTGGAGTACCAACCTCAAGTGTTGCTCATGATCTTCACGGCTTTTAGAAAAAACAAGGATGTCATCGATAAAGACGACCACAAAGTGATCCAAATATTCCTTAAATACCCTGTTCATCATATCCATGAAGGCAGCAGGAGCATTAGTCAATCCAAAAGACATAACTAAGAATTCATAATGCCCATACCGAGTTCTGAAGGCAGTCTTTGGAATATCCTCAGTTCTAACCTTCAGCTGATGATATCCAGAACGAAGATCGATCTTTGAAAAGAATTGTGCTCCTTGTAACTGGTCAAACAGGTCATCAATACGTGGCAATGGATACCTATTTTTGATGGTGACATGATTCAACTCCCGATAATCAATACAAAGTCGCATACTCCCATCTTTCTTCTTCACGAACAGAACAGGAGCACCCCAAGGAGAAGTACTAGGACGAATAAAACCAATGTCTAACAATTCCTGCAGTTGAGTCTTTAACTCCTGAAGTTCAATAGGAGCCATTCGATATGGGGCTTTGGAAATGGGTTTTGTACCGGGTTCAAGGTCGATACAAAATTCAATTTCACGCTCTGGGGGTAGGCCAGGAAGTTCTTCGGGAAATACGTCAGGAAATTTATTAACAACAGAAATATCATTCAAAGCTGACGTATTTTTGTTTAGATCTGTGACATGAGCTAAGAAAGCTTGACATCCGTTTTTCAATAAACGAATAGCTTTATGGCTTGAGATGACAGCGATTGATTTTAATGGTTTGGTTGCTTGAATTCGCATAATAGGTCGATTAGGAATATGAAAGCTAACAACCTTACGAAAACAATCAATTTTTGCATGATGAGTAGTTAACCAATCAATCCCTAGAATCACGTCAAATGCAAGTATTTTTAATGAAATAAGATCGACAGGAAATGTATGGGTACCAACTTGAACCAAACAAGACTTATAAATCGTGGATGTAATGAAGGTTTCTCCCAATGGAGTTTCAACAGCTAGGTCAAAATCTAATTTCCCCGGAATCAAATTTAATCGATGAGCGCAAGTAGGAGAAATAAAAGAATGGGTAGAACCGGTATCAAATAAAGTATAGACTTCGTTAGAGTTTATGATAAGCTTACCCGTGATGACCTCATTCGGGTTCCTTGCTTTCTGGGAGTTCACAACAAACGCTCTCCCTTGCACAATTGGTTTTGACTTTTCTGGGACGGCCTTTGGTGCCTCCATCCTAGCTGAATTTGTCTTCGGTAAACGACAAAATCGGGCTAAATGACCTTCTCTTCCATAATTATAACATGCTTTGGACGGCATCGCGCAGTTTGGACTGATGTGCCCCTCCCCTCCGCATTTGAAACATATGATAGGTGGTCGTTCTCCTTCCTTAACGACAGGTGCTGGTGCTGACGTTTTTCCATCATTGTTGAATCTCCTCTTCTTGAAATGTCCATTCTTATTGTTTTGGCCCTGATTACCACCGAAGTGGTTACCATTTCTGGCCTGTTGATTCCCTCCACGCTTGTTGTCACCGCTTCGATGACTGCTTCACACTGGTATTATCATTTTGTCGGCTGCTCTCTTTTGTTTGTTGTCTCGTTATCGCGCTCCACCAACTGAGCCCTATTTACAACATCTGAATACAAACACAGTTTATGAGAAACAAGATGTTGACGTATCTCCGGCTTCAAACCTCTTAAAAACATCCGCGTCATTCTTTCTTCATTATCCACCAGGTGGGACGCAAACCGGGATAACTCCGCAAATTTTGCCTCGTACTGCGACACGGTCATATTATTCTGCTCCAATTTGATGAACTCCACCTCCTTCATGTGACGAATACTCTCGGGAAAGTATTTGTCGTTAAACAGCTCTTGGAACTTCTCCCAAGACATCTTCAGTGCGGCAGGTTGAGTACGCTTTATCGATTCCCACCAGTAATCTGCCTCTCCTCGCAACATAAAGGCGGCAAAGGGAACCTTTTGCTCCTCGGAGCAACCCAAGACATCAAATATCTTGGTGATCTGCTTTATCCATGTTTCAGCTACAAGTGGTTTGGGTTCTCCCTTAAACTCCGGTGGTCCCAGCTCCTTAAACTGTTTAGCGGTGACCGCCTGAGAGTTTCCAGTATTTCCACCTACGTTGTGGACAGGAGCCGCTTTCACCTGTTGTTGCATGAATTGCATAAAACCTCTGAATATTCCATCATTCATCATCTGGTCAGTGTTGTTGTTTGCATGAGGATTGTCACCTTCCTGATGAACATTATCCTGATTATTGATATGTGGTGAATCAATAATCGTCTGTGCTCCATTGCTATTCTCAACATTCTCAGATGCCATTTTCAGATACTGCCACAAAATAAAAGTTAATTGATATGTCATATATTATCCTTATATTATGACCGACCAATTAAATACCATGCAAATAAACTTAGGTAGGTCATACTAGCGAAGGAATTCCCCGTCTCTCCCTCCTAGTTCTATTCTCACATCTTAGCCAGGGATCATATCCCTAAGCTCTGATACCAACTGTGACGCCCCCAAAATTAGGTATACATCACCCATCTTGGGTCGTCAGATACATAGTACAAAATACAAATACAACTTACTAATACAACTGTCGTGTACAATACGACAAAACATAAACTGTGAGTTTGAATACAAATATTATCTTCTAGAGAGTATTCATACTCAAAAGGAGTCCTCATTACATTTATTAACACACCATTACATAGAATAGTGAGGACTACTAACTAATACTATCATTCGGACCATCACTCCGTTCCCCGACTTGCCCCAGCTACGTTCTCATTTCCTGAAGAGAACAGTGAAAGAAAGGGTGAGCTCAACTAGCCCAGTAAGAAATATTATGACTAAGATAATGCAGAATAAATTATCATTAGCCTTCAACAATGTTAAACTGATAAAATATAATAGACATCAAGTTTAACTGCAGCGGAACAAGCAATCCATTAAAAGAGTCAAGTAGAAAATAAACTCTACTATCTTTTATGATTTAAAAGATTTTTCAACACTGTGATCGCTGAGACTCAGCTTAATAAAATAATCCACATCATCGAATCACCCCTGCACTACGGCCAAGGATATTCGTATATTCATTAATGGTCATGATCATGCCAACAACTGTCCATCAATGCACTACGGGCCAATGAGGACTTTTACCACATCATTTGTAACATTACGGTCATGATTATACCGAATAATCCCTGGTCATAATCATACCAAGTCCATCTATGCACTACAGCCACAGATGACTTTCAACATTTTATAAACATGAGGATGATGACAATGATATAAGAATTCAATAAAACAAGTTCAAGAATTAATTTATCCAAGAATTAACAACGTCCAAATTGTCAACATGATACTGCTTTGTGGAGTAAAATTCAAGAATGATCAGGAGAATATTTTCATGAATAGATACTGGATGAAACGCAATTATCAAGGATATTCCACAAATTTCATGGAGTATAGAAGTCAAAACTTAACCAACTGAGTATAATAAAGAATGGAATAACAAAAGAAATCACCATGCATGCGATAGACCGCACAGACAGGTTATTCCAACAGAATAATAAATAATGGAACCAGGTCCGGCGTAAACGCACAGACAGGATATTCCGACAGAATAATAATAATGGAACCAGGTCCGGTGTAAAACACACAGACAGGATATTCCGACAGAATAATAATAAAGACGGAACCAGGTCCGGTGTAAAACACACAGACAGGATGTTCCAACAGAATAATAATAAAAACGGAACCAGGTCCGGTGTAAAACACACAGACAGGATGTTCCAACAGAATAATAGAAGAATGTCACCAAGTATAGGGTAGACCGCGTATACAGGTTATTCCAACAGAATAATAAGAAATGGAATAACAACAGTTCTCTTCATGAATAAGAAAGAATAACACCCCTTACCGTTTTAAAGAAGAGCTGAAGTAAGGAAGTAGTTAAGTAGCAGAATACTCTTCTTCTCTCTCTCTATAGTTTCTCTCTATAGTTTCTCTCTCTAGAGTTCAGTGAATTCGTAAGAAATAATGAAGGAATGAGCTGCTATTTATAGAAAAATAGAATGCATAGTAACTAATCCATGAACGGTCCAGATTGATTACTTTAATCTGACGGTCCATATTTAAAGAAAAATCTTTTAAATAAAATATAATATATTCTATTTATAGAATAACTTTAATAAAGTTTTGTTTTATATAAAAAGATGTTTCTGTTTTATTACGTTAATAATACGAATAAAACAAAACGTCATTATCGCTAAATAATTCATATTATTAACTGACAATAATGAATCAAACTGAGTGACTTCTCACATAAGCATTAATAATCAATACCGTGTGCTACTATGCAACCACACGTATTACTGTACTTTTACTACCGAGTAGTTCAACAGTAACAATGGTAAAACTTCCGCCGTTATTTTTAATAAATATTTTTGTCGTTTTCTCAATCCGACAATAATTCCGTTGTGGGGTCCACCAATGATTGTGTCGTTGTACGAATATTCCCTGTTAAAACGAATATTCCCCGACCAATCGAATATTATATAACAACTTGCGTACTTTGCAAAATTTATAAATATTACCCACAACTATAACATTATATCAAATTAACTCCATAATATTCAAAAATGATATTTATAGAAAATTCATCTTTATTTATAAAAGTTGGGGTCTTACATATAATTGGTGTTGTTTTTATGGTAACGTTGAATAAAAGAAAATGTAATAATATTTATTATTACTTATCCTGTAAATAGATTTTCTTTTTTGAAAACAACACTTGTCCATTTTTTATAAAAAATAATTATGTGTAAGTGTGACTTATATTTAGTTAATATTTGAGAAAAGTAATTAACATAATTATATTTTATATTTTTTATATGATAATATGATTCGTTAGGTAAAGTTGTGGTCTAAGTTTGTTGTATGTAAATTTTAATATTTTTGAAAAAATATTTTTTTTTTGTTGTTAATTTGCACTTTTTATGTGTATTAAGATTTTATTTTTTATTACAAAAAATTATGTATGAATGTATTTATGTAAATTTTAATCTTTGAGAAATTTAATTAGCAAAAAGTGTATGAATTTATTTTCTTGATAAAATGAATATTTGTTATTTTTGACATTTATGTTATTTAATG
Organism: Panax notoginseng; assembly: GCA_016801055.1. Classification (NCBI taxonomy): domain Eukaryota; kingdom Viridiplantae; phylum Streptophyta; class Magnoliopsida; order Apiales; family Araliaceae; genus Panax; species Panax notoginseng. The sequence goes on from CM029013.1 coordinate 78,183,615, forward strand.
TTACAAGTTTATAATTTTATTAATGTCAAATGAAAATGAAAATATATAAATTTATATTTAGTCGATATATTAAATATCCCCACTTAAATATTAACATAAACAGAATTTTGACGACTAAAATCATTAATTAATTATTATTTTTATATTATTTTATAAGTAAATTTCATAAAAAAAAAATTATGGGTAGAAAACTAGCAATAGTCATTCTTTATATTTATATTCTTTTTTTCCTTTTCAGTTCGTTATTCTTTATTCTCTCTCTTCCCAAAAGCACCTCGCAAGCCAACTCAGTGAGTTCGTGTCCCCGCGTCGATCGGGATTCCAGTACAGTTTCTGTCTCCCTGTACATCAAGTTCCGTCCCTTTCCTCTTTTCCCTCTCACTCTGTATACACAGTTATATAATTTATTGATTTTTTTTGTTAACATTATTGTGTTTTTGATGTTATCAGGCTGATACATTGGTGGAATTCTGATTTGTTTTTGTTGATACACTAAATTTAACACACAGATATTAACATATTTATCTAGAGAGAGATGGAATCATCAGATTCGTCATTTAGTTCAGAATTTGATTATCTCTGTTTAAGCTGTTAATGATCGGTGATTCTGGCGTTGGCAAGAGCAGTCTCCTCCTATCTTTCATTTCCGACACTTTTGATGATCTTTCCCAACTATTGGTATAATACAATACTCACCCCTCCCCTTTACTTGTCAATTTAGCTATATATTCAATTATGTATATATGTGAGCATTGGGCATTAAGGGATATAATTGATAAATCACTATTAAATTATATGTGTTTGATCATTGATGACGTATATATGTGTGTATGTATAATGAGCAAGGATCAAGGATTAAGAGCATTCCACTTCAACAACATTCTTCCTTAAATAGAACTCCTTTATTAAAACTACGTGGTTTTGGAGCATTTTAAAAGAGAGTGGTCCCATTTACTTTCCTTTTATTTACAAAAATGCCACCCACGCCCCACTTGGTTTTTTTAAAAAAACTCTAAAACAACGTAATTTTAATAAAGGAGTGTTATTTAAGGAGGAATGCTATTTAAGGGGAATGCTCTTGTTCCTTTCTCTACGTATAAGTGCTTATTTTTTACTAGTTGGGTGGTAATTTTTTTGAGCGTACTATTTAAAAGATTATTTCCTATGAAGCCAAGTATCAAACTTTGATAAATGTGTTGCACGAAATTGCAGTTATTACATCATTTTGTGGTAGTGCCTTAATGAGATAGAAGACAATATGGTTAGTGCCAAAGATATAATGGTTTTGTTTTGAATTTTGACAAATGGTGTAAGGAAGCTCGGATGATTGGAACATTTTTGGTTACTTCTTTCCTTGAAATTTGTCAGACACCAAGTACTCTGTTGCTTACTCCTTATGAGTCAATTAACCAGTGTTATCCTTATGAGAGCAAAGAGTCTATTACTTTTAAAAGATGGATAGTTATCTGCTGTTGAGAGCTGATGCTAGAATTGTTAATGTACATTAATGATATTTAAAATGTTATGATTGTGATGTAGTTCTGTCCTCAGTTTAAACACGCTGTTTTTGGATGGTTATTACTCCCTCAGTTTCTAAAAAGACAATGTGACACCCCCAAATCGGGTTGGTACTTCGATTCCACGGGATTTGGTGTTCATGTACAAGCATCATCTATCTATCTACCCATAAATAATATCCAAACCAAACAATAGATAGAAATCATAATAAAATCTATTCCTTAAGGGTTACATCAACTGAATCATAAAATAAATCCCAGGTTACTCTAACCTTAAAACATCTGTGCGGAATTCTAAACAAATAAGTCTTAACATCAACATAACTCAAGTCTTAAACAAATACATCAATTAATAAATAACAGGTCTTCATCATTTGCTAACTTTG